>VWZF01005014.1:1299189-1739719 GCA_013396755.1 Sclerurus mexicanus
AAGGAATATTTTGGGGTAAACTGAGGTAATCAGTAGTGGAAAGAGAGTTTTGGGGGTGAAAAAGGAATATTTTGGGGTAAACTGAGGTAATCAGTAGTGGAAAGAGAGTTTTGGGGGTGAAAAAGGAATATTTTGGGGGAAACTGAGGTAATCAGTAGTGGAAAGAGTTTTGGGGGGGAAAAAGGAATATTTTGGGGTAAACGGAGGTAATCAGTAATGGAAAGGAGGGGAGAGTTTTAGGGGTAAAAAGTGAATGTTTTGGGGTAAGCTGAGGTAATCGGAGAAGAAGGGAGAATTTGGGGGGTAAAAAAGGGAGAGAATGAACATTTGGGGGTAAACTGGGGAAATCAGTAATGGAAAGAAAGGGAGAGTTTTGGGGGTAACAAATGAACATTTTGGGGTAAACCGAGGTAATCAGTAATGGACAGGAAGGGAATGATTCAGAGGTAAAAATCTGAGGGGGAAAATGGATGTTTTGAGGTAAACTGAGGCAGTCAGTAGTGGAAAGGAAGGGAGAATTTGGGGCATAAAATGAGAGCCAGAAAGGAACATAAAATGATAAAAATTAGGTAATTAGTAGTGGACAGGAAGGGAGAAATTTGGGAATGTGAGAGAAAGGATGTATTGAGGTAAACTGAGGTAATCCG
This sequence comes from Sclerurus mexicanus, assembly GCA_013396755.1. NCBI lineage: Eukaryota > Metazoa > Chordata > Aves > Passeriformes > Furnariidae > Sclerurus > Sclerurus mexicanus. Next base: position 1,299,837 of record VWZF01005014.1, read on the forward strand.
TGGACAGGAAGGGAAAAACTCGGAGGTGAGGGAGAGAATGGATTTGTTGAAGTAAATTGAGCTAATCAGTAGTGGATAGGTAGGGAAAATTTTAAGGGTAAAACTTGAGGTCATGTGCAAGGAAACAGGACTATTCTGAAGGAAAAATCTGAGGTAATCTTGAACAGAATGAACATTTTGGGGATCAGGTAAATGTAGTCCCTGGGGGTTTATGGTGGTAAAATCTAGGTAATCTATAGGGGACAAAATTTATATTTTGAGGGCAAAATCTGAGGTACTCTCTAGGAAAGAGGATGAGCATTTTGAGGTTAGCAGTGAAATAGGGAAATTTTGGGGGGTAAAACTTCAGCTAATCTGTATGGTAGAGGCACCTGGCAGGAGCCTGTCCGTGCAGAGGTGCTGTGTCTGTGAGTGGTGGTGTGAAAATACCAAACTGCACCTGCACCCAGACCCTGGGCAGAACCGAGCACCTCTGAGTAAAGACGAGTTGCTTCCAGGAAAACGGAATCACAGAACTTGCAGTCCCCGTGCAGGAGGGTGGGCACCTGAGAGGGGGTCTGGTTTTCCTCCAGATAAAAGCAATTGCACAGAAGCGATTCCCCTCTGTTAAACCCACCATAACATCCCCGCGTTCCAGGCAGCACAATGCTCCTGCGGTGCCTTTCTCAAATATTTATCCTCTTACACTTCCCGCATCAAATTTGACTGTCCTGGAAGGGGAGTCGGGTTTCATGCCTCCCTCGTTAAAGGGGAGTAAATAAGAGACCAGAGGGACCAACAAATAAAATTAGCTTTAGAGTCAAAACTTTCAAATCAGGACAAGCAATCAGCCAAACAGAGTGGCAAAACTCCGCTAATTCTCGACAGAGTTGGAAGAGTAAAAATAAAACTTGCTTACGTTCTTAATATTGCTTAAATACACGTTCTCCCTGAGCTTTGTAATGTGCATCCAGAAAAAGAAGAAAGGGAGGGTGATATAGAATGCAATTCATTAAGGACTCGGTCTTAACGTTTTCCAAGAGTCATTAACTCCAACGGGTCAGAGTCCAAGCCAGATTTTCTTCTGGGGCTCAAAACGTTGTGGAGTAAGAGGAGCTGTCAGGGATCTGTTCTTGCATGCTGATGCTGAAGAATTACGAGTCGTATCAGAGGCAGTCACTAGATTTTTTTTTCAATGTTAGGCAAGAGCCAGAAAGGAAAGGCTGAAGGAGGGAGACAGCAGGGGTTTATCTCCAAGGGGTGAATCAGCAAGGTAATTTTGTCATTTTTATTTAAAAATCAGTTCCTCTGATAATGGGATTTTTTTTTTCCCTTGCCATACTGTAAAATAACCTCTTGTTGCAGAAACCACAAAGAGAAATGGAGTGTGCTGTGAAAGAGCAGAAACCTTCCCCTAACACCAATTCTACTCATACACATTCATTTGATGATACTCTACACCAGCAATTAAGCACTTTGTCTCGTGGAGATCTGTGTTTCACTCACAGAAGTGAACATGTAAACAAAGGCATATTGTCGTGCTCCTCTTCAGTTCAGCCATGATCCTTGCGGGCCAGTTAATCCAGTTTTATGGCCAGGTTATACCAGCACTGCAGCACGCAGTGGCTGCACCAGGACAGATAAAGGTGTAGAGAAAGGGCTGCCTAGATTAAGACTCTGCACAGCTCTAATCCTGCCTACGCTGAATATTCTCTCACGTATCTCCCCATCTCACCCAAAGACTCTTCTCAGCCCTGCATGCCACTTCCTAGTAACCTCCTCCCTGATACTAGCAGCTTCTCGCTGGGGAGAATTTGCTCCCATTACCACACCTGATTTAGCCTTTGCTCTCGCTCAGCTTCTGCACAGTTAGCTGGAACCCACGGCTGCTGAAGAAAAGATGTCTGAAAACAAGTAGTTGCTAGCGGTTTGGGTTTTCTCTTTGTTTTGTTGTTTTGGTTTTGTGGTCTGTTTTGATTTTTCCCTGGTACTTCACAGTTACTAATCTGCTCTGTGTTTTGTAATTGACCAGCTATAAAGAGAACTTAATTCAGTTTGGCCGCATAGGTGCTCTCCCTCTCTCTATAAAGATTACTCTGGATCTGTCTGCATCCTCTCCTCTAGTTCTCTTTGAATGCATCTCTATCTGATGCCTTCCCCAAGGTGTCATACATCCCTGTGGCTATATATCCAGGAAAGCTGGCCAAATCATTAGTGATGAATAATTTATCAGATAAATTTTACCTCTCTTTCAATTGTGAGTGCCACATAGTGCCTGGCTGGTGTCTTACTCATGAGCAACTTGCTGGAAATACTTGAAATTTGAGATAATTGGACACAAGCATGATACAAAGCTTAGTCCTATGAGAAGCTGAGCACTTTGGATTCATTTCACAAGACGATGTAAGTAGGAAAGTGAGTTGTTCAGCTGCAAGTCAGCGAGACTGGGCTCACACTGGTGGTTAGGAACGTGCTTACATCCTCTGCTGAAACAGAGCCCAAAGCAGCCAGTGCCGTGCAGGACTCTGCGTTTCTGTTCTCTGACTGGACTTGTCAGCCTCACAGAATCACCTCTTGCAGGGATTTTGCTTTAAAAAGAGATTCTGGCAGCGAAAAGCAATACAGTGCTCAAAATCAACACCACATGTAAAGGAAGAAATAGTATATGAGGATCTTTTAAAGCTCTGCAGCATAGCTGTGTCCTTTGTTTTGATGTTGATCCAGATACCTCCTAATTCCTAGCCCTCCCTGGCCTGCTTGACTTGTGCCCATAACACCAAATTTTCTATGATTGCTATATGACCTTCTGAATTTTCTATCTCCTGCTAGAATTAATTCAGTGGTATTTCTGAGGCAATTTTTTTTAAGGTAGGGAGGCAGAGGACAAAAGAAACACAAGGTGGGAAAGGCAGGGGGGAAAAGAAACACAAATTGCAGTATTTAAGCAAAAAGCACACTGGGAGGGAAATTATCCTTTTCCCCACACAGCTCTGGTGTATAGGGAAATTAAGAGCAAACTTATCTGCTCTGCTCCAGTTCCACCGTGCCACTCAGATGGGAGTCCCAGATGCTGCTTTTCTCACACAATGTCCCCCTTCTCTCTATCCTGTTCACATCAGATTTCTCTCCTCCAGGAGGGCCTGTTTCTAGATTCATGTTTGCTTCAGCTTTCCCTTTGGTCCTCCAGATATTTAACAGAGGTTTCTGCCTCAAAACAGTTGTTCTTTGCCCCTTATATTTTCATGCATGCCTCCCCAAACACCTCTCTGTGCCTTTCACTTGGAAACTGCACAGATTGTCTCACTGTTAATTGAACTTATCTGTATGTTTCTGTCTGTTTACCATTTCTCATGCATCTTACACAACGACCGGAGTCTCCCTGTTAGTCTCATCTTTTGCTATCGGTACAAACAGCAAAAAACAGCCTGTGTCTCAAAAAGCTTGCAATTTATAGAGATGGCAGGGAATGAAGGAGGGAAAATTAGGATTAGTACCTTCTTGATGGAGGAGGAGGAGTGAAGAAAATCAATATAAGGGCCAAGCGTAGTCCCTCCAGTGTCACAGTAGACGTTAGCAGGACCCAGACCTGCACCTGGGTGCTCTGTGGCCGTGCATTTCGGTGCTTTAACCACAAAGCTGTTTTTCCTTTCTTTCCTGCGATGTTCCCTGCCCTCCTCCTGCTCCGACAGTCCACCCTCGTGCCTGAGGCTTTGGGACCCACCAGTACCGGCTCTTTCTGGTATTATGCTCTTCCCCCTCTTCAGATCTCCTTCCTACGCACCTTGTGTGTGCTGAGCACGGACAGCAGAAGAGAAATGGAGACTGTCCACTGCATATATTGACTGCTTTTTTCCCCCTGCACACTCCTCTGGCTGCCTTTGACCAGATTGCTTTCTAGCTCTGGTTCTGCCCCTATTCTGTTGTCTCTGGACTGGAGAAAGGATGACCCTGAATCTCTTATTTCTGAGAGTTGTTGCTGATCCTCTGAAGCTCACAGATAATAAAATTGTAGCAGGAAAGTTGTACCATCTCATAATACTCAGCCCCTCCCAGGTGCAGCTAACTGCTTTTTTGGAGATAAGAAGTGGAGCATGGATGAAAAGAAGCATGTTTTTCATTTTCATATTTAAAAAAACCCCTTAATTCAGAACCTTCACACATCCTCAGGAAAGGGAGAGGTAATTACTAAAAGGACACTTATCTTTTCAGGTGGGTTTTTCAATCTATTTCTCACTCTCTGCTGCTTTGGCTGCACTTTAGCTCCATCTCAGTTTTTTGTATGCATTTCAATGGTTGTCATCAATGCAGCTTCTGAACCTTCCAATTTTAACCAGTTACATCTTACAAATCACCAACTTGGAAGATTCAGGAGATTACTACTGTGCTTTTTCAGCACAATGATAAACTAAGACAGAGAAATTAAGTAACTTGTCTTCAGTTGCATGTGTGGCTGGGCAGCCCAAGAAGAGGAGCCCCCATTTCTATGTGTTGTGCCTTGACTGAAGGACCCTGTTCAGTTTGTCATTGTTCCTCTCCTGGAGATCCACGGGGCTGTCTCTATCTTTACCTGTCTCTGCTCTCAGCGGGACAACAATGGGGTCTTACAACTTGATTCAGATCTCTCGGGGAGCGGGATTTGCAACGGCCTGATCCAAGCTGCCACCCAAAACTGTCACACGTCTGCTTTCAGAGGGTTTCTCTGCCTTCCCTTACCACAGGGCAACCCTTAAAAATAGATCTTGTTTTCTGTTAAGACGATTATTAACTGAGACTTGGTAAAAGCTCAGACATTACAGTGAGAGTGCCAGCAGCCTGACAAACTCCAGGTGGAAGGGCAGATTCTGTTTTGTACCTGTATGAAAAAGAGGGCTGCACTCCTCTTTTCCACCAGCCTCCAGCACGCTTTCTGCTGTAGACCTTGGGAATGCCTTGGTGCTGCTTACACGAGGAACCAAATTGTTTCTGACCTCAGTGAAGAGGGGGCCAAGAGGGACACATCTGACGCCTTTTAGCAACCGAAAGGTTTTCTGTAGAATAGACATAGCCTATGAAACAAACACACAGCTGGAGTTAGGGTGCTTTTGAAAACATTGTCTTTATTCTCTACCTCCCTTTCTTCCAGGACAGCTCTTTACTTATTCCCTCTTCAGAAAGGGACTTTTCTGTCACACAGCCTAGCCTGGCTGGAGATTAGGGATTCTCTCTGCCCCTTCATCCTTGAATATTTCCTTTTAATTTCACAGTTTAAATTTCAATTGTGTAATTACATTCTGCCTACCCCAAATTCCTCTGTAATTTCAATTGGACACGGTGTCCTTCACTCTCTAGGCAGAACTCTTGCAGTGCTGTGGGGCACTGTTAATAGGCTGCCACGCTCCACTCTAGTCCCATTTCATGTAAATGGGGAAACAGAATGGACCTGGATCCCTTTGAACTAAAACTGCTGCTCCATATAGGCGACACAGGGGTTGCAACAGAGTGACAAGGCAGTCTTTCCCCATGGCAATACACTGGGCACTTTTTACAATGCCTCAGTCTGAAGAGATTTTTGGAGTAAAAGTCTACATCTGTCTGGAAGTATTTCTCCCCCACAACACCATACCCTTTGATCACAAATAAAGCTGTACAGGGACCCCCAGACCACTACTTCACTGAATTTATGTGGCCTGAGAGTACCTGCTCGCACCGTTTAACATGGCAGAAGTGCCACAGTGATTTAATTTAGGTGCAGGGCGTTGTGTAGCAATGAGAGGGCACGCAGCACAGATGCCTAGTTCAGGAAAACGTTTTACAAGATCTGGCAGGTCTCATGCATTTTATGACCCAACCCTAATACTTCCTGCAGATTTGGTTGTGACAGCATTTTCCCCCAATCCTTGCCCTGGTGGCAAACACCAGAGTCCCACATCCCAATTTATCACAACATTCCCTTGTAGTGTGTTGGTATCTACTTGACATCAGTGTGAAAACATTTCCACTTCTTCTTGCCTCCTCTTGCTTTCTACTTCCTTCCACACTGAGCTACAGGTACTTCCTTGATCAGCGTGCCTTTGTGCAGCCCTTCAGGTATCAGAGCCATTCATTTTTTTTATTTCCCCCTCCTTCTGCTGGGGTCTTCTGTGGAAACTCAGGGTGGACAAGGGGAGGGACCATGTGATGGTGGGAGAACACTCCTTTGCCTTGTCTGGTAGAACAAACTTCCTCTGTTCCTTCAAGTTCTTCGGCAGGCTCATGGAAAGGAGTTGTTCACCTGATTTAAAGTGATGTTTTACGCAGCTCAGCAAAAGGAATTGGTTTACTATGGAAACTGGAATTATTTGATGTTGGATCATCTTCAGCCACAAGCCATATAATTTTCATCATGTGTATCACTGTCAGAGGAACACAGGGCTGATTCCATAAAGCAACAGAGTCTTTTACCAAAGTTTATTTCCCTTCACTGCACCAGTACCCTGGGTAGTCCTCCTACCACGCAATGATAAACTGAAATAAGCATCAAGCTCCTTGCTGGCAGTGCTGTATCTACACAGAACTTCAGTTACTTTGAATTTTGATGGATCTTATGCTTTATATATTCCAGACGTTTGGTCCTGCTCCCAAGGGAAGCCTTTATGCCTGCTCCTGTGCTGGCAGACCCGAGGCTGCTGTTCGCGTCTCTAACAGCAGATAGATCAGGTGAGATCAAGGAGACCATATTTCCATGTTTCCTTGGTTAGCTTACACTGTTAAAAGTGAGTTGTTGTTAGGAGGAAACAGAGCATGTAATAACTTGAGTTGGGTTTTATTTGTCTTTGAGTCATAAATCTTAAAGGAAAGGAAAGAGCCATCATGTTCATCCCCAAGTTTGTCATACAATCAGCAAGGGGCAAGGCAGTAGTGTGGGCAAGAAAATGAAACATGTGAAGGTACAAGTGCCAGCGGGGGGAAGTCACTGTTGCTTATTGTCAGTTTTGGTGTGACACAGAAAGTTCAGCTAATCCTCTTAGTTACAGAGACACACGGGTGGGGGGAGATTGTTATCTCAAGCAATTTGCTGGCTCTACTCCTTTTTTCCTTCGAGTTTCTTTTCGCCTAATTGAGCAGCATTTCTTCCTGGGACTGGTTTGCAATAATCCTGGGGCCTCATCTGGGAAAACACTGAAAAATACAGAAAGGAGAATCAGCCCGAGCGAGGCAGCTTCTACCACCATGAGTTTCTTCCCTCAGAAAGGTATCAGGTTTAGCTCCAAGTACTGAGGATTAAAAATAAGGTAAAGATTCAAAGTGATACAGAACAGTCTGTTGATCAGGGCAAGTAGTTGCTCAGAAATGGTCTCTCATCCATGAGCTAGAAGGACAGGTAATTAACAGCCCTTGAGAAAACGAGGACCTTGGCGGTCTGAGGGTGGAGCGAGGGGTGAGAATTCCACTGGAGTGCATCAGAAATGTGTTGATTCCATTTTCATTGCCAAAGGGATGTATCTGTGGTAAATCTAATCAAGAGTCAAAAGGTGAACAAGAACAATAATAACTGGGGAGGTTTGTTTTTATTTATCCAGGAGATAAGGATTCAACTACAGGAATAGAATGAGAAAAAGGCGCCTATTTCTGAGCTGACAATTATTCCACCCACACTCACTCATCATCAAGGTTTTAATATTCTATTACTTAGGCTATTTAACAGATTCTCAGCCTCAAGGCTGGTAATGTTTGTGCAGATACTTTGCCAGTTGCCACAGGTGTCTTTTTACAAAAGACCTGAATAATTAACATGGGTTAGTCCTGAAGATGGCAGTAGCCAGGAGCCATTCTTCAGCAGACTCCCAGCATTCTTCCTGGCGCTGAGCAGGGTTGGTATTGCCAGTAGGAGGACACATTTGAAAACCCTATTTCCATATGCAGACAGAGCCCTCATCCCTGAAGGCACAGACTGTTTCCAGGGAAGTAAAGGCTCTGGTTCCCAAGCCCTAGTGATTTACCCTGGAGAAGTTTAAGATGTCACCGTTCAGCTGCCTGCATTGCTAAGGTGCTGGAGGGAGCTGTCCCAGAGACGACGTGGCCCAATGAATGCTGTGGCCAGTGCAAACTGTTTCAGCCCGTAGCCTGATGCACTGATGTAAATCTGATTTCAGCTGACACCAGTGTACCGTGATGTCCTGGACTGAGGACTGCAGACATGAGTGATTTAATTCAAGATCATATCAATGTATTTTGCTGGGATGGCTAAAGAATTTATTACCTCTAGGTGTGGAGATGGGTTACCTTTTCAGTTAGGACAGCTAAATCCAGCAGGGACTGTCAGAGCCATCAGATGAGAGAGAAAGGGCAAGAGTGGACATCAATCACAAAGCAGTTGTAAAATAAGTAGTATAGTGCTTTTAAGAGAAAAGATGTTCTGCTGATGTCCTGCTAGGACAGAGCAAGGAAATGAGGAATTTGGTATATATGTCATCTCTAGACATCCTTTTTGACTTTGCTGAAGTTCTTGAGTCTTTCTCTAGTGTTGGCTAGAGAATCTGGGCCTTTGGAACACCTCTGGGCTCGCAGGCCGCGCCTGTGACACAAACACGGTGCCTGTTGCTGGTTTCCAAACAAAGGAAACCCCAAGGCCGGATCAAACAAGAGTCACGGTGTGTTCCAGCAGGTTTTTGACTCAGGTACTTGGAGAACGAGGACCCCAGCACGTGCTGTGCCTTGTACCTTCAGGTCCCTTTGGCGCGTGTCTACTGCACACTGTAGGTAATAACTGCATTTCCTTATTGCACGTCCATGTTGTGAGAATAAACGCATTGAGAAGTGTAATTACCAGATGCTGCAGAGGTGAGGGCATCTTTGGTGGATTTCTTTTAGTTCTTTTGTTTCTTTAAATACATTGGTAAAATTTGATCAAAACTAGTATTTGCTTCTCGAAACTGTACTAATTTATGGTCAGACTGTGTGTGGGAGCAGGGACAGGAAGAAAGGAACTTGCACTTGTGCTGTGTGTGACCAGCACAAAGCCACTGGACCACGAGAAACACAGGGAATGCTCTGTGATGATTTCTCTGTGAGTCTGCAGTGCTTCAAAAAGCATAAGGAAGAGTAAGGACAGGGCAAGAATTGCTGGATTCATGGAGCTGTGTCTTCCCTGTGCAGGTCTGCACAGCTAGCTAGTTACATGCAGGTCTATACCATGCTCTTTAACCCTCTCAGTGAGCATTTCAGTTTGTAACACTGAAAATATATGGAGAAGCCATATGTTTTTTAGCAACAGATATTGCTTCCTGAATCCACCTCTGTAGTATTAGAGTGCAGCTCTGACAGTGAGATAGCATTCACAGTGGCAGAGACTGTGAAGAAATTAGAAATTTATAAAATGCATACATAATGAGTTTTTAAAATGTGTTTAATAAATATTCTTGTAGTTATATTTCATATAGATGAGTGTAAGATTCCTGCTAATCTGAAAATTAATGTCTAAAGCCACTGGAAGAAAAAGACAGAATTGCAGCTGAATATCATGAATGAAAAAACGTTTACCACTGTGAATAGGACCATCGTATTTCCCAATAGCAGATCCCCATCCTCCCCTAATTCCCCCCTCCCTTTCCCCTCCCTCCTCAAACACATACGCATACACTATGGGAGGAATGACAGCTGTTCTTCATGGAATGACAGCCCAGGGATATTGCATCCTCCCTTAAAAAAAACCAGGCAAGGTACAGAATAAGGTCAGTGAAGGGAGACAAAGGGGTCTCCCAGAGATGGCAAAGGGTAATTTATTGACAGATGAGATAGACGTTACTACAGAAAAATATTAAATGGATTCTTTTCCCCTGTCTTTGGAAGGGAAGAAACGTGGGAAGGGTTAGGAAGGACAGATGCCAGAAATAGAGACAAATTTCCCAGGAGAGGAAGAAGAAATCCTGAAGGAAATTAGGATCACAACACAGGGAAAAAAAAATTAAAAAAAAAAAATCAGAGCATTTAAAAAGCTATGAAATTCTGTCCTAGAATCCTGTATGGAAACAACAAAAAAGGGCAGCGGAGAAGGAACCCCACCACTGTTGGCAGCCTGGCTTCAAAGGTGCTCGGTGAGAGAAGGAAGTGCTGGTAAAACAGAGCGCCTGATTAAAAGCCAGTGTTTGAAAAGGGCTGCCGGGAAATCACAGAGCTGTGCATGCCCCCGACGTCAGCAGCGAGGAAGACTCTGCGAGCACTAATCAAAGGGAGGCTGAGGGAGCATATGGAGCATGGAGATTTTATTAAGGGCAGGAGTGAGACAGGGCTCATATAATGGGAGCAGCCGAGATCAGGAGATGGGAGGAAAGGAAAGGCCGGGTCTTCTGGTGCAATAAACGGGCATAGTTCTGTCAACTTTGGCAGCGTGTCAGTTCTCACTGCAAGGAAAGAACCCGAGTGAGAGGCTTAAATAGTAGATGAATATAGTTTCTCTGGCCTACAGGACCCTCTCCAAAATAATTGCATAGAGGAGGGCAGGAAAAGCCAGCGTACCAGTGCTCTCTGGTTGGGGTTCTGTAACTATACATTGCCCCCAGCCAAGTGCATGTTCCTAGAGCTTGTAACGTTAGACGGGTTCATGATTTTCACCTGTCAGGACCAGGCTGACAACAGAGGAGTCACCAAGGAAAATTTCCACAAAGGTAAAAGCAGCAAAACAAAAGGAATTTGAAGGAGAACACATTTAATTTACATTCACAAGCAGGAACAGATTTAAGCCAAACAGTATTTCATTCTGCTCCTTCGTGCAAGGAACATGGTTTTCACAGTGTGTAACTCAGTCCATATGGTAGAACAAGAGAATAGGAAAGACTCTTAGTGTGTCCATTGTAATGTGCCACATGCAATATCTTTCTAAACCTGTCACTGCTTGCATAAATCTTGGCAGGACCTTTCCCTCCGAGCAGGTTCTTCTGCCCATTAGCTAATCTCACCCAAAACCATACTAGCCCTCCCATTCCAGCAAGCACACTGTTCTTACAAGATGGTCTCTTACCATGAGCAAGTGCAAGTCCCACAGAAGCACAGGGCATTGCATCACCCTGTGTTGTCAGCTGCCTGCTTTCCAAACTGAGAGTTAGGTTAAAAAGTGACAGAATTAATGCTAAACACAGATTTTAAATGATCTAGACGGGGAGCATTCATCCCATCTCCGTAACTGCCATGCTCACGGCTGAAGGGAATCATAGCCAGGCTACATTGGATTTGAAGCTTTGATACTCCAGAGGCATTTGCAATCTTCTGAGCCTTGGGAGAGTGAGTAGGAAAAATAAAAGCTGTCGTTTTGCTGTTAAATGCTAAGGAAGTGTTAAATGCTAAATGCTAAAGCAGGCTCGACTTCCAGTGGGTGATTTAGCCCAGCTTTCCGCTGGCTAGGAGGCTGCCACATGCTCGAGTGCAATCTGCCACACAGAGCCAGAACCAATCTGATTGTTTCTGAACCATTCCTCGAACAGAAAAACATAAGTAAAGCTGCCAGTTTTGCCAGGAATGTATGTCCCATCCATATGATGGCCTTTATTTATATTTGAAGCCACTCGTACCATCAGCATGACCCAGATCCAAAAGATCGAAGCACTATAAAATCCAGTGCAGCATATTTGGGGGCCAGTCTGCAATTACACTGGATTATAATGGATAAACATGAAACTGCAATGAAGAACTTCTCCCCAGCCTGTGCTCACAGACCTGAAGTTACCTTCTGTTCTTACACCAACCCTATCCACAGGCAACACAGAGCCCATAAGCAGCAGGTGACAAAAACCAGAGAGTGGCCTTTTTCAACTCAGTAGCTCAGTGTTCAGGCCTTCTCAGAAGACAAGCTTTAACTCACTGAGAGAACCTGAATCTAGGTCCAAGGAAGTGTCAGGTTCTTTCCCTGTGCTGTTGATTATCCTGTTAAACAGTCCCAAGCGAACTATTTCCTTCTGAATTGGTTATTTAAGTAGTATTTGGGCCAGAGAGGCATGGCACACCTTTGCAGCCAGAAGGTGTGACTCGGGAGGGGAAAAGCCTGCACCGATGAACACTTAACTCTTTCACATCACACACTCTCTGAAAAGAGGCCTGAAACATGTCTGCCCCTCACAGGCAAACGCCTTAATCACCAGTTTAGAGACTCGTGCTTGTGCTCTCTGGAGGCCACTGAGTGTTTAATTGTGCCACAGAGAGCTCAGTGATTGCTCGTGGAGAACGACTTTGTTAGCAAGATGAATTTAGCCCTATCTTTTGAAATTGTCTGCAGACTTCTGCTCCTACAGTATCCATGTACGATGCTGGGCTCAGTTTCTGGGTCTCAAATACTCTGACAGATGCAATCTCTTTCTCCCAGCCTGGGTTTCGTTCATTTAACTTGCAAGTCTTTTAGGGTGAGGACATCTAGAACTGTGCTGCATGCAGGGTCCTGGTGCTAGGGAGGACCTCTGGATGTTAATGGAGTAACAGTAAACAACTATATCCTTAGCTATCACTGAGCCCAGATGGATGCTGAGAAATAACGGGTCACAAAGGGGAGACATTTGAAAGTGTCGAGTGAGCGTGGATATAAGATGAAAAAGATTCTCACCACAAAGGGCAGGAAAAGTGCAGCATCTCCCTGCGTCAAGGCTGGAAAGGGTTCTCCAGGAGCGCTGCGACAGGCAGAGGTAGCCATGCTGCTTGTGGCCTTAAAGGTAAGCTACACCACCAGTTCAAAATGCTCTGTGTGGCATGGAAAGTGTAACAGTTCTTGGGAGAAAGGGAAAAAAGGAGCTGAAGGCAAATCTCTGTTCTGCTTCCCCAAGTGGAGGTTATGTTCCCTATTAGCTTCAGCAAGCAACACTGAAATTCGCTGGCATCTTCAGATAGGACATGCCTAGTTTTGAAATTCAACATTTGTACTTTTTCCTTAATTGGACAAATTTCTTTTAAAACATGGAACTGACTTGTTAGAAAGATTTCAGATGGTCTCTGCCTTTTTCTTAGTGCTTTTGGGGTGAATAGCTATGATTTTTTTTTTTTTTTGCAAAATACCAACTATTTCACTGAAAATTTCTAGGAGAAAAATCATTTCTACTTAGCAGTAGCATTAAAGCCCTTGAATTGGGCCACATTCTGCTGCCAGTGCAGTTTTGGGGACACTTGGAAAGTATTTTGAACAGCAGGGAAGAACAGTGATTACCACCTCCGATTCTCAATGGTGTGAATATTGTGGGTTATTTTCCCTTTGACTGTTTATGGCCTATTTACAGTATAATCACACCAAATCAGGTTATAACATGGCTTTCTTTTTTTTTCTTTTAGTGAAAATTGGATTCAGCATAATTTTTTTTTTTTTACTGTAGCTCCCCCTAAGAGCTAAGGAATTTTTGAGCACTAAGCAAGTATGATCTCTTCTCCGAGACATTCATAGCTGAAGGAGAGACAGGGAGAAAGGGAACTAGGAGAAATAATAGGCAAGATATTTACATTTTCTATACACTTGCAATAGTTATATTATTGTAAACATGGCAAAAAACAGAATTATAAAGTGGACTTAATTGTGGACAGAAGAGAGATTTGCCCCGGAGATGAGGTATTATTTTAGTGTGTGACCATCAGCAGACCAAGCTGTGGGCACATGTATAAGGTCAGTTCAGTGAAATAATATTCTTTTCACCCCATACATACCAGGCAGTGGCACTGTGTAATTGGATTAGAAGAAAACAATTGTCATAGAACCATAGACTGGTTTGGGTTGTAAAGGACCATAATCATCTTGTTCCAACCTCCTGCCACGGGCAAGGACACCTTCCACTAGACCAGCTTGCTCAGAGCCCCATCCAGCCTGGCCTGGAACACTTCCAGGGAATGGAGTCCACAACTTCCATGGGCAACCTGTTCCACTGCCTGATCAGCCTCACAGTAACACTTTCTTCCTAATACCCAAGGTAAATCTATCCTCTTTCGTTTTAAAATGGTTACCCCAACTTCTATCACTGGGTTCCCTGAAACAATAACTTATTATCATCATTATTTGTTTGAGACCCTGGCCTTTCTGTGACAGTTCACTCAACTCCTGCTTAGGTTTTGGCTAACGCAGCTCATGCTGAGGCCTGGTGTGTGCTGGGAGCAGGGTCATTAGGTCAAAGCCAGAGCACTAGGTAGGCAGGACAGGTGGCCAGGAAGAGCTAAAGGGCTTCCATGGTCATGCAGCCATGGTCACCTGCAAAGTGTGATTTCCTGCAGCCGTCACCTTGTGTCTGGTGGTTTCCTGTAAAGCTGAGATACCCATTTTATTGGTGTCAGAAGTGGGATGTCTCCTGGATCACATTACCTTGTGCATGGTAAGCACAAGGTGCTTTGCCATGCCTGGCGAAGCAGCTGGTTTGGTGTGAATGTAAAGATACTGTCTCTGTGTGTCTTTATCCATGGCATGAAAAACTAAACACTGAGTGGCAACAACTAGGAGAAGAACTCGAGAAAGAGGGATGGCAAAATCCCAAGTGGGATTTGTCCTGCATCAAGAGCCACTGCACGGAAGCTGATCATATTTGATAGGAGTTTGCCAGATGGCTGTCTCCTTTTAAGGTAAAGAAGGAAAAAGGGAAGGGTGGTACGTGCTGGCTCCTAGGCAGTTGTCATAGGGCAGCAGTGGATGTGACTGATGAGTTGAAAGGGGAAAATGTACAACTGCAAAAGGAAAGCAAGAAAAGGAAAATGGAAAGAATACTTGGGAAGTGTAAGCAGTTAGAAATGCAAACTAGACCACCCGAGTCAAACTTCAGTGCCAGACAATTGCTGAAGCTGAGGAGGTTGCTGGGAGCTGCTGCAGTAGACCCAGTTAAAGACTGCTGTGCCATGTGTGATGCTGAGTGGGATGGGGATATCTGGAAACAAGCAGATCTGCATCCCCTCCCCGCAAAGCCAGGTGATGATGATTCCCACTAACCGAAACTGAACAACACAGCACACGCACAGGGGCACAAAACTCACCTCGCTCCGCAAGAACTACTGGGGGATTTACTGCCCTCAGATTAAGAGGTGTGGGGCAGACATACCCAGCTAAACCAGGAAAAACACCTGTGGATGGACTACCATGGGTCTGGATAGCTGGAGCCAAGGAGCTTCACCTTGCCCCTGCTGAGGCTTGATCATTGGCGTTAGCCCAGGACCACTGTTGGATACCACAGGGCCAAATATTACCACTTCCTCATGGACTTGCACTTCAGGTGCTGACCACGGTGCGAGAAGTGTGTCCCCAGGCCCTGGCAGCCAGCCTGCAGAGTGCCCTGCTGAAACCTGTGATTTCAGCCGAAGTGGAAGGACCAGCACAACCCCTTCCAGCAGAACCACATCCCTGGGAGGTGATTTGGGAGCCTGTACACTTCTGGCCTGTAATAATGGGAGCTGAGCTGGTGGGGCAATCTTTAGTGGTAGCCATTAAGACAGGCTTAAATGGTATTAGTGTCCAAAAAGTCCTTCAGTGTAGGCTAGCAGATTTACCACTATATATCCCAGAGGATAAAAACTAAGGGAGAAACCTCAGCTAAAGTAAATGTAGAAGAGCCAGCCTGTCTCCATGCAAAAGACAAAAGCAAAAAGGGTAAATTGAGAAATGCCATCAGTTACTATTGAGTGTAAAAGATGATGGAAAGTGTGTTTAGACAAGGAGCTGTCTTGGAGCTGCCAACTTCCCTTTTGTGGCAGCTGGACAGGTTTTCCTCATTTACTTCTCATGATAACCCTCTGGGACCTGCGTTTGGAGACAGGGTGACACTGTATGATTCAAAGGGATAATAACTAGAGAGCCAGAGCATGCAAGGGCTGTGAGCTCAGGGATGTACCCAAACCTCTCAGCACTAAACCTCGACTGTGGATATGCAGGAAACTAGGGTGGGTGCCACTCCACTGCTGAGGATCCTGGTCACAGTTAATGATCTATTCCCACTTCAGAGCATTCCTCATCAACACAGGAGCCCGGATATCGGGATATCAGTGGTAGGTAAGGACACTTACAAAGGGTAGCCTCCGCTTAGCAAGCAGTTAGTCTCTACTGCAGGCATTAATGGGAAACCCACTAATCACCCACAGGTCAGGGATAACCGAATTCTGCCTAAGGGACAGACAATCCACCTGACCTGACTTTTAGGTGCCCTTAATATATTGGGTATGGATGTATTGAAGGGTCAGTCGTGGAGAAAATGGGAAATAGGGACAGCACCCTTTCTGCCCCAGAGTTTACCTCCTACAAATGCATCTCTGACTGCTAATCTGTTGCAAACAGCTGCTCCTTTACTCCATAGCAAATAGTTAATATTCCACAGTACACATTACCTTCTGGTGCTATTTGTCCTGTTACTGAATTGATAAAGGAGCTGGAAGAACAGCGAATCATTGTCACATCTCATTTCCCCTACAATTCTCCTTTATGGCCAGTAAAAAAATCTTAATGGCAAGTGGCAACTAGCGGGAGATTACAGAGCCTTGAACACTGCCACTGAGCTGCTCGGTGCAGCTGCCCTCAGTATAAATGATACAGTCATTTCTCTTAATGAACAATCTCCTCTGCTCAACCAACACCAGCAGGATGCTCTGAACACCTCAGTGTGGTATCCAGGAGATTGGGTGGGATTTCAACACCCATCACTTGGAAAACGCTGCATCACTTTGCCACACTTTTGAGGGAAAGGAAACTGGGATACTGTGGGAGTGAAATTAATCATTATTGGGCCTTGGATATGATCCTATTCCTAGCTCTTCTTGCCCTCTCCCTAGGAATTGCTGAACTCCTGGACACATAAATAAAAGCTGTCATTCAACCCGCATATTACTAGAAAGTATCCATCTAGAAAGTACACTCAGCATTCCCTGGAACGTCGTTAATGCTTTCTGTGGTAAAGTCACCAGAGCTAATGCTGACAGTGTCTAAAAAGTCAAGAGCTTTCATGTGTTGGACAATTCTAAGGCTCACCTTGGGGCATCTGGCATTGTGTCACACAAATGCTGATGCCCTGTGCAGCGAGCAAACAAACCCACAAAAGCTGTGACCTCCACAAACTCTTTTGGATACACTCTTTTCTCGACTCAGGAATATAAGCAGCCATCTCTGTAAGATACAGATGAGGACCTAGACAGGAATATCTGACTTTGGGTTCCTAAATCCTTTCGGGGCATTAGAAAAATTTTGATTTTCAGCAGTGTTCAATGTCCAGTAGCCCCAAATTATGCCAGTACATTTTCAGAAATGAGCAGTGAACTTCAGTGTAAGAAAAAGCTCACTCAGAATAGAATAGAATACATCTCTTAGGACTACTCTCATACTTCTACAGCTTTTTTTTAAAAAAGGTATATCTATATATATAAGCAGAAGTATTGATGAACAGTAGTTTCAAGCAAGAGTTGACGTTCCTAGGGTGCTCCAGGCTGAAATCTCTGAAAAGCAAAAATGCTCACTTGTAAGCTATCTCCACAGCCCAGATCAGCAGGCAGCAATTAGTTTCCCAGGCATTCACTCTTCTTTCCATCTTCCTGATGGATATTTCGTCTGAGTTTATGCTCTCCTCCCTCACCTTCTCTTCAGCCTCTCTGCCTCTCTTTCCAATAAGGCTGTGATCTGTCACAGACTCTCAATGGACAAGACCTATACATCCCATCACTGTCATAGGCAGTTACATGAGACAGGCCAGGATGAAAAGCAGTTTGGAAGGGAGAGAAGCCGTCATGCTTCAGGGCATAGAGCTGAACTCTAACCAAGGCAGAGAGATGAAGGAGGGCTTTGGGCCAGAAGGGGAGCAAATTTTACTCAGGGCAGGTTATTCCATAATTACCCACTTAAACTTTCTTTATACCTTCTGAGATGCATCTGGTTCTGGCCAACATCAGAGACAGAAGGGGTGGATCACTGGTCTGATCCAGGAGGGGAATGAGTTTCTTCATTCTTTTTGCCAGTGGGCTGAGTTTATAACATTTTCTGAAACCACAATGAAATCCCTTTCCAAGCATGACCCTTGCTCTGCCAGTGATAGCCAAAACTCCTTCCCCTAGCCCCGTCCTTCACACTTCCACAAGCAATACAGAGAGAAGCCAGTACAAAGCCAGGTCAAGATGATAAGAACAAAGCCTTGAAGGCTGCTTTTAGATACAAGCTTTACTTCGACAGAGGAGGAAATTTTCAAAGAGGTGAACTCTTTCTGTCTCTCTCTCAGGCAGGAGTCTCCTGGGAGAAGAAGAAAACAGCTTTCATTTTAGCGAGTCATGATATTTATGGCCCTTTTATGGGTTTTGTTTGAAAATATAAAAGTAGATGGACTTAAATCTGTTTCAAAAGAAAGGAGATGGGAAGGGGAGAGACAGAGCATATGAAGGGCACGTGGGTCTGAATCATCTGCCCACGTTCAAAAGGAGATCAAACACCTCCTTTGTTTTAATATGGACCTCTTCTGCCGGTCATGAGGATAATGTCTGACCTTTTCTTGCATAGACCCTTTTATGCCTAATGACGTACAAATTTTTTATGTACACTACCACCAAGAACACTCACCTTGGGATGAAACATGACAACTATTAAATTATGCAACTGCAGCACCATGCAACAGTTCAGGAGTGATTGCTCCCAGGAAGCAAACTTTCAGATCACGTCTCCTGCAGAACTGAAAGCTTTATACTGTATTCCTGAGGGGCAACTGTCAGCTTCTGCTTGCTCATCTACCAGTCTCATGTGGGCTTTTATCTGTCCTATTTGTGGTGTCTGTTCAGCAACTGAGGTTGCACCCTTTTGAGGGCCTCCTGGTTTTCTTATGTGGAATCTCCTCTGACCCTTTGCCTCTAGGCAATACTCTTGATCCAATTCACAGGCTGAGGAGCACATGCCTTGCAAAATTATTGAGTGAGGGAAGTTTAAGTTGAAGAGCAGGGCTCTGCATTTAGTTTTGAATGCAGTCAGGCCTGTGGTCATTTTATGTGCTTTGGGAATGAACCTTCATAGGCTATGACAGCCACTGGGATATTTCTATGAGCAAAATGTACAAAGCTCCCCATTAATTGCCAGTTTCATAAAAGCTGTTGCAGTTTCATAAAGCTCTCCTCTCAAGCAAGGAGGGAGAAATGTTCTGCCAAACTAATGGACGGCCTTCAACTGGATCCAAGTTCAGTGTGGAGTCACTGCAAGGAGCAAATTGCTGGGGTGATCCACGAAGATGGAACAGGCACACAATGGTTTATGCCAGCTGGTGTGTACTGTGTCCTTGTTTAAGATGGACAATCAAAGGGGGAGATCACAAACAGACACATGTCTAAAATTAGGCATGTCCGTGCCAGGACATGACCTGAAGTGTACAGCCTTCTAGCCAGCTGTAAAAAGTTCTTGACACCATGGGTTATTTTCGTATATCACTCAGAAGTCCAAAACTATTAAGACATTAAGGTGCAGGTTGATGCTGTAGATAGTTGGGTGATGCTATAAAAATGACCACCTTCTTTAAATGTTTCTGTCTTCCAATTAGTATCACCTACATCTTAGTTCAGTGTTATGCCCACACAAATGCCCTTCTGACTGGACTCATCCTTCCTTTCATGGTTACTTGTGCAGAGTCCTTGATAAGTTTGAATCAGTTTTGAGATTTATTGATCTGGCCTTGTCCATTTTGTGGTGTGTTCTGTGATTTAATTTAATGACCATAAAGCATTCAGGCATGCTGGCATGAAGGGTGCACTGGAAAAATATAAGAGATTGATTGACTGATTGATTGATTGATTGATTATCTAGAGACACTGCTCTCTTCACAGTTAACAATGAAGCTAGTTTTCCATTACACTCATTTGTGTCTTCCAGGGCATACATATCTTAACTAAAAGTAAACCAGTCTGCCTGCAGGTATGAATCAGATATGGAAGCTCTCATTTAATGATTAATTTTGTGTGTTTTAAAGATACATGCAAATAAAAATGAAATGCAATCCAGAGGGGAAGGTTCAAAGCACACACAGGATGTGCCTTTTCCTGCTCTCTAAGACAATTTTCACATCGCTACACCTGGGTAGTCTTGGGAAGAACTGAATTCATATTATTGCCTGCTTTTATAAGTCACAAGCAATGTTTTTCCTTTATGTCTGTTTATGTGTGTCTGTGTGTGCACCCTGTGGCAGGGGAACAGCAGTCACAGAAAAACACCAAGCTCAGAAGCTACTGAGAGGCTGTAACAAGGGGATATAGACAGATGATAGATAGATATAGATAGATAGATAGATAGATAGATAGATAGATAGATAGATAGATAGATAGATAGATAGATAGATGATAGATAGAAGCAACATGAAACCAGCTCCTGAATATGTTGCAATGTACCAAAGAACAAAAAGCAGTCCAAGGGAAAAAGAAATAAAATTCTTCCACACCCAAAAAATTTCTGTTGCTTGGGGTAGCCAAAACGACAAGGGTGTTCATTCAAGTAGATTCTGCTGGTATTGGCAATACACAACCTAAGTATGTACTTTGAACCTTTCTCAATTTTTTTACATGAAGAACAACGTAACATATTATTGGCATTTAAATTGCTACTCCTGGACAAATAAGGTAGCACCTCGCTGAGATGACTGGGGCAATTCACACACCATTTAGAGCTAGTCTCCCACCTCTCTAGAGAACTGTTGATTTGTTACACATAGTTCCCATTTTGGAAGTTTTCTTCACAATTAGAACAGAGAGAGGTTTGACCCACTTTCATTTTTCTAAATGACAAGTGAAATTCCAGAGAATAGGTAGGTAGCTCTCAAAGAGATTTTGCCAGGAGTACATGAGCATGCAGTGTCTGTTTCCAAGCCCTAAACCATATTAATCACATGCTTTCAGTATCTCAGTTGGGTTGTCTATAAATTTAGGAAGGTCATGGATATTGTGTTTTCACATTCTAATGTCTCTATTGAATGTATTCCAGCTAAACCCTTTAAGGAAGGGCAGGCAATGCAACATAACCACCCCCAAACAAAACTTTTTGTCTCATCATTCACCCAGCTCTCCACCACAGCTAACGTGTAACCATTTCTCAGGGAGCTGTAAAGGAAGAAAATGGTGCTAAACTCCTTTTCAAATTACCCAGCCTGAGCTGGTGCCGCACGCAATAAATCACACTGCCCTGAAATTCCTAGATGGGGGAAATGGCCCATGGCCCCACACCTATCAGTATTACGATGCAGAATGCAGCTGTTACACGAGGAGTAACATTTTTCTGGCACATTTCCGCTTCCTTCCAAACTTGCTTCTGCCACACTGAAGCCCCACTCCAGCACAGATGTCATTTTATCATCTGTGTCCGACTAATGTCTCTCAGCCCTTCCATTTCCCCCAGTCCTCTTCACCCTTCTCACAGACCCGTAGTTTCTTTCAATCTCTGTCCTTCCCACAGAGGTTGCCTCATAACCTTTCCCCAGATTTTTATACATCTAAACCAATTAATATTTTGCTTTAGCCTCTTTAGCTTACATACACACCTTCCTGTCTCTGACCAGTGCAGGTCCCCTTCTTAATGTGCCTATTGTCTTCAAATCTCTTTGGGAACATTTATCTCCTAGTTCTCCAGCTTTTGTCACTTTCTTATTTCTTACTTCAAGCAGACCAAGATCAAATGGGTTTCTCTCTCATCTATCCCTCCTTAACTTCTTTGCTTCCCACATACTCTGAGTTTCTAACCACCGTTCAAAGGACTTTAAGGAAACAGGGTAGTGGAAATAAGAGGATGGCTGTGGAAAAATGCAGAAGGACTTAATGAGACTGAGAGACTGAGCACTAAGATGGCAGATGAAATTCAAGCCTAATAAATGTAAATCACTACATATAAGAAAACTTAACATATAGAACTACGATCTCAGAGCTGACCATTGCCATCCAACAACAAGATTTTGTATCTGTAATGAATAGCTCTATGAAAATGTCACTCTGGCGCCCAGCAACAGCCAAAGAAACATGCAAAGTGTTAGGAGTTAATAGGGAAGGAACAGAGAACAGAAAAAAGAAGGTCATTATGCCATAGGATAAATCCCTGCCACACCTGCACCTTGGATACTGCTTGAGGATTTGGTCCCTCATCTCAAACATGATAAAAAAACTAGAAAGGGTTTGGAGAAGAATGGCCAGGATAATGAGAGACATAGAGCAGCCCCTGTATGAGGAATGAGTAACTCTGGCTGAACACTAGAGAGCTAAGGATGGGATATCACAACAGAGGGGGCAAAATCTCACGGCACATGTAGATACTAAACAGATTCTATACTGGCATTAAAGGCTAGTGGGCTCAGAACACTAGTGGGTTCAGAAGAGAACAAACGGCTTAGCCTTCCATGGAGAGTAACTTGTGGGACTTCTTGCCACAAGAGATCACAGGGGCTAGCAGATACAAGGCTATTATGGCTATAACTCAAAAATGACTAGGCACCTCCATACAAGGAAAATCTATTAAGGGCTATTAAATACAAAAATATCACACCTGGCTCAGGAAGTCCTTGAGTTGCAAATTATCAGAAGCTGGAAGATCATGCTGGGGAAATATCACTTGTATCACCGCTCTTATATTCTTCCCTAGGTATTCGCTGTTGTTCTCTGGCAGAGACAGGATATTGAGCCAGGTGGCCCTCTGGTCTGACCCCACACAGCCTTTCTGTTGTTCCTGTGTTGATATTCTTAACTGACCGTATGGATGCTCCTTGCACTTTCACCCTCCACTACACAATGCCAAAAATCACCCTCCTTCCTACAGCAGCAAATTGAGTCTGAGCAAAAATATCAGTCCCAGCACATCTTTGCTGAAAAATCCCTCCCAGATAAATTTGGGTACTTTTTTTACTCTTTTAATCTAGTGTCAGACTGGTGTCATTGCTGAAAAACCACTCACTCTGCAGCTCTGGTCACCTGAAACAATCTGTGCAGACCTCTCTCCCCTTTCCGCAATTCCTTATCTCCTTCTAAATTCTCATCTTAAAACCTGACTTTCTAGCCTGCTTTCAACCTCTCCATTTCTGTCTCTCCTGGTTATTGGTCTTATGACTGAATGCTTTAATATTTTCACCATGCAAGGTCTTTGTGTCACTGTTTCATGTAATTTATACCTGCGAGCTGGAGCCTTTCCCGTTTCGCTTTCAAGCACAGGCTGTATACTGCATGGAGTCCAAAATGATCCCCACCCCCTTATTGCTTTGGGGGTTTGGCTTTATTAACAAGGATATAAGCAATAAGAAAATAAAGTTCAGCTATTTCTAAGGCTTCTCCCTCATGACTGCTCAGCCAGCATCTTAGATGGCCTCTCCCCAGCAAACCATTTTTATCTCCCTTTTACACAAGTGAACTAATAAGCCACCTACCTCAATGAGTCAGCAGAACCCACTTAACCCTTTCTCTCAAGGGTCAAAACTCACTATCAGGACGGTTTGGCTCAGACTTGTTATAGAACCATATTCTGCCCCTCGGTCTTGAATAATTTATTTGTGCAGCAGACCTAGATTAGTGTTTAAATCAAAACGCTGCCCAAACAAAGGCAGTGCTGTATCGTGCAAAATGAAACCAATTACTACATCATCTACTGCTCGTCTTTTACAGCGCGAGATGCCCCCTACAGTACTGCAGAGGACAGGCTTGTCTGTTGGGAACAGCCAGGCACGGGAAGAGGGACAGAGGGATTTTTCAGAGGGAATCAGCCTTTGATAAAAAAGTAAATTCAGTGCCAGAAGGTATTGCACACTTCCACTTTGATCCATTGAAATTTAAGACCTTTTCTAGACTGAAATGAAAGCAACCCCCAAATACGTCTATGCAGAGCTGTTTTCCACAGAGCAACTTTACCAGGGGTGAAGAGGAAAATGCCTATCCTAACACAAATTGCAGAAATTCAATATAAACTCTCAGAATGTGGATCAAGGCCTGGAATTCCACTACTTGAAAAAATAACAACTCACAGGGGTATGCAGAAACAAGGGATGCATTGCATTATATATTATATTGTAGAAGAAGCGCATTATAAACCTTAGAGCATCTCTGCATGCCTGAAACATTAACAAGACCGTGCTTCTTATGCACTTCAAAAATGTAGTCTGAGTTTACTAAGAAAAACCCCCAAAAACACCAAAAGCAACACACAAGTAAAATACGTTCTTTCTCTTATTTTTCTACAACTGCTACTGTTCAATCACCTGATTTTGAGACTCCATTCACCTGACAATAAGTAGCTATCATTTACCCCAGTCCTGGCTGTCAGAAAGAATCATCTTTATCTTCAGAGAAGCAGGGATAATGTCTAATCAGCGAGTTATAGTTGAGAGAAATGATTCTAAGTTTAGGAAAATTGCCAGCTGCATTTTGTTATCAGTAACCATTATTTAGACAGCGTCGCTGATGTGCGTAGCGTCATACAGACAGGGACAAAGAGCAGGCCCTTGCCCTGTGGAGCTTGCTGTCTACATTACACAATTAAAATAGGGAGAGGTACTAGCATAATAGTAATAGTGAGCTCTAAGCATCACAGTGGGAGGCAGAAGAGATGACAAGAAAAACTTCCTGTGAGAGAGCACTACTGCATCATCCCTCCATTGTCGTTTTAGATTCAGCTCTGCCAGAGGGCTTTGTTGTTCCAAAATACAGTCTGTACAGAAGAGGGGACAGATAATTCCAGAGTCAAAGTCAGTAGAAACCGGCCTATGTTTTTATAAGAGAGAGGTGGAGGATATTGACTGGTGACAGAGTTGGGTGCTTTGGTGCGTCAAAGCCACGCTGTCACACCAGCCACGCAAGCGATGCTGTGGCAGACCTGGTGGGTCGTGTCCCACAAACTCACGAGGCTCTGCAGGGCACGGAAGGACCTGAGGCTCTTAAACTGGTGCACTCAGTTCACATGGAGACTGCACTTCTCCTCTCCCTCTGCAAAGTGCACCCTGTGGCTCACGATACATGTTGGCTGTAACATGCCAACTGAACCTACCATCTCGTAAACCAAACTCCCAGGTACCACCTTCACAGACACACAATTTGTCCTTGGTGCGTGGTGCCTTGCACCCACACTCTAGTTAGACACCATTTTATTGTGAGGTCAGTTTGTGTATCACTCTTTTAAGGCAATCATGTTGAAAATTAATACATGCCAAGCTGACTATAAACACAAAAGCACAGACTTAGCTGAGCTGCATACATAAACCAAAGTGAAGTCAATACTGAGAAACCCAGCCTAACCTAACACTAATCCTAACTGCATCTCTTTAACTACATCAAAACGGGATTTTTAGATGGCTGTTAATATTACTGCATTTTTCCTTTGTTGACCCAAAGTTAGTAACAGGAACCAACCATACTGGAGCAGAAATGACTCCATCTAATAGAAAACAGAAACCAGAAAAAATGGTACCACAGGAATACATTCATTACTGCATTGAACTTCTAAAAAAGAGGCATCTTCTTTTTTCCAGTATTTCACTTTGTTTCTGCTACTTAACAAAGTAAAACTGAACATGTATTCCTCTGAACTGTCTTATTTCTGTAGACATTCGTAAGGCTGGTGCAGAAAATGGAGCCTACCTGGTAACATCTTCTCAGCAGTATAAAGTAAAACTGATTAAGAGAGAAACATTCTTCAAGTTCCTAGAAAAGGCTGTTGGCTTCTTCCATTTATGATCAAAAAGATCCTAGAAAAAAATATGTCCAGTTTTTAACAACACTAGGAAATTGAAATAACCAAAATGGGATGTGATTGGTCTTTTGACTTGAGGTGCCACCGTTACTTGCTTTTGCTGCTGAAACATTGTCTGGCTCCTAATGGCTTCTAACATTGTGTTCCTACCTACATTGATCATTTAATTCCAGCATCTTCTTTCTGACAAGCCACAAACACTTGCAGAACTTGACCTCTTCCCTTTATCGCTTTTGATTAAGAAGAGAACTATCTGCAGGAAATGCCCTACAAACCACAAAGGATTATCAAAAATATAATGATGAATGAGTGATTCAGGGACTCTGGCTCTGCTTGTGTTCCCGCAGTCTGATCTTGGTCACTCTTCCCTTCTCCGCTGGAGCTTTGCTGTAGTTTCTTCTAGTCGGCTTCTCCAAGCAGCAATAATGGCATCATCATCCATCTCTTCTTCCTCTTCTTTACGTGTGCTCCGCCTGTACTGAGAGAACTGTCTAGATGCAAACCTTTCTTCACTTTGCTCCACTTTTGCCTCCTTCTTTCCATCCTCTTCAGACTTTGAAAAGCTCTGGGTGAACTTTCTCTTTGCTCCGTATTCTGACATGTCTGACCTGGCCTCCTCTTCCCATGCCTCCACGTGGTGAGATCTAACTCGGCTCTGTGTAGATGGTTCAGGGGATTCAGAGTCAAAGGGTGGTTCAGGTGAGTGGTTGAAAACATGCAGCTCTGGGCTGTTTTCTCTGGAACTCGTCTCACTGACCCTTGACCTTGTGAACTTATACATCTTTTTGTCCTCTTTCGCAGAAGCAGAGGAAAATCTGGACATGGTTCTCAGCGAATCTGCTTTTGACTCGTAGGAAGAACAGCTGTCTAGCTCTTCTCTTTGGGATCTGGAGAATCTGTAACTGGACGTTTCAGAATCCGTCTGTCTAACTTTGGATGATCTGCTGTATTTCTCTCTGGCTTTCTCAGTTTGCTCGTAAGATGGCGGTTCCCTTTCTGCTTTCAGGCCACTGAGCCACTTGGTAATATCAGTATCTGTTTCTGACTCTGGGGGACCTGAGTCTGCAGGTCGACCGGACAGATCAAAGACTGTACCAGTTCTATCAAAATCTGCTTGCAGGGGGCGCCCGTGGCTGTTTGTTGCACTCTCTCTATCATCTTCTCTTTCACATTCCTCTCCTTTGGTCACCTTCTTCTTGAATAAAGTGCTGCGTTTATTGTCTCTGATCACCTTTTCAATTTGATAATCTGACATTTTTTCTCTCATTTCCATTTGCATCTCCTTCTCCTTCCTCCCGAGTTTCTTTAGGTCGACATCATCAGCAAAGAGGCTGTACAGTGGCTTGCTTGTCTGTGTTGTCTTCATGTTTGAAGCAGTCCCTTCTGTCCTTGTGCTCATGGAGGTATTGCAAGACAGGACAGACTGAGACTCAGCCCTGCGCAAGTCCTGCTGGCGCAGCTGAGAGGCAGCAAGAGATGAGCCGCTCTGAGCACTGAGCAGAGAGACCTTATCATCATCTCCTCGCCTGCCAAGGTCTCCTGACAGGGAGGCCATCGCAGACGATGGACGG
The DNA here is from genome assembly GCA_013396755.1 of Sclerurus mexicanus. Taxonomy (NCBI): domain Eukaryota; kingdom Metazoa; phylum Chordata; class Aves; order Passeriformes; family Furnariidae; genus Sclerurus; species Sclerurus mexicanus. The sequence continues at coordinate 1,326,984 of VWZF01005014.1, forward strand.
GACAGCATCATTATCTCATTCTGCTTTTGAGCAATGGTTTCGCTGACCACGTTAGCGATCCAGTTCTGAATGCTTGCCATGGAGATTGTGTCACCTGGACCAACTGGGAGATTGGGAAGGGGTATACTTGGCATCTGAGGCTGCATTGCTCCCATGCTGCTCCTGGCCTGTGATAGAGATGAGTGATTTGTCTGCATGCTCAGGGCAGAAGCTGCATCGTCGGCACCACTTGCAGAAGGCGCTGAGGGCCAGAAAGCTGACAGGGGGATGCTCCCACTCATCGTACTGTCTGTCTCCCAGCTGCACATGGACTGGCTTTCCTCTAAAATTTTCTTTGAACGTTCAAGGAGCTCTACACGTCTCTGCTTCTTTTTAGCTGAAGCAGAATCCTCAGTTTTGGCAAACTCCACAAATTCCTCCTTGCTGCTTTCACTGCCCACCTTCTTCTGTCGCTTCATTTTCCAAGCCTGGTAAGCAGTCAGATCAATATCTGACAAACTCTTCCCTTCTGTTCCCTCCCCACCTGCCTGGCTGCCCTCTTCTGCTGGGGATGGTGCAGACGATGATGATGGTTCTAAATCCTTCTTGTGAAAGCCAAACTGGATCCTCTTGATCTTCCACCTTTCTAGAGGAGTCAACTTGTCTTTGTTTCTTTGGCAGAAATTGTAAAAGGAGCTACAGTCTGAAAACACGCTCTCCTCATCCACATCCCTCTCCTTTCTTCCCATTTCCCCACAATTTTTATTCTTAGAATGGTATCTCTGAGCAGCTTCCTTCTCTATCTCCAGAAGCCTCTGATTCCACATGTCCCAAGTGCTCTCAGAAGACTCAGAGCCTGTGCGACTCCTCCTCATCCTGCTAAAACTACTGGCTTCCAGCTGCTTTTTTAGGGTTCGGATCTCAAAACTGCTCACGCTCTCAACATCGCTGAATTCACCTGGTGGGTAAGGCCTTCCTCCCATGCTGAAACCACCATCCTCCTCCCTGCCTGTACCCTCCATTTGGTATTTCTCATTTCTGCGCTGCCAGTCGTGGACCCTCTGTTCCAAATCCTCATCAGATTGTTCCTCTTCCTGATCCAGATGCTTTGGAGGTGTTCTTCTTTCTTGGTTAACTCCTGGTTCCTTTGCGGACAGGCCTTGTTTCCTCCTCCATTCCTCATACAACTGTTCCTCCTCCTCCTCGCTGATCAGGGTGGAGCGTTTGGAAACCCAGCTAGTTTTTGATACTGATGAAGAGCTCATAAAACTGCCCAGCATGCTGCTGGTGTCCTCCTCTTCAACTGTGATGGAGTGGGCTCGGGCTCCCATGACGCTTTCTGAGTCGCCAGCTCCAGACAGCCGGGAAGAAGTCCCTGCACGGGCAACTGGACTTTGACTCGGAGTCACTTCTTCATCTCCAGAATGTCCCAGCTCCCGTTCCTCCAACAGCTGCTCGTTGAGCTCCCGTAGCTGTTTCAGAAAGCCATCGTTGGGGTAAATGGCACGTTTCTTCCTCAGAGTCATCAGAGCCTCCAGAATGGTCATGTGGTGGTAGATCATCAGGTAGGCAGCTACCAGCACGGCTGAGCGACTGATTCCCATTTCACTGCTGACAAGGACTCTGCCTACAGATATTGAATAGAAAAGTCATTAGCTGTTCCCAGTCACAGATATGTAGCACCTGTGCTCTGATACGCAGCACAAAAGCATTCTCTAAATAGTGTTAAAAATTAGACTACATGTTTTAGTGACTGAAACCAAAACCAAATATTTGATAGCTTTACCTTAATAAAATATGAATAAAAAGCACATTCGTTTCCAAAGCTGTGGGCAGGCACATTTCAAAACAATCTAAATAATATTTGTATTTTTGCCTATACACTTCCCTTACTCAAACAGTCAAAAAGCTTACAATAGGTATCAGAAAGACAAGTGATAGAGTATTCCTGACTTGCTGCCTGACATAGGGTCAGACATTAAAGCCTTCCACGCTTGTGTCTCAGTATGTAAAAAGGGAGATATTGGCACTGGCCTCCAGGAAGGTGCTGGGAGCATAAGTGAATAACTTAGTTTTTTATACGGCACATTATAGGGCTGGAGTACAGTTTTATATTAATTTGGTCATATTTTTGCCAGAATCCAGATCAGTTTTGCAAGGTACCCTCAAACGGTTACATGTAGGAGGCCAAAGTCATGGTACAGCTTAGAAGAGGAGAACCAAGCAATCAGCAGAGAATTGCTGATTTGGACTCTGACAAACTGATACAGCTGCTTCGAACGACTGGGACACCCTGGCCTGTAACAGTGACTGTAAGAGCAAGAATCAAAACTGAGGGTTTGCTTTGTTTTATGGCTTTTAGTACCTCCTGCAGAAAACCACCTTGGCAAAGAAAAATTTTAAAGTTACTTTTATGGCAAATACAGCTAAAGAAAAGCTTGGAAATATGAAGAGTGTAAATGAGGCTTTGTCACCTTCTTATTTACCTTCTTTGTTACTCTTCTTATTGTCACTTCTACTAGGAGGTAACCTGTTGTCTCTCTACAATAATTAAATTTGTTGACTACATGTATAAAGAATACCAGTGCTATCACTGATGATGGTGTTCTTTTCCATATTGAACTGTATAAATATATTTCTATCTGTCCACTGAAGCTGCAGCAAAATGACCAGTGTGCACTGGAGGTCCCCGGAATAACAGTTGCCATGGAATTGGAGTCCAGCAAATTAGACAGTAGCCTGGGTGTAGACGCCCAGAGGTTCAGCTCAGCTGTTTGGATTGTTCTAGTAAATCAGCCTGGTTTTTGCACCGTGGCACAGCTGAAACTTGCAGGGTACAGGAGCGTAACTATATATATATAGTATCATATCAATACTTTAAAAATACATATGAGAGCAGGGCTTCTAGTCTTTGCTGTAGTAGGGCTCTCTCAAAGCAGCTCAGGGAGCAGTGACTTGCAGCCACTCTGAGTCTGAAGACATGGGGCTTGCCTGTCTTACTAGTTTGCTCCCTCCTGTTTGGAATGAGGCACGGCAGAAATGAGAAGTGGTCAGTGTTGCTGCATGCAGAGAAGGAAGGCTCTCCCTTCTACCCCACTGCAAAGGTGGCATTGGCTGTTGATCGGAGTAGCAGTTCCACCTGTTAATTCCCAAACGTTTTGGAACCACTGTAATCTTCCCCCCTTACCCCTGTAGGTCAGCAATGCTTCGTCGAGGAACTCTGCAGCTGGGCGGAAGTGTTTGGAGATATCCATATCTGGGAAGTCATCCACTTCAATGCCCAGGTACTGGATATTGAGGCCGTTGTAGAAACCTGCTCCTGTGTATACACCTGTACCATGAGCTGCATTCAAGACATGTGTGATCCCCAGTCTCTTCAAACGGCTTTTGTTCACTGCAACGCTTCTTCAGGAAAGAAGAAAAGATGTGAGATATCAGTGCTCCTGTGTTGGTAGGAGAGGAACTGCCTGCTACAAGATCTACAGAACTCCCAGGCCATGTTACTCATCCAATATGTGGCTCCACTCAGAGCTTAATGTCCTTTGAGAGTTCTTACAGATATTTCTTTCCAATACTCACTGGAAAAAGAAAATGCTCCATTTCCACTCCAGCTCACCTTGAAACTCATGCTGCCATCCTAGTTCGGGCTGTGTACTTATTTATCAAGGTTTATCACTCCATAACTGATGCTTTACCCTACATCCCCTTCTCTTTCTGTCTGATCACTTACACAGGTGTCTCAGACAGTTGAACCATGGTACAGAAGACCAAGCCATCTCCACTTGACATTTGCTATGGCATTTCTTTTTCAACTCTCTTTTACATAACAAAGATTTTAGTTCCAATTTCAGGGCCAAATTCCAATTAGAACAGTGGAATGTGGGCTCATTTGCCTTTTCCTTTGCTAAATTGTTGAAGCATCAAAATAGCATTGGAAAGCTTCTGATTCTACTCCAGAAGTATTTACTTTTCAGTGCATAGAGATTTCTATGAACACAGCGTGAAAAACACTTTGGGGCTCTCTAGGGATGAAAGGTATTAGATGCATGTAATACATGTTATGCCTTCTGTGGTTCCATTTGACCCTTGGCTGAGAATCTCATGCAACTTGATGGCAAAAGCCGACACTCACTTTTCTGCTATGAAGACATTAGGCCAGACTTCATCCACAGCATCCCTGGGGGTCTCCAGCCTGTCCTTCACAAGTGCCCTCTGCAAGTCCATCACACACGGCGTGTTAAACAAGCTGGTGTCATCAATCTTTTCCTTAACGCGGTTGTACAGGTCTTCCACCATCAGCTGCTGCGCAGACTCCAACATCCCGGGACACACTGAACCTACCCTGACGTCCTTTGTCTTCAGTTCTGGAATAAACTGACACTGTAACTAAAAGCACGTAAACACAATGCAAATATATGACCTGTCATCACTTGTGTCTGTGGCAAGCCTTGTGATTTGCTTTTTTCCCCAGAAACATCGCACCGTTCCCTCTGCAACGTGTGCATGTTCCTGCTTATGGGAAGAGCACATTGCACTGTCCTCTCAGTCCAGAGACCCACACTGGCCAAAGGACTGCGAGTTCAGGGCACCTTTATCCCAGCCCAGAAGAATGCAGCTGCTCTCTGCACCTCCCTGAAGAGGGGAAATAGAGAAGGAGCTGCTGAGCTCTTCTTCCTGGTATCCAGTGATCAGACATGTGGGGACAGTTCAAAGCTGCACTGGGGAGGTTAAGATTGGACACTGGGAGGCATTTCTTCACCGAGAGGGAGGTCAGACACTGGAACAGGCTTTCTAGAGAGGTGGTTGATGCCCCATGCCTGTTGGTGTTTAACAGGAGTAGAACAATGTCCTTAATAATATACTCTAACTTTTGGTTAGACAGTTGAACTCAGATGAGCATTGTATGTCCCTGAAATACTCCTATTCTATTCTATTCTATTCTATTCTATTCTATTCTATTCTATTCTATTCTATTCTATTCTATTCTATTCTAGTCTAGTCTAGTCTAGTCTAGTCTAGTCTAGTCTAGTCTATTCTATGCTATGCTATGCTATGCTATGCTATGCTATGCTATGCTATGCTATGCTATGCTATGCTATGCTATACTAACTCATTTTGTTGCAGCGAGCAACCAGCACTGAAACTACACTCAGCACTGTGGTACGTAATTCTGCCACAGATTCATTGCACACCTTCAAAGGAAGTCACCAAACCTTTCTGTAAATTGGTATTTCTTTGTGATTTTCACCTCTACCATGGATGGCATTTTCTCATAAAGGCTTTTCTACCATTTTAGGATCTCTGGATGACAAAAGCAAAAGAAGTGCAACTGAGGTCTCTATTACTTACATAGTTCTTTTACCCTTCCTCCTCTTACCTTCATTGATTATTTGTTTGGCAGCCACAGCAGATGACAGATGGATTGGCTCCATGAAGATGCTCTCCGTATCAGTGTCTGATATCACTGAATACCTGCCAACCAACCACACTGCCTGTTACCCAAACGCCCTCCACTGGGATCCCCTCTGCACCCATTCCAGAGGGGACCACCTGGCAGCTGGAGCAGTGAGGATCCTTTGAGTGTAGAGGGGAAACCTCAGCTCTTCTCCCACCCCTCATTCCCACAGCGCTCTCCAGCATGGCACTACAGGCTTTAAATATGCCTTGGTGTCCAGTGTTTGCAGGATGCAAACAGGTCTCCTGGGGAGGAGCTTCAGTGGACTGGGAGTGCAAAAAAATTGGCTGGTGGAGGCGTTTTTTGGGTCGAGAAGATCAGTGTCTGTTTTGAGACTGGGAGTGGGATGGATCACAAGCAGCTTCACAAGTAGCTCTCACTTGTGAGACAGATAAAAACATCGTCCTAACTAGAATTTATTGAACAATTCAAAACAGAATACACCAGGGTGTTGGGTTTTCTTTCTGCCAGCTAATTGCCTCCAAGCATCCTCTGAGTTACCACAAGCCGCAACACAAGCACTGAGATTGAAGGCCATGACTCTCTCCCTCAGTACATTGGTCACTGCAGAGCATGAACCTGTGGTCAGTCTCTCCACTCACACAGCGTTTCACAGAATATTCTGAGCTGGAAAGGACCCACAGGGATCATCGAGTCCAGCTCTTAAGTGAATGGCCTGTACAGGGATCAAGCCCATGAGCTTGATGTTATTAGCACCATGCTCTCGTGAACTGAGCACATCTCAGTGTTGTCTGACTGCGGGTCAGAAACCACTATGACACCCACAAACACCTTTGAAGGCAGTTCTTTGACACACAGTGTGATTCATGTAAGTTTTTGTTAAGCAAAACCAGCCACAATCTTGAAAACAAATATATTTCCATCTGGGTCCACCTGTACAGTCCAAGCAAATCTTCTCTCATTTAGACCACCGTAACAAAACATTTTAGAGGGCTTTTTCCATGATCTACACCGTCTACTCTTCTTTCCAAATAGATGGTACAGATCACTAGGACAAGTTTGCTCCATCACAGAAACTCTCTGGCAATGCAGACTTGCAGAACTTGCAACACTGTTTTTGTTTAATTAAAGCAGGAGAGGAAGGGTGATTAATATTTAGTCAGGGTGCAGCAGTGACTGGAGACCTGAACTGCTTTCATGCTCCAGAATCAAAACAGAGGGCACAGCCAACGGAAACCACTTAACAGGCTCATCTGGGTCATTTAGTTGAGTTCCAGCTTGTCAACCATGACTGAAAGTAATCCTTTTCTAGTTCTTCAAAGGAGTTTATGAGATGAGCAAGGGGAGTCTCAGTCTCATTTACAGGAGCTGGCACAAATTTGCAGCTATGCCCTGCCTTCCATACCTTTTGCTGCAAAGGTTGCCTCCAAGCTCAATAAAAAGATAACAGTTGGTAATAATCTGCCAGCACAGCCTCAACACATTTTACCTGTGGCTGCCCTGAGCACCCGTGAAACACACGGGTCCGGAATCAACCAGGCCTGGAGGCTTCACGGGCCTCATTCTGGCTGGGAGGAATCTTGCCATTGCCATCACTGCTTTTATCATTGACAGAAAGAAAAACAGGAGAAAAAAAGGAACAGGGAANGATACTTCTATTCATTTTGAGGAACTGATGAACAGTAGGAGAGGGATTTACCAAGTTCAATACCTAATTTTACTTTATGTGAGCTCATTGATCTTCCTCATCAATTCTGAAACGCATGTAGTTAAATGAAATAAGCATTCTGTCTTAATTTTTCTGCAGTGTCCCAGAGTTAACAGGAAACATTTCATAATCTCCTACTTGTTCAGGGACACTGGGGCAGGTTCTTTTCAAACTCAACCCCTACTCCCTGCTTTCAGCTAAAGCATCTCAAAGGATACAGAAAGCCCTGCCGAGCATTTTCCTTGAGGAAAAGAGTACAAAGGGATGTATTTTCCTTGTATTAGAAGAAAACACATCTAATCATGCTTGTTTTGCTTGAGGTAACTCAATTTTTGCTTGTGCTGTGATGGCCTCCTGTTCAGTGCCTGAAGCCAGTAGCTAAAGTCGGTTCTGAATCAACCCCAAATCTGAAGACCCTCGGTCTTTCTGATGCTGGGAAAGCCTAATACCAACATTAAAAAATCTGCAAGTCCTTATAATGAACAGAAAGATGGGGCTGAATTTGGGAAGAGCTGAAACTGGATCAGAAGTTTCAGCACAGGGATGGGTATGAGAGGGTGAGACAGGGACGAGGGATGATACCAGCCTACAGTAATCCTTACTGCAATTTACCCCCGCTGTGTGCGCAGTCTCTCGGTGGGATGGATTAACTAGCACAGGAGTCGTGTCTCTGGGGCTCTGTCCCTGCTGGCACACCAGCCCCCTCTCAGGGAGGGGAGGGGAGCCCTGGGCTCCCAAAGTGCCTGTGCGGAGTGGGGCAGTGGAAGAGGAGGGACGGGAAGGGACGGGAAGGGACGCTGATCCCCCAGGGAGGCCGGGGCAGTGGTGCTGTACTCACCGGCTGGGCGAGGGGCTGCGCAGGTAATGGGCCTGCACGGCCTTCACATCCTGGCCCTCGCCCTCCTCCTCCTCCTCCGGCACCGCCGGCTCGCTGCCCAAGTCTCTGCCGCTGGCCATGGCCGCTGCCACAGGATCCACTGCAAGGGGAGCGGGGCAGGAGGGAGAACCATTACCGAGGCCATTCCCAGGCTGTGGGGCAGCAGTGACGGGGGTACAGCAGAAGGGGCTCCCGGTTTTGCTCCTGTGAGGACTCCTCACCACAAGTCAGCTACAGTGGCTCCTCTAGCAGGGTGCCTGCCTTTCCCAGGGCCTCACGCAGCTCCCTGGCTGCTGCCCAGCGAGCACCGATGCCCTTCTTGCCTGTGAGTAAGGGTGCAGGAAGGCCAGGAAGGAAGGGGTGGCGAGGCAGAAACTCAATACTCCCCTGACCACACGTGGTGGCTGGAAGGAGCTGTACAGAGCCAGGGCCGGGCTGGAAGGAGTGTTAGGGGCAAAGAAACATGAGACCTCGCCTCCCCAGAATGAAACGCTCCCAAAGCTTAAGGCCGAAGGCGCTTTAAGGCTTGGGACTTTGTCCTTGTAATCCTTTGTGTGGAGGCAGCCACACTCGCCCTGGGCACAGGAGGGTGAGGGGGCCATAGGTCAGCGAGGAGCATGAAAACACAGCAGCCAACACCTCCCCATGTCCAGACAGACGGACTCTTGCCTCTCTGTGCCACAGCAGCCACAGGCAGCTCCAAAGGGCCCCTCAGCAGCCTCAGGCGTGAGGATCACAGCTGCGTGCCACCAACAGGGCTGAGGAGCAGCTGCCACCCACGGGGTAGGGGAGCAAGGAAAGGGAACTTACCCCTGTGCCTGGACAACTCCACCGGGGGTCCTGCTGGAGGCACGGCAAAGGAGTCCACTGGAGACAGCAGAGAACGGCACTGGGAGGAAAGCAATCAGCTGCCTCCCTCTCGCTCTCTCTGCGGCTTCTTCATCGAGGGGCAGGACAACTGTTGGCACCAAACCTTTATCAGCTCTCTAAATATAGCTGTCCTGACACTGGCTGCTGCATTGCACGGGGCAGGAATTCAGTGCCTCACAGACAGCAGCTGGTCAAGCGCTTAACTCCTTCCCCGCTGTGGGCTGGGTCCTCTGACATTTCCCAGTGGCAGGAAAGAGCCCGGAGCTGGTGGGGGTGGACCTCTGCCTGCAGAGAACCCGCAGGCAAGTGGGATCCTGCCAGGCACAAACTGAACTGCTCCATGACCTCGGATGTCCTTGGGCATCGCAGTGCAGGAGGAGCCACTGGAACTTTACGAGAAGCAAGCTATCCACCAGCTACCTGGACTTCTGTAATGACTTTGACATGGTCCCACACAACATTCTTACCTCAAATTTGGAGAGAGATGGATTTCATGGATGGAGTATTCAATTGATAACCAAGTGGCTGGATGGGATGCAGTTACAATCAATGCCTCGGCATCCAAATGGGGATCATCAACAAGTGGTGTCCCTCAGGGTCCCTACTGGGACCAATACTGTTCAATACCTTTAAGAATGACACAGACAGTGGGACTGAGTCAGCCTCAGAAATTCTGTGGGCGACACCAGGCTGAGTGGTGCACTCAGTTCAGGAGGGGTCGGGATGCCATACACAAGTAGTGGGCCCATATGAACCTCATGAAATTCAACAAGGCCAAGTGCAAGGTCCTGCACTGGGGTCGGGGCAGTCCTCAGTATCAGTACAGGCTGGGATGAATGGATTCAGAGCAGCCTGGAGGAGAGGGACTTGGGAGAAAGATTGGATGTGACCCAGCAACGTGCACTTGCAGCTCAGAAAGTGAACCATACCCTGGGCTGCATGTGAAGTGTGACCAGCAGGTCAAGGGAGGTGATTCTCGCACTCTGCTCTGCTCCTGTGAGACTCCACCTGCAGTACAGCATTCAGCTCTGGAGCCCCTAGCACAAGACATGGACCTCTTGGAGTGGGGACAGAGGAGGGCCACAAAAATGATGAGAAAGCTGGAACGCTTCTCCTGTGAAGTAAGGCTGAGAGAGTTGAGTCTGTTCATCCCAGAGAAGAGAAGGTTCTGGGGAGACCTTATTGCAGCCTTTCAGTACTTAAAGGGGATCTTACAAGAAAGAAGGAGAGACTATTTACCAGGGACAGGACAAAGAACAATGGTTTTAAACTAATGGGTAGATTAGATTACATAAAAGGAAGTGGTTCTTTACTGTGAGTGGTGAGTCACTGGAAGCTGTGGATGCCCCATCACTGAAGTGTCCAAGGCCAGGTTGGATGCGGTTTTGAGCAACCTGGTCTAGTGAAAAATGTCCCTGCCCATGGCAGCAGGGTTGGACTAGATGATCCTTAAAGGTCCCTTCTGACCCAAATGATTGTGTGGTTTTATGAGCACATGATCAGCAGATTTTTGTCCTTGGAAGAGCTAGGACTGAGCTCCACTGTGTCTTCTCTGCTGCCTTTTCAGAAAGGAATCCCCTGCTTCCCACCTCTTGGCTCCCCAGCAAAGCTCACAGGCCAGGCTGATCCAGGGCAGAACCAGATGAAAACCTAAGTGCTGTTTACCTCTTCTGGGGGGGGTCCAGTTCCGAGTCATGCCATGACGTCCCACTGTTGATTCCCTTTGCAAACAAGCAAGTAAACAAGAAAGCAAAGAAAGGAAGTGGAAAAGGAAACACTTGTAGGAAACCAGATACCTTTGCTACTGCATCATGCTGGGCAATTCCCCCCTTCCTTCTTGCTTGAGTTGCCGGGCCCTCATCTGTAGGGAGGCCACATCGTGGCAGGGCAGAGCCGTGAAATGGGCACTCAAGTCTTTATGTGCTCACATCCCGGACTCGTATTAATACAGTCACTGGGCTGAGCACTTAGAAACAAGAGGAGGTGGCATATTGAATCTCAGGTGTCATATCAAGGGGAGAGATGGATGACTGATTACAGGCTTGGAGAGGCCCATGCTCAAAAAGAGGATGAATTGTGTTGATCCTGCCTCCTCTGGGTCATGCAATTTTTAGCCCCTTCTGCAATGCAGTGACACGTGTTCTTGTTAATTTCTGCTAATGGAGGCAGGAAGTGATCTAAAGATGATTGCCTATGGACTCCATTATTACTGGAGAACAGAGCTTTCAAAGGGCCTAAATGTTGTGGGAGCAGACATACCACTGACATTCTGAAATTCCTGTTTGTGAATCTTTAGGACAGACCTGCAGCAGAGGGGTGGTGGTAGGACCTGGAGGCCCTGCCATGCCCACTGCAACCATTCAGATGTAGAGATGCAGAAAGGATCCCACGGGTTGCAGACTTGTGGAGAATACTCAGAGCTGGCAGCTCCTCCTCACTGCTGGCTATAGGCTGTTGGTTTTTGGGATCAAGATGACCACGCAGAGCAGAGGCAAGGATGATAGAAAGCTTTGCTAATGAACATTTACACGTGCAAACACGGCAAAAGGTAATGAGCTGTAAGTGGTTGTGCACATGTCACTGATGATCAATGTATTCATTCACAGATGAACCCAAACTGAACATGACCAGGTGCTGCCTTCTTAGGTGGGAAAGGCGGGATCTTGATGGAAGGCTCCTCTCTCTCTTAACTAACAGGAGCTACTTTAATTTATAGTGTTATGACTATGCTACCAATGCATTAATCCTCATTGGCCTTTACAGGCGAGCTTTATCAGTATGTATTTCTAGCAACACAATGAAGTCACCCTGGTTTCATATTAAGCTCTTCATGTCAACACCAGTTTAATTTAAATAACCTAATAATATCCCCTAAAAATTCTACATATCAGCAAAAGGATTCCCCAGAGGTGCTGTCAGCAGCAAAAATAAGACTTCCAGGGTTTGCATTGCCCATGGGTGAGGGATACAGGAGCTGGTTTGTGTCAGCCCATGCTGGGATGAGGGCCTGCATTGGCCTAAGCGGGGCCATGGCAAAGCTTTGGCAGTGTTGCCAGTACCTGTGGCAGTTCTTTTAGTTGTCCTATCAGTGCCTGTGAGCTTTGGCAGCTCGCGCTAGAAGGGAAAGAAAGTCAACGCAGGAGCAAAATTAAAATCTCTTAAAACTGCCCACATTAGAGCAGTCTGTTCCTGAAGGACTGCACCTCATGGAAAAGACCCACGCTGGAACAGTTTGTGAAGAACCGTAGCCTGTGAGAAGGACTCACGCTGGACAAGTTCATGGAGGAATGTCTCCCGTGGGAGGGAGCCCACGCTGGAGCAGGGGGAGGACTCCTCTCGCTGAGGAGGAAGCAGTGGCAGAAAACATGTGATGAACTGACCACAGCCCCCATTCCCCATCTCCCTGCACCACTGGGGGGAAGAGGGAGAGCCTGGGAAGGAAGGAGGAGTAAGGGGTAGGTGTTTCTAAGACTTGATTTACTTCTCACTAACCTGCTCCAATTCTGATGGGTAACAAATTCAATTAATTTCCCCAAGTCAAGTGGATTTGGCCCATAATGGTAATCAATGAGCAACCTCCTCACATCCTGATCTCAGCTCGAGATTTCACTGTATTTTCTCTCCCCTGTCCAGCTGAGGAGGGAAGTGAGAGCAGCTTTGGTGGGCACTCAGCATCCAGCCAGGGTCAACCCACCACAGGGCAGCTCTGCCAACTTCTCATAGGTGAACACCTGCCTCCTGCATTTAGCCTGAGGCCCCCAGTGAGAACTGTCAGGGAAAAGTGACAGGACAAAAGTGCCTTTTCCAATCTAGGCTTAAATAACTAACACAACCAATAAATATGGTGCAGCTAAGCGAGCATCTTAATATCAGATTTACGTAAAGTATCAGGTGTTGAGCATATGGTCTCTGCAATACCTAGGGAGCCAGTCTTAGTGAAGTCTCCAAAAGAGAACATTATCCATCGCAGTGCCAAGTTACTTGTGATGCAATGGAGTGCAGGATAAAACTGTTCCCACCAGTGAATCCATTCCACACCAGCACTTCCATATGGCCATGAGATAAGGCAGCCTGTCCCTGTTCCTACTCACGGTACAGTTTTTCCCTGGCTGCACAAAAGATGAGACTGACCATGGTGGCATTGGTTGTGAAACCACAGACTCTTGGAATGGAAGACAATTATTGATGCCTAAGAGGTACCATTAATTTAGATTTCTCTCTTATCCCAACAGATTAGGATTGCTAATTTTTATGAGACTTAAAGGCACTTCCCATCTTTAGGATTACTATTTGTCTATCAAATTTAGCTGAAATCAGTCAACTGGGTTTTGAAATCACTGGGGGGAAGAGAGGAAAGAGAGGTTGTGTAAATCATAGTGAAAGTCTTATTCTGTGAAGAGGGTAACTGCAAGCTGACCAAGTTAGTACAGTGTCTGTCAGAAAATGTAACCAACTTCCTCTGGTGAATACTCAAAGCTGTTATGTAAAAAACTGAGAATTAACACAGGAAGTATGGGCAGATGGTGTACAGTGATAGCATTTCTGTCACCATCTCTGATTCACTTAAAATATTAAATGGGAGCGAAATCAGAAGTGTGGATGCTGGAGAAAGATCCTACATGCCTCTCGCTGAAGGCTGTGGGATAAAGTCACAAGGACCTTAAAGTCTTTAAAGGAGGTAAACATTTAAGAAGCTCATCCTTGTGAGGAAACCTCATCCTTGTGGGCTCCAAAGAGGATAATGACCTTGCTCCAGTTTTGTTTACATCTTAAGTGATTTGTAGTGATCACTTTGAGGTTAGCAAGCTGGTTTTGGGAAATGACTGTGCTCTTTTTGCAGGGTCCTTGCCATCTCCTTATTCCTGCAGCCTACCAAAGGTGAGACACATGCACCAGGATGAAGTTTTTACAGTCTGTCTCCATTTTCAAGATTCCCGAAGAATAAAGTTTCTGCGCTCTTATGTGCTTTGATTTGCTTTGTGCTAACAGCCTGCAGAGAATGAGGGTATGTGCTAAGAACAGAAGTATAGATTGTGCTTGCTATCACTCTCTTTTAAGTGTCATTGTCCTGGAGGTATTTGGAACAACTGCCACGCAGACCCAAAGGCAGCCTTTAGCGTGGCTTTTGGCAGGTTTACCACTCAAGTCTGAGGTCAGCACAAGAGCAAGATACAGATCTGCCTTACTGGACCAAACACAGATATCCGGTGCAGACAACCACTTTTGAGGTTTCCTCCTTCAAAAAACCAAAGCAAAGTTCATCAGTATTATCACTGCACTGCGAGAATGATTAATCTGAAAATGATGTCTGAGGACATGAAATCCCCATCTAAGATGCCTAAAATGATCACTCCCACCCTAAAAGTGCCTTTTCCCCTCAAATGGCTAGAAATAGAGCACAGATTGGTATCCCAGATGGAAACCTCCTTTGCTGCCTAGTGGCAGTGAGAAGTTTAAAAGACACGCTGGCCTGCTGCCCTCAACTAAATGTAATGTCATGTTTGCCTGAGCTGCCATCCGTCCTTCTGTTCTTCAGTCAGACAGCAGCAGTTATTTGTGCCTTCCCGGTGCCCATGCAGAGCCGTGGGCAGGGCTGCATTTGCACTGTGTGTGCCTCATGGACACGGAGCCAGCGCGCTGCAGGCCCGGGGTTATCTGGCAGCCCTGTTCCGCAGAGAGCACCTTTGGTACCTGTGGCTGCTGTGCAGCTGAACAGCAGAACCTGCCTGAGATGCATCTCGCTTGTATGTGCATAACCCATTAGTCACTGAATTCTCACAGATTGCGTATTCTTACGGGTATTTAAAACAAGTGGAGTTAGGCACCTCAGTTCCTTAAAGCCTGGATGTGTGCTGCCTGCATTAAGAAACACCTCAGTACCTTTATAACTCTGTCCCCAGGCTCCCTTAAATATCTGAGATGAATGAGGCTTGCCCTCCCCGAGTCACCTGCCATCACATGCGTGACTGCCGCTGTACTGCGCGCTCCACTCCCAGTCTCACCACTCCCTCTGGTTTGTCCCTTCACTTGCTTCACGCACCTGGGTCTTAGGAGAGACCGGGAAAGGCAGTTTAATTACGGAGGAAAGTTCACAACTGGGGAAGGAGTTCACAAGTCTCCTCTCTGCCCCCAGGCAGAGCGCAGCAAACAATGTCAAAGCCTACTGGGGACCTGGTTCTGGCTGGGAGGGGAGTGGCAGACTAGGGGAGAAGCACCTTAAAAGAGACTAAGGAAGTGAACCTGTGATGCCACTGCAAGCCAGCCCCTCAGCTAAAGCCAATTACTTATCCAGCCACCTAGAGATTACAAGGAAGAGCACCTTGAGGTGAAACAAAGGAGAGATGAAGGGGACAGCAATGAGAAGACTTGGGCTGTTTGTTTTCGGTGCAAGTGAGTACTCATTTGGTTATGTCCTCAAGGGTTGGGTAGAAGGAAACAGCACTACAAAGTCTCAGTACTCCAGTGCACTCTGTTTCTTTTTTGTTTAGTAATGGTTCCTTTGTGTTTGTGATCAGGCAAGTGTGTGTGCCATCCCTGTGCTGAATGTTCAGACACACAGGCATCTCCTAAAGCTGCGAGACAGTGGGTAAAAAATGCTGTTCTTTTCCATCTATGAGGCTGGAAAATATTTTTTTAAAAACAGTTTTACTGGTTTCTCTTACATTCACTTTTTACCTCCGAAGAAGAAACTTCCCCATCTGGGAGTGGAAAGATCACGGAATGGCCTGGGCTGGAAGGGACCTTAATCTCACCCCAACGCCCTGGCCACGGGCAGGGACACCTTCCACTAGCCCAGGTTGCTCAGAGCTCCATCCAACCTGCCCTTGAGTCCTTGGCTTCTGTTCTTTTATACCTGTTTGCGTGTACTGAACACCCCTGTAGCCTAAATCCTATTGTTTATACATACACTGATATAACTTGTGATCCCTATATATTTCTCACACCCAGGGGATACACAAGCATAAAAATCAGCCAGTTCACACTTGGCCTTCACCACAGTCCTGCCCTTTCTCATCTCTGCCTTCCAGAGCAGTTCCAGTCTCAGTTCCACTGCTTTTTATCCTGTCTCAGCTTCTCATACCGCTGTTCCTGCACCTTCTTCCAGGCTCCAGACCAAGCTACACACACGGAAATTGCTTGGGTTTTTTAACCAAAAATTCTGAAAACCTCACTTCAACAATAAGACCCACAAGAAGGAAATTCACAAAGTTTAATGTAATTAGAAAAAGTGGATGTGCTGTATATGCAACAAATGTGACTTGGGTTTTTTGATGATTTGATGATCATTATGTAAATTGTGTAACACCATTGGTATTCACTCTCCTTTTTCATTATTCTCACTTTTCGTTCTGTCCAAATTATGAATGGGGAACTTTTCAGGACAGAAATATGTGTGTTGGATGAAGCTCTTCTTGCCTGTCTGGGTAATAATTCAGTCTTAAAATACTGGCTTGGGAAAAAAATTTGGAGAAGGTACAGTAGATTCCTGCCCTGCACCTGAGTGGAGAAACTGCACAGCACATGCAGTGCTGCATCAGGATTTTGGTGCTGGCTGACTTCTGCAGTACAGCTTTTCACTGCAGTTGTGTAACTGGTACTGTGAACTCCTCCACGAAGGAAAAGACCCAGATGGTCATTGTGACTCAAACAAAGTATTTATTTTTACTGCAAATTTCACATTTAAGAGGTTTTTCTCTCTCCCACTTTGAAATTAAATTTCAGCTAAATTCTGAGGTAAAGGAATTAAAACTCAAAACGCAAAAGTGGAGTAAAATATTTCCTCTTCTCCCACTTTTCTCACTAGCCAAATCTACAAGAAGAAATCAGCAATGATAATTTTGTTTGATCAGAAGCTCATTTTTTTCAGCAAACAAAGTATTTCTCAAATTGTTTCTAGCTATATTAATTTCTCTTTGGTCTGTTAACACTCAGTAAGGAATGTGAAAGCAGACATGTCACTTTTATTTTCTTCTTCCTTTCTACAAGTAAAAATCTCTAAGTTGAGTAGTGGGAGGTAAAACCTTTCTCAACTTCTTGAAATGTTATAGACATACTAATTGATAATGCAAAGCAAAGTAATTCTAAGGCTTAGATCTAGGTGACACCTCTAGTAACACACAGGCTATTTGTCATCTCTCCTTTCCTGGAGTTCTTTCAGAATTGGCCTCCCCTCCACCCAGCCATGCTTCGAGTAGATTCTGTGTTCCCTCAGAAAGAAAAACCTCCAATCCTTGAAAAACAGACCACAATTTTGAGACATGCTGACTATGAAGTGAAACGTGGTGAGAAGGGGGAAGGAGGAAGTCAGTGTGAGCAAACAGCATCCCAGGATGAAACCCTGCAGCTTCCCCGCGAGAGGGAAACTCTTTCTGGGATCCACAAAGAGCTGGGGGTGAGAAACAAAAGAGCATCAGAAGAAGTGGGGCATTGGGGTGACAGCAACAGATGAGAAAGCAGCCTCGTTTGTTATGGGCTGTGTTTCTTTCACATTATAATATTTGGTTCAGCTGTTACCCAACTCTGCACCACTGGAGACATGTTTGGGGAGAAAAAGAAAGATCTCATTTCTTGAGAGATTTGAGTCATCCAACTGGAAGAAGGAAACGAAGCCTTAGGGTTGGGCAGTCTCCTCTCTGACTCGGGGCTCAGTTAATGACCTGTCAGTGAACCCCAGCCTGGTGGAACCAGTTTGAGTGACAGAAGGACCAGGAAATGGGTTTTGCTCCATCTCCTAGTGCCGACAGTGGTGCTTTTCACCTAAACACAGGAAAGCACCTCCATCCAGTTGCAACAAGCAAAGAGAAAGCTTTCACAGGTGTCTCTCATAGGGAGGTGATATGAGAAGCACAGTCAGAAAGCCCCCGGGGCTGTGCAAACATGGGCCTTGCCCTGGGTGCTCCAGAGCAGGGAAGCACCTGGGAGTGGCTGCAATAAAAGCATGTCAGAAATACTTTGCCCTGCTGCTTTCCTTCTCATAGCTGTCAGCAGCTGTAAATGAAATAACCCCCGAGAGAACAGAAACCACCACCACTGCCATGTCACTGAGGAAGAGGTTGAAACACACGTCTAGCTAATGAACTGCGCGAGACCACAGAACAACTCGGCTGGGCGGCAGGGGATGCAGAAAGATGAGAACTTGGCTAAAAGCAGATTCCCATGCCAGTGTAATTACCTGAATTGCTACCTGCAGGTTCTTAGCTCAGTGACAACAAAACCTTTTGGGTCCCTGCGCTGTTATTTTCTATCCTTCACTGCAAGTCAAGGATGTGCTGGTGCTCAGCTCACCAATGGCTTTCTTACTGACCTGATGTGCTTTTCCTGGCTGAAACAGCAGGTATTCACAGCCAGTTTGCAACTCAAAGCAGAACCTAGACTGTCTCTGCTTTCTCCCTTACACATTACACTTCCTTATAGATCTAATCTGGGCAAAGCTATGGCAGAGTGAGGACTCAGAGTTTGCTAGATGGCAACTTCTCAGAGAACTCCTCTCCAGGGAGCACTGACTCAGCTTTCAGAAGCCAACTTGCCCCACCACACGCAGCATTGCCTCTCGTGGGGGGAGGATACATCTCTGCCCCCCTTACCTTTCCTCCTTGCTGCTGCACCGTGTTCCCCTTTGCCAAGGGAGTGCCCCTGAGCAGCACTTCCTTTCTTGCCATTTACATGTTTTCCACACGATTCAGTTTGGTGCCGTTAAAAAAACCCCAAAACAACAACCAAGCCACAAACAAACCAACCCGAACACAGAACCCACACAAAGCCGTCAGGAGAAAGCAGGTGTTTTTAGCCATGGATTCCCACAGGCATGAAGGCCGTCTATGGCAGGGCAGAGATGAATGTCCATCTCAATTCTGGGAACAACTAAGACCTGCCCACTAGGTAATGCTCAGACGTGATGAATTTAGAGCAAGTCAGATGGAATACAACAAACACCTGCCCTGTACCCTGCATGCTTCACCAGGGCACAGAGGGTTTTCTGTTTTATTCAACCCTCAGCTATTCTGCTGCTCCAGAGGCAGGAGCTTGAGTTCCTGGGGAAAGGTGACTGCTGCCTTACTCATTTTAAAAAACTAATAGCTCTTCTTCCCGTGTTTCTATCAATCACTCTTTGCTTTTCTAGGTTTTCTGTTTTCAGGGCATTCCATGAACAGCTTTTGATTCCCTAGCACAAAATGTCACTTTTCTATGGACTTGGATTGAGGCAAGTTATTTGGCAGTTTTCCTGATCCCTGAATTTTGACACTATCAGTTTGTTAGTTTAGCCTGAATCCTTAACACTGCTGATGCACTTGTAGTATCTGTTTATCTGTCTCCCTCTGTATAGTCTGAACTGTCAAAGGATGTCAGTCGCACTGAAAGAAAAAAAAATCTTTCTAAACTCTACAACAATATATGTCCAGGCAAAGAACTTTCTTCTTGTTTTCTTCTCTTCCTCTTTTCTTCCCTCAAAGCGAGGAGTGGAGAGCAGAGTTTAGCTCTTAGCCATGCTGTGCACCAGGATATAGACAGTCCTATAGTCCATCAGCCACCTCTTGCTCAGTGGGGAACGTTATGGATGGCAGAGGGAACGTGGGGTTACTGTGGCACATGAGAAAGCCAAAGGGACAAAACACGGGAGCCGGCTGTTGTTCTTTTTGCTGAGTGCAGAATTTATTCTCTTCCTAGTTCTGGTGTCTGCTCACGGCCTCACTGTGGAAGCACCTGCCAAGCAGATACAGGTGGCGCGAGGCAGGAACGCGACTCTCCACTGCAATTTTAAAACTGAGCACGTTGTTGAAGGAACAGACCTTGTTGTCTGGAAGAAAACCACTAGTGCGGTAAATCATAAAGGAATACACGACAGGGCATCCAGGAGGGGGGTCGTAGTGGAGATGGAAGCAGGACTGTGGGTGGGAATGTGTGTTGGAAGAAAAATATTTCTTCCAGACTTTCTTTAATCTCAGAACCATACAAACAGAAATGCTGACGTAGATGCAATTTATCCTGAACGTATTGCACGGTACCAGGCAAGCCCCACCCTTCTTTTTTCCTCTTATTCTTACAACTGTTTGTTGAGGATACAGCACTGTATGTACTGTGGGGTTTACATCTATTAAAATAAGTGAAATACTCAGAAACCTGCTAAAAAGATATGCGTGTTTTTAAGTATGTGTATTATATTATATATATGCATATCTTTGATACTATATAAAATTTTCATGCTAATGGTACATGGAGAGATTCTTGAGGTCTCCTACATTCATATCGAGTATTTCAAGGTAAGGAGACTTTTAAAGTTCTCCTTGGCTTCTTGGGAATTAGTGAGAGGGGAAGCAGCCTTTGGAGATCTCCTTGCAACAACTGCCAGGGGTTTCTTCTCTGAAGACCTCTTCTGGAAGGATTTGTGTAATCATTGGGGAATTTGGTTGGCATATGGGTCTAAGACAGGTCTCATGTTGTCCTGTCATGGAGAGGAAAGGTGAAAAAGCCCCAGCAAAAGAAATCCGTTGTCTCTGATTTCACACAAGGTGGGAGAAAGAGATCCCAGACAGAAACACAGACCCTTTTGAGTCTCTGTGTTTTTCTTGGCATTTTGTTGATCTGGTACAGTTCAAGGCTCTCTTCTCCAAGCTGCTCTTAGGAGGGGGCTAATTCCTCGAGTTACATTGTAGGCCTGCACTGAGGAACTAAGACTGATCCTTTTCCCTCCCTCTCTACCAGGCTGATGCTGTCACGAGGTACTTTGATGGGTTCATGGAGTATGACAAGGGCTATGAGAACCGTATCGAGTTCAGTGGTGATGTGAACAGTGGGGATGTCAGCATCACCATCAAGGAAGTGACCATGGAGGACAACGGGACGTACGTGTGCAGCGTCCGCCTGAGGAACGACCTCCCCGGGCAGAGCACGGTCATGTCTCTCATTGTCCTTGGTAAGCACGAGGAGGCAACGCCACATCCACGAGACAGAACTGCCCTCCCTCTAAATACCCACGTTGTTTTAAACAACAGGTTTTCTAATAGGAAAAAAAAGAAAAGAAAGGAAGCTGTCATCCAAAATTCCATCTTTGGTCTTTTCCTGCTGAGCACCAACTCCCTTAGGTACCCGACTGTAGAAAATGGTCTTTAGAGTTGTAGAGCTCACTTTCCTGATAATCCATGCCTCGTTACAGAGCGTTCCTCCTCCCCCCTGTGGTTTGTCATATTCCAGTTATCACAGGATGGGTTACCTAACACTGCTAACACCCCAAAAAGCATCTTAAAGTTCCTTCTTGGCTTTCCAGTGTCAAGAAAGGGGAAACAAACCACATACAAATTCACTGAAGCTCCTTTGAGAACAAGGTGGTAGATGCAAGACCAGCCTTTGTTTAGCAAGACTAAAGACCACAGGTGCAAGAGATGGGCTGAAATAAGAAACTATTTCTGATTAATAAAATTATTTCCTTTTTCCTTCCTTCAGTTGCACCATCCAAGCCTGACTGCAGGATTCTGGGGACACCACAATATGGACACACAATCAATCTAACCTGCAGCTCTCAGGAGGGCTCCCCGAAGCCCAAATATACCTGGAAAAGCTTCAATATACACAATGAGCCCCGTGCACTAGAAAATACAGAAGGTATGGGAAATTCAAAGATATCAAGTATCTGAGCTCTTTGCAGATGAGGGTTGGAACAATTTTGAAATGCAAATACAATACAAATACTCTTAAGGCTTTTTTTAGATGGTTCCCCTACCAGGATTTTGAATTGTCCTTTTGATACCCAACACAAGGAACTTAGCAGGGGGAAAAGCACTGTTACCTGAAGTAAAAATGGTCAGTAAGATTTTTAACTTCAGCCCTCACCTGGTGAAAAAGCTGGCTGTCCCTGGAAGCAGCCAGAAATAATCACTTCTCAACTGCTGGGGGGGCAGAACATGAGGAACAACATCAACTTTTCTGATTTGTCTTTACATCCCTTGCTTGACAGTGCCCAGATCACTTTCTAGAGTGCAGGAAACAGAAGCTTGCTCTGGAAGCTACTTTACTTCCAGGGATGGCTCCTCACCTACAGGAAGCTGGTAGGAGAAAGTTACACCATTCCTGCTTTGAGCATACAAGAAGCTTCTGGCTTTTTAGGACTGACATACAGCCCCAAATATTTTATTTGCTTTCATTTTAAGGCAGAAAAAGGAACTGAATTTCTGTGGCAGGACCTATGGTAGAATTATTTGCACAGAAATGAGAGTTTAATACTCCTTTAGGTGTACTCTTATGAGTGTAGAATTGACAGAGAACTCGTATTTATTCCAGTAAACAACTTTTGTTTTTCTCTGGCCTGCCCAGCTTCTGAAAAAACTGAGTATCTGAGCCTACCCCTCCCGGTTTAACTTAGTGCAGCGTCGCTGTTACGCAAAGGATAAAACACCACGAGGGACACGAACCTCATTCATCCCACTGGCCACTAAGTGGTGCCAGCGCATCACACACAGCCCCGAGCACCCCGGGACTGGCCAAGGCCGCAGGTGCCTCCCTCCTCCTGCTGCCAGCCTGCTCTTCCCCGGGACAGGAGTCTCTCCTCATCCAGCGCCACCTCGCTCCTGTTTTCATGACAGCACCCATGTCCCAGCACTGTGCGGACTGTCCCCTTCTGCCCCAAGCTGGCTGGACTGTCGCTGCAATTTTTTTGTTCTGTGTTAGGCAAGTCCTGCTGCTGCAAAGTCTGCAGAAGCCCCTCGGGAGACGCTCCAAAACTGGTAGTGTCTGACCCACGTTTTTCCCAGTTTAACTCACTTTTGATTTAATAGGAGGATTTACATTCCAATTACAGACTGCAGCTCTGAGAGATACAAACATTGCACCCCAAAAAACCCAAAAAGGAAACAAACAAAAAAAAGATTAACAAGCACGGGCAGTATGTAGAGACCGAAAGAAAATAAAAATTAAAATAATCAAGTATGCAGTTCGTTGTTTCTCAGGTCGCATGCTCTTCTACTACCTGGCACTAGGTGCCAGCAGAGACTAATCAGAAAGAAGTGAGATCACATGGGAAATAAAACAGGAAAGTTACTGAAAAGTATTCAGTCTTTTGCTTTCAGAGCAGGGATCTGTACCTTTACCACAAGCAAAAGCATGGAGTACACACACAAACATCAGCTGGAGATGTAGCAAACAAGAACTGACTGCCTGAGCAAGCAGAGCTAAGGCTCAGCCTGTAGCTCTGTTAGGCTGGACAGAGAACACCAGTATCACAGCAGAATGTCACTGCATTTCTTTACCTTTGTTTACTTTCACAGCCTGTGGCCTCCCCTCGATTAGAAAACTTTTCCCCCTACGCTAAATAATTCAGATCTGAAATCCTAAGAGCTGGAGGACTGAAGAGGTTTTTGTTGTTTTACAAGTTAATTCATTCGAGGGCCAGTTCTGAGAGCCAGATGATGGTCTGGGAATTGTAAATTTTTCAGCAAAATCCAATGAGGAAAAAAAAAAAAAGAAAAAGCTTTCACTAAGCACACACACTTCTCTACCTAGAATTTTCTAAAAAGAATGTTGAAATACCACACATTCCCTGTAATCTAAACAGCACACTTCCATTTGTCCTCCCACAAATCACACTAAAACCTAGTGATGAGCACGGCAGCTCCTGAGCAAGTCAGAGCAATCCATCACCTTTAATAACCTCTCACCACTCCAACTACCCTGGGCTGGAATTGGAGGGCTGCTGGCCCCACTTCTTCCTTCCCTGCTTTAATTCTTTTCTCTTTCGGACTGGATTTGTGTTTCACAACAGGCGAGCAAATAACTCTGAAGAACATCTCAGCAGATACCTCTGGCTTTTACATCTGCACTTCGAAAAACGTCGTGGGATCGGAGTTTTGCAACATGACAGTCAGCGTTGTGCCACGTAAGAGAGGGATGGGGTTGCTTGCTGGAAGAGCAGTACCAGAGAAAGTGCCCTAAGAATCAAAGGATTAACCAAAGGGAGTACCAAGTTTGTTATCTGGTTTCTGCACACCTTTAACAGAAACCCTCTCCACTGGTTTAGTCCTAGTAGAGGGCTCACTCATAAAAGTAGTTCTCAGATGACAAAAAAATTGTGTAGAGTGAGACAGGAGCTTGCAAAGTCTGAAACTAACCTTTACTGACAAAGTAGAGCAGTTGTTCAGATTCAGGGGCTCCTCACTATCTAATTGCTCCTGCAGACTTACCAACCTACCCACAACAGAATTCATTCCAGTTGCTGTAGTCAAATAACTGCAGCTTCCACTCAGTCTGGATGTGGTAGTGAGACCCGACATCTGGTGGTGGGGTTTGGAGCCCGATTTCATGGGCCATCGCCGTCCCTGCAAAGGGCTGATTGTTTCTTCCCCTGCAGCATCCATGAACATAGCTCTGTATGCTGGCATCATCGGCGGAGCCATCGCGGCACTGATAGTGATTGGGATCTTGGCCTACTGCTGCTGCTGCCGCCAGGGAGGCAAGGACACCGACTACGAGATGACGTGAGTACCCTTCTCTGCAAGAATGAATGGAACATATGCAGGGCCCTCGTTTTCCCTCCAGCATCAACATATGGAGTGGAAAGCACAGGAAAAAAAAGAAATCAAGGGAAGTGCACGCTGCTTCCTCCTCTCGGTTTCTAGCCTGGTGGCTCCCATCTCTTCTCATGGAGCATGTCCAGTAGTACCAGACACCTTTGGAGCTGAATTGGCACGCATGCTGTGAAAAAACAAAAAGGAGCTCACACACCTCTAGCAGCACCAGCACGACTTAATTTATGGAGTTCTGTTTGGTACAGCTCCAGATCAGCTTAGAGCAGTGTGAAACCACTCTGACACAAATCTTTTTGGTATGGTTTCTGGCTGGTGTCAGTTAACATCTCTACTCCTGAACAATATTTTAGGGCGCAAGAAGAGAGAAATGAGCCCTCCAGGGAGAAGCCAACAAGGCATCACAGCGAAGAGGAGGATGCTGAGAACGCATGAAGAAGCAGGAGGCAAATGCCATCTTCAGGATTTGCTGAGGCACAGACATTACTGTAGAAAAGAAACCAATCCCTCCTTCTTACTGCAAGAAGTGAATTAAAAAAAAAGAAAGATAATGGCTCTGCCTTCAAGTTCTAGGAGAGAACATCTTATTTCCTTGCAAAGAAGTGCTTTATGTACCACGAGTACTAATACATAACCTCACAGCAGAAAAATGTGTGTGGAGCACTGTTTCACCCAGCCATCCAAAAAGAACCAGTCTTCTAGACTCCCCACTTTCTGAAGAAAGAAACCCATCAGGCCTATTTGGAGAACAGAGTTGCTGCTGTATCCCCAGATCCACAGAAGGTTTCAAGGTCACCAACTGCAATTCATCAAGGAAAGGTGGTCTTCTTTACAGTGCCATGCAAATGCCACAGCTTTCAGCACTACCCAATACAGAAGCTTTTTCTATGGAGGTTGAAGCCAGATGATTTTTAAGGACATTTTATTAAATGTGTTCTTTGTATATATTATACATGCACACATAAATAAAGATACTGGAAAAAATTCACAGATGACCAATGAAAGGCTCTTGTTTGGGACAGCTGTGCACACTAATCCATGGGTAAGGGAAGAAGTCAGATAGACTTGTAATTGGCCGCTGATAAGATCTAGAAACAGTCCAGTAGCCTAGATACTGTCAGACTCCTGAATTCCTGATTTCAGAGAGTTCCTAACTACCGATCATCATTACATTATTCTTTTCTCCTGATTGTTGCACAGGCAAGTCAGAAATAGTCCCCTGCTTCTGAAAAAATGACAGTGTGAGAGCATGTGCATGGCAAGTACATCTCTAAGAAGAAAGTGGGGGGAAGGGGAAGGAAGAAGGAAAAATACCTTTTTATTCAAAACTGTGACAACTTAATCAGAAACACTGCATGTGAAAGATGTGTGCAAACATGGAGAAAACTCCTACCACTGGTATCTCTGGAAGAGAGTAGACTGTCTGTCCAAAACACTGTCAAACAGGATAGTAAAGCTAATTAATAGCTGGTTCAGGGTTGGTTCATGGTTTTTTGTTTTGGTTTTTTTTTAAAGATGTGTTTAATAAATTACTTATAGTAAAATATTCATTCTTTCAAAAGTCTTTCTTGCATCTTCAGGAGTTGCAGAAACTTACTGCAATGCCTCCCACATTCCCTTTACTCTCAAATAGTTACTGTAATGAAAATCTAAAATCTAACTTCAAAGAAGAACCAGCAATCCTCCTACACATGACCAGCATTTTCTAGATTTCGAACTATGAAAATCACCCTACCAGAACTGTTACTCTGGCTTGCTTTCTGGCTGCCTTTGTTTTACACAGTACTTAAAATACAATTACTCATTTGTAGCAGTAACAAGTGCAAAGACCAACACCAGGAGTTCTTCACAAAGAACATGCAAACCCACATCTCTCTGGCAATGAGCAACCCAAAATGCAGCTCAGCAAGACATTCTGAGGACCTTCTCCCATGATGCCTGACAAAACATTGCAAAAATGGATGACTAAAAAAGAAGGTCGCACGCAGATGCTGAAGGCAGATAAAAAATGAAGTGCGTGGCTCAGAAACAGAGCTGGTATGTATTTTATTCTCTTTTGTAACAAGCAAGTACAAGGTGAATTATCTAATTAGCACTGTGACATGTTTTTACTGTGCAACAAAAGCTATTTCTTTTGTAAATGTTACAGACATTTATCAGCACACCCTGTTCCCTCCACCAAAACGCTGTGGCTGAAGAGGGCTTTTGCTGAGGGATAACACTGTGGATTCTCCAAGAGCTTACCTGGAGAGACCAGCAAAAGGACTTGACAACTATCAGCAGTATCTGTAGCCAGAAACTGGCTCTGGCTACTAAACAACCATGCTACCTGTTCCACACTCTTCACTTGTAGGCTATGTGAAGCTTAATTGCTGCTTCTCAGCTGAAGCCTGGGAGTGACACTTGCACACTGGCCATTTCAGGCATAGAGAAGAATGAGAATGAGCAAACCTGAACTAAGTTATCTGAAGAAACAAGCCACAAAATACAGAAGAGATTACATAATGACCCCCCCAAACCATGAATTCAGTTCTCTGTAAGCAGGGGAAAAGCAATGGAGTCCAACTTCACAACCTTTAAAACAGAACTACTTAAAGCTCTGCAACACCAAGCTCAGTTCTACACTGAGAAATAAACTGATAGCTCATGAAGATATGGCTGAGATTAACACAGTGCTGCTTATACTTTTTCCCTTTTTTAATTAAGATTAATATCTCAGAAGTGCATTTATCAGACTACTTTATATGTTTTTCCTCAACCAATTTGTTAAACTCAGATAGAAACATACAAATTCAAATTTCTTTTTTACTCCAAGGCTTTCCTGTGACTGAATTACTTGCCTGCCTTGTATGTCTTTTGAAACTGGAGTAACTCAGTTACCTGTAGTACATCCACAACCTTAAACAAAATTAAACCAGCGATATTTGGAGGGAAGATGGAGAAAGCCACTAATACTTACCTGATTCCAAAGAGTTAATATATGTATATCCAATTCAATACTCACTTCCCTCAAAAGGCAGGAAGGAGGGAGAAAATGTATGACCAGGCAGAAAAGTAAATTCCTACTTTAACCTTCTACACAGGCTACACTAAATTACTGTTTAGTTATGTTCAACTTTCTTTATTCACAAACCTATCATGGAAAGCAACCAGGATGGCCAAGCATGATTTAGCCTTGGCAAATCCACGCTGACTCTTTCCAGTCCCCCTCCTCTCCTTTGTGTACCCAAAAATATGTTCCAAGACAACTCACTCCATGATTTTTCTAAGGAGTCCAACGGAGCTGAGCAGCCCATGCTTTCCCAGATCACCCTGCTGACAGATGGGTGCAGTACCTGCCTCTCATTGCTGTGGACTTCCTGTGCTTTTGGTGACCTTCCAAAGGTGAGAGAACAGCCTTGAAAAGGTATCAGGCAGCTTTCTCAGCATCCTGGCATGCAGCCCATCTGCCGCTGGGATGGGGATGGGTCTAGAACTCCCAGCTGATCCCTGACTCCATCCACTGCTGCTGTTCTCCTGGAACCTTTCCTGAGTATAGGAAGTCAGGAGACCTTTTCAGAGAAGACTGAAACAGGGAAGGTACTGAGCACCTCAGCCTTCTCTGTGTTCCTGCAGTCATGTTACAAAATCACTCACATCATTCAGCACCAGGACCCCTTTCCCCTGTTCAGTCTTTTACTGCTAACACAGTCATAAAAGCTCTTTAGTTAACCTTGATCCCTTGCAAGTGTCAACTTCAGATGAGCACTGGCTCTAACACTACAGACCTGGCTTCTTCATTTGTAGATCTGCGGATTCTTCATTTGCAGCCCACTCCTGTTTCTAACTCACTTCCACTGAACCAGGGTGCAGCCATGAGATCCCTGTAGACAAGACAGTCCCCCAAATCAATCTACCTGGATCCTGGCCTGCTCTTGTGTTTGGAAGACACTGTCCTTAATGAAATGCCAACCTTAATGAACTCCTTTATTCTCCAGAGCTTCCACCCTCCCCATTTCCCACACAGCCCCCAAGGTCTGCTCTCACCACCTTCCTCGCTCTTCTCAGGATCTTGAGAAGCATTTCCAGTATTACAGAGGAGCTGTTGCTCCCACAGCCCATTTCAAGATTCAGTACTATTCAAACAAGAGTTAATTATCGCACCATTCTTGTTGCTAGAGTAACAGCACTCCTTTTCTATTTATTTGTATCATCTGTTCCAGGAAAGACACCGAGGCAGGCTTCTAGGTGATGAAGTTCACAGTATGATGATCAAACCGTCAAGATTCATTCTGAATGTGTTGGAACTGGTACTAAATTTATCATAGCCTAATGTAAGGGAACAGAAGGGAATTTGTACCTTCTCTCTCCTGCATTTCACCTGTTCACTAGGGATTGAGGGGAATTATTTGAAAATGGCAGCTAAAGAAGTTTGTGAGAGCTTCTAAGACAGAACCAAGGAGAAGTGAGGGAACAGAGATAACACAGGGTTAGACTATTAGAAGTGTTTGCCAATTTCTTCGTTTTACTGAATCACTGGAATAAAAATTATTGGCTGGCCATTCCAGAGTGACAGTGAGGGATGATAATCCTGCAGAAGTCATCAAGAGGGCAGACACCAGATAAACTTGTTTTCCTCCTGCTCCACTACAGTACATTTACTCTGACAAACAGAAAGATGTTGTTAAAGCCTTTGCAGGCAGCTGCATCTACCTCTATCTATCAACCCAGTTTCACAGATACACGAGTCACCTCACTTTTGGGCAAAGTTTGGAATTCTTGCTGGCAGAAAGCTGAATTTAAAAGGGCTAACCCTAACAGGTCCAAAAGCACAGTCCCTCTGTGGTAACTGTGCAGATTCTCCTAGAGATAGCAGGAACAGAAAACAACAACTACTTTGCAAGGAAATTGAGACAGGGCGTCCTGAAACACATTTTCATTCACCCAACGCAAATACTTATTCAGACGAATCTGAGCTTCAGCACACACCACTAGCCGAGTGTGACTGCTCAGGGTCCCTGACATGGAAGCAAGTTTTCCAGCTGGGTGTGGCTCAGCCTGGACCTCACTCTAGGGGAGCTGTCACAGAATACACCCCGTGAGATGAGTATCAACAGTGCCACTTGATCGAGGATCACAGCACTGCTTCCTCCAGTCTCACATGCACCCAAACAACAAAGCCCAATGCCTAACACTTGACAGACCCTCCACCCAGAAAATGCCCACCAACTACTGCCTTGCTTCCACCTTTTAAAAGACTGACACATTGCTAAAGATGTAACAAAAATTAACCTTACTTTAGACACAGCAATCACTCTCCGATAATGTAACTCGTCATAACACAGAGACCAGAACTGGCACAAACATTGAGCCTACAACAGTTCGTGGTCTTGGGCCTCATTCAGAGATCTGCTGCAGAGAATCCTAGGGCATATGGTCCTGAAGAGAAAAGAGGTCCAGGTGAGTCTGTTGACTTTTCAAGTATCACCTCCCCCAAGACAAACAGGCAAACAAGCGGAGGTTGAACCAAAGAGCTCATGACAAAATTCACCCATGGAAAGGAAACACACGGGAGATGGCAGCAGGGACAGGTGACTGGGGAGCAACTCAGAGATGCCGTGTGGGTGTGCAGGGATGGCAACAGGAAAGCCAAAGCCCACCCAAAGCTCAATCTGGGGAAGCATACGAAGGGCAGGAAGGAGTTCTGTGGTTGTATCTGAATGAGAATGGGGAGCTGGTCACGAAGGACTAGGAAAAGGCTGCTTTTGCTTTCATCTTTACTGGGAAAATCAGCTTCCTAAAACAAAATTCACATGAAAGATGTCAAACCCAAGTATTTCTGTATTTACATATGTATGTATTTAAGAGGAACAGAGACAGTGGTCAACAGAAACTTCTTCCCCATGTCTAATCTCTGCAGTTTATTGAAAGGAGAAGGTGGACAAGCCAGCAATGCACAAGTGACAGTTAATCCACACTTACACACACAGAAGCAGTAACTGCTGCTTACTCTGTATTAACATGCTTTATTTTTCATTGTCAGTTACTCGCTCTGAAGAGAATTTGAAAGAATACAATTAGAGGTCAATACACTGATGCCACAGCCTAGATCAGCAAAGCTGTCACCACAGCCCATTGTTTTCACAACCCCCAGATAACTCTGCCAGACAAAACCTTTAAAGAGTAGCAATGCACAATTCAACCATTTGTCTACTATTATTACAACAGCAAAACCACCTAATAACTTTCCAATGTGTATGGAAAACCACAATGATTTTTACCCACTCCTTGAGAGGGGAATGAGCAAGCTCCACAAACAGGACAGAAGGTCAGGTGTGACAGCATCTGTCTGAGGTCTTGTTTACCCATTTTGTCCTGATTGTTTACCCCAGTCTGTGCCCTTTCCTTGGACTTAAGAGGTGTTCTAAGGTTGTAACTCACCATCTTTCCCTCACCTTCACTGAACGGAGAGAAGCATTATTTCATTGCTTTCGCAAGAATTTATTTTCAGAATTTATTTTTTGAGAAATCAAGCACAGTTTCAAATTGCAAAACAGCCAGGGAAGCAGAGTTCCAAAACGAAAGAATTTTCTATCACCCTTCAACAGCTGCTAGGGATCCTCCTCAATATATGCAGAATAATAGTATTAAATGGGCTACATCAATTTAATGTACTTATTCTAGTTATGTAGATCTCAGGGGTTTCACTACCAAAAAACCCACTCTAGGCTGTTGGTTATTACAGTAAGAGTTAGTGCTCCAGTTAACAGCCCACTGCTGCTGCATATAATTAGATCTTCCACAGCTTATGTGCTATTTTAAGTTACAGGTGATAAGGTACAGACATGCCAACGAGTCCTAATGGTACTTCTCCCCTTCTGCTCAGATTCTTTATCTCAGCCTTGATATAGAACACCTTCAGCATAATAACAAACGTTCTTAGGTTTGTGTACCTAACTCTGAATAAGTATTTTGATAATAGTTTTTGAAGAACTCTGTTCTACATAAGAACCGAAACAGGAAACTTTTATTGCAACACTGAACTCTGGAAATAATTCAAAGATGACAGTTCTGTATGTTTTGAAATGTCAACACAGCAATGACTGTCAGTTAAGAAACTCAGAACTCGAACAACTCCATACAAATGCAGAGGAGCCTTTAGCACTACTCAGTAGACACACTTATTCTGTTGCAACATTCCCAGGTGCTTCACTGGTGAATTTCAGTTTGAGAGGTTTATTGTCTCTTATTCGGTGAAAATTAGCAGGTAGAACAGCAGCCTCAAAAGAAGGAAATACAAAATAATTCGTACACTGATTAATCAACCTTGAATTTGCACTCC
The DNA here is from genome assembly GCA_013396755.1 of Sclerurus mexicanus. Classification (NCBI taxonomy): domain Eukaryota; kingdom Metazoa; phylum Chordata; class Aves; order Passeriformes; family Furnariidae; genus Sclerurus; species Sclerurus mexicanus. The sequence goes on from VWZF01005014.1 coordinate 1,358,664, forward strand.
ATTCATTAAGAAAGACATAGTATGGCATGTGTTTTTAAAGATGCAACTGCCAGGTCCCTTCAAAATAAGACTTCCTGTAGATACAAAAGATTTTTGTCTTCTTTCGATCCAGTCAATAGTTTTATCATTCTAACAAAAACTTAGACTGTCAAGGGTTGCTGAGAAGGTGAAGAAGTGCAGTCTGGGGAAACTACTGATTTTCTTAGGGAAACAGAATTAGAATTTACAGCTGTCCTGAATGTAAAATATATTTTCAAATACTGAAAGACTTGGATTGATCAGATGCACTTTTCAGAAATCGAGTTACTCCTCTTCCTTGTACGACACTTGTTTCACAAAGGGAAGCCTTCACACCACACGGAAGATCACCTATTAAATTAAATACAGTATGCAAATCAAATCTGCCTTTAAAGCCTGCCTAAGTTAATGGCATTGTTCTTCATATGCTGTGGAGCTGAACCTATTCTACAGATCTAATACAAAAAGTTAGACAGGTTGTGTCCTCTACAAACACCAAGACATAAGACCTCATAATTTAGAAGTGGAAGAGGTTTGGAGTTTAATTCAGCGTATCTTTATATGCAAGAGAGTAAGCTGAAACCCCAGAATTCTTACAGTTATTTATCTTGCAAACCTGATCCTGTTCCTCTGAAGGTTAGCCAGGAACTGCCCAGATGACTGAACTCATGTGCCTTCTAGGAAAAAAATCCTGTCCCCAAAAACAAGACTTGAAATGAGCAGTATTTATAAACTGAGTTGTGACAGAATACTTGCAACAAGGACCAGCTGAGCTTGCATGTGTAACGATTTTAGAGCAAGGAGAGTATTTTAAAGATGGCCCTGCCTCAAAGCACCAAGCATGTGGGAACAAACTTCAGGTAGCAGAAAATTAAGAGGGTCTTAATCAGAGAGCAACATTTGTAAGAAAAACTAAATTTTGAGAGACCTTTTTGACCCTAAGATTGTGTCCAGTAAGAAAAGGGTAGGTCTTTATGTCTGTGTCTTCTGAAATTCAGTGAAATTCCTATGCTCATGCAGAGCTGTGCAAGCTTTATGCCACTGACAAGCAACATTAAAACCCAGAAATTTGAAAAAGCAACAACTGGATTAAGTTTAAATACATCCTTTCCCTTAGAAGTGTGAAAGTTTCAAACTCACAATTAGAAGGGATAAACTCATCATCCTGACTTGGAGAACCAAAAGGTCTATCACATCCAGAACTCTCAGCTTTCATTTTCTGTGTGAAGAAATAAACATTCAAAATAAAATGTGTGCTCTAAAATGCAGTATACAACATTATCCACGAAACCTACGAGTTATGGTCAAAAAACCACAAGTTCATCAGTCTGCCCAACATATGTCACAAAGGACAGCATCCAAAGACAAAACCGCTCCCTGAAATCGCCACGTTTGAACAGTCAAATTGACTAGAAATAAATCAGGGTATCAGTTTAAAGAATCTGACCTGAAAACGTCCAGTGTTCAGTTTCACAATCCTGGTACTTGTGCTTTGACCACAATGGGAGTCCTCCAGAGGTAGGTGAGTTGCTGTTAGTGGGACTCCATACACTCCAGCTAAAGATTTACTGATGCAGTAACTTGACCCAGAAAGAAGGAGAACAAGGAAAGTCTGGCTAAGAGGGCTGTCATGCTTATGTATAGAAGCACAGCATTTTAAATTCTTCAACTGGCAAGCAAAAGCAACCTGGGCTGCACAGAGCACATGCCAGAGGGCAGAAGAATTTATGGCAGGAGCTAAACAGTTACCCTGCATCCTTCCAAGACTATTCTACAACTACACACAAATGAAAACCACACACTATCAAATGCAGCACTTAGAAGCACGAAAAGCAACTTTTTTTCTCAGGCACAGCAGCACATAATGAGTTTTTTTGAATGGAAGACTATTCATTATTGTCTAAGTGCTGCTGCTACTACTGACTGAGATCACAAATGGCATTTCCTCATTTCCCAACTATTTACTTTTCCTTTCTCCACACCAAGATTACAGAACCTTATGTATCTACATTATATGTAAGGCAGTATAAAAGCTTCCAAAGTAGAGATATACCAGAACATACCGAGAATTTGTCACAAATACAGTAAACTCCTGAAAAAAACCCAGTGAATTCTAATGCAATTAACACTTCTCTGAACTCTGCAATACTGACAAAATAAAAAGTCATCATACTGGAGACAACTCCTGAGCAATACTCACGCAAGTTTCTTACAGGATGCCAAAGCACAGCAGAATATATCATTCTCCTCGTGCCATTTGCACCTACATGAAATGAAATTCAGGATTACTACAGAACCTGCATTGTTAATCAACACAAACAGCTGGTCTGGTCTGATGGAACAGGAACAAATATTAAAGATGCTATCTTTTTGCCACAGTGGCCATGTAGTATCTTTAAAATTTCACAGACGACTAGAGCTCAATAGGTATGTTTATGCAGAGTTAAAGCCCTGCCTATCAGGCAACGTGCTTCATGCCGATGGGGGGGCAGGGAGAAAAGAGAACCCTAAGACACAAATGGAATCTAAAGGTAACTACTTGAAGTTTCCCATTAATGTGAAATAGTTCCTTATAGCATAAGCATCCCTGCTTTGCTCTCCAAATGTGTGTTTCAAAGCACATTTTCTCATTCTCCTTAAGGTCTCCCTCTAGCGTGAAGATAATCACAGAAATGGAAAACTACCTGACTATAAAAAAGACAAAGTGACACTGATGAACCCAATGGATCTTGAAATCCATACTCCAAGCAGACTCCTGAGAATAATTTATGTGGATTTTAACTACACTGAAATTTAAGATCAAATTATTGATTCTTTCTTAAAAATTAGCAGAGGAAAAGTTAGTCTATTTCTAAATTAACTGCATCATCACCCAATATGCTCCTGCAATACTGCAAGCTACACACCACTTTTTGCACAAACACAGAAGAATCTGAAAGCAGGAAAAGCTTTACTGTTGAAGGCATAGGGGAGGAAAAAAAGTAAAGATCTTACAAAGTAAATAGAATTCCAGGTGTAACAAAGAACATTTGTTCTGGAAGGAAAAAAAACCCACAGGATCTAGTTTAATGCCTACGCTTGAGAAGTTGATTTATACCAGTGGCAAAGACACCCTGTCCCTCATCACAGTAGAAGCACGAAGCATTTGATGTATAGCAACAGCCAGGTCCCATCCAAATTACATTTCTAAAAGTCTGAATCTTCTCACTTCTCTGATTTCCAGTTAAATACCCCACTGTATTTTATTCCCATTTTTACCTCCTCCTTTAAATTAGGCCTCAGCATTAAAAAGCCATCTATCTTTACCCTTCTTCTGGGAAAGTGGTTTTCATTTCCAATTGTCCTCATGACATGACAAGAAGCATTTCTGACTGGAAGGCCTAGCAGCATACAAGCTGTTTGTAGAGCACCAAGACATGCTAACACACAGTGACACAAAGAAACACCCAACACACCTGGTATTGCTGGAGAAATCCCACAGGCAGACATCCAGTTCTCCACACACTGATGTCCTGGATGGCTCCTTTTGGTGTTTCTTCTGGTACAGTTCTACTATCAGGTCTTCTACAGCAAAAAGCTCCAGCTGGCTCTCAATGCCTATAGTTCAGTGACAATCCAGGCCAGGAGAACAAGAGTTAGGGAATATTCTGCTCAGCTCACTTTGCAGTCAGTCCCTATTTATTGCCCAGCCTCTTACCATGGCATCAAAGCTCAAAGTTATTCCACCAGTGATTTTAATAAAATCTGGCTTCCTAGCACACTGTGTTTTCTCCACTGACAGGGAGAAAAGAAGAGGAAGAAACATGCAAAGTAGTTCTAGCTATCAGCACCACCTTCCATGAAAACTTTGATTTTCAGTCAAATATAGCCGTCCATGATTATTTCTGGGGGCGGGGGGGGGAAAAGGAAGGACAAAAATGATCCATTTCCTACCTGTTACGCTAACCATTCGACTGAGACACCAATTAATTCGGAATCTGTCATCAGACTAGAGGAAAGAAAACTTCTGTCACCTCTGAGGAGTACAGTACATAATTTGGACATTTGCAGGACTTCTGACTATGTCTGAAAAAGTCTCCTCCCCTGTTTGTGGGACTGAATATACACTCTTCCTGAAAACTATTTTGAAGAGGAAGCAAGTTGCATGCATATCTCTTCAGAGCCCTGTATTTATTATTTTTATGTATTATTAAACCCAAAACCTTGATCCTCCCAACTTTCTTAGGGATTAAGATTAGGCTTGAATGGAATTGAAACATAATATACCTGTTAGGAAGCTTCAACACCTCTGAATCCTAGCATTTTATTTTGTTCCTTGGCAAATGAAACTTGAGCAAAAATTAAAACACATGGTATTCTCATGGGCAAAGAGTCACAAAAAACATCCCTCAAAAAAAGCAGGATTGCATGACTATTACTGAGCACAATCAATTTAACTTAATCTTAAAAGCTCTTAATCCAAGCCAAAACAATGTCAGAGACCAACGACCCTGTTCATCAGTAGGCTAGAGCCCCAAGAGCAGGCTGAAAATAAGAAGGCAGAAATTAGGTCTCTGCTTTATAAAAAGATTAGCTTCTGGAGGCCATTTCTTCCTGCATGGAACTGGGACACTTTGGACAAGAGTGTCTTTTCCCACTCATTAAACTTCAGAGTGAATTATCCCCTTAGTTACCCAACAGAAGTGAAAGTTTAGGTTTAGAGCATCTTATTTTGACCTTGACCATACCCTGCAGAAAAAGCGAGGCTGAGCCCCTCTGGCTGGCTGAGCAAACTCAAGAAGCTCCTGTAAGACAACTGCGTAACAAGAACGTGGAAGATGAAATCCAGATATAGGGATCTTGTGAGTTTCATCACCTAATGGGGGGAGAGAAAAGGGGGCAAGGAAAAAAAACACAAGAAGTTATGACAAGTCCTGTTTCCTTAAATAATACAGTTCCCTCCTCCTTTTTATATACATTATGTATACACACAAACCCATAGTCCTCCTCTTCTCCACAGGCAGTGTCTGACTAGAGTTATCAAAGCCTTGCTTCTGTCAGCAGAAGCCTGGCAGGTCTGGGCTGTGAACAAACACACTCTTGCCCTGTTTTAAAGGCCGTTATCCAAGTATTTGACATAGGAAAACATAGGCCAAGTTTTTCCCCTCTGTACATCAGAGGAGGAAGTGTCCTAACAGAAACAAACTGGACTCTGTAAACATTACTAAGAGGCACAAGGCAAACAAGGCAGGCCAAGCGAGACAACAATGGTGTAAATATTTTAACTTTGATGATATGTATAAAGCAGCAAAATCTAACTTTTAAATATAAACCAGTATCTTTGAATTATCCTGTTGTTAATTAGCACTTCATGCTGAAGATACGCACAAGGACTATCACAGAAAGGCACTCTGCTCAGATGGGCTTGATAGGCCATACAAAGTTATCCCATTTAAAAACATTGCATAGGAAAATAGGATACAAATAATTCAAAACAAACAAGTAATTGACAAAACCATTTTGAGTGGGTACAAGAAACATAAAAGGTGACTGTGACAAGCCTCTTTGCCACTCCTTTCTCTTTGAAATTCGTCAAGTTCCCACAAGGAGAAACTGCAAAACATTTGGATACAGGTCAGACAAGCTGCACACCTTTGCACATCATTCTTTTTCTCCACCGATACTCACCAGCAATCTGGCAGTGGTACCGAAAACCACAGGGTGGGACTTCTGCGGAAGAGAGAAAAAGAGCAATCATCATCCAACATCCACAGTGACAGACCCTTAACTCTCAACTACACACCACAGCTTCCACTTCCCTTGTGGCCTTGTACAAGTGCTACAACTATTTTTGAAAAAGTTAATTTCAGTTGTATGTGTTTTAGAAAACAAAGTGCTTTGTATGGCGTGTTTAGGTACAATCAAGAGAAACATTCCTTGACCTGATATAGAAAGCACAAATATCTGAAGGTTCTCCTGGATTTATTCTACTTTCTTTGAAGTTTCCTGCAGTTCTGACGCTAAAGCCATCTCTCCAAAAACAATCAACACTGCTCTAATATTTTAAGAAGTCCAACCACTTAAAGTCAAAGAAATAAACCTGTCTTAATACCAGAAATTTAATCTGGACAGCAGTGACAGTAGAAAGCCTTCCTCTTTATCCCACAGCAGGATGAACTACTTCTTGTGCCACTTGCGTGGATCTCACCTGGATCTATGAAGTGATGGAAATCAGCCATGATGCCGTGCTGCAGGGAGTACTTGACACAGCCAATCTCACAAGGAAGGAAGCGCTGCTCACACTGGGGGGGCAGCTTGCCATGGCTGTAAATGTCCAGGAAGTAGAAGACATCTGCAACCACAGCTGAAAGGAAAAGAAAAAAACCATTTTCAGAGAAGACACCGAGGATACAGCAAGCCATCCTGGCCTCACCTCGTCCAGTGAAAGCTTCAGAGCACTTTTTCACATGACTGAGTGAAGTAGGGTAACAACCAAATAAAACATGCAAACCTTTCTCTGTATCCGAGATGACAAGACAACTAATACTTACACAAGTCAGGCATATCAGTAGTCCTGATACACCTTCCCTAAGATGCTACTGTGTGCAGAGATCAGGCAAAAACCCCCAATAAATAAAAACAATTTAAAAAAAAGAAGCCAAACCCCAAACCCACAAGTTGTTAAGAAGCCTGGAATCCAACAGGAATACTATTTAATGGTAGGTCTCTTTGCACTTTAGGAAAATTAAGGAGAGGGGAAAAAAAAAAATCAATATCTGCAAAGCAGCCTCACAAGCTCAATTTAGTAACTTACACAAGTTAAATGAGCTGGTAGTAATCTTGTGGGGCAAGAAGATGAGAAGTCTGCTAATTAAAAGGATTGCTTCTCCTCTGCCAAACGAGCTCCCAAAGCAAGCAACAAGAACACCCAAGACAAATGTTAAGAAATAAATCTATCATTTACTAATTTAAAAAGTATCCAATTATAAAAAATATTTCACAATACACCTTCATCCTTCTCTTCATTACTGTCACATAACATCCTCACTGAAGCTTAAGGTAACTATTTACTCCTTAAGTTCTGCCCTTCATCAAAAAAAATCCTGTTTGGTCTGCCTAAATAATAGAGATGTGCAATGACTTCCACACAGCAGCAATGTTGTATGCCAGCTTAACAACATTTAACACCAGCTGCTCTAAGCTTGAATACTCAGGCTCCCTTATATGGGCCTTCAACCATACAAGTTGTGGGGTCACAGGAAAGATACCTCTTCCTACCTTAAGAAAAAAATGGGGTATAGCTAAAGGGAAACACACAGAATTTTATTTTTTTAACTGAGAAATATTAAGAGCAGCATCATAAAATGCATCTCCATTATTCTTTATCACTATCCCTCTCATTCAGCTGAAAGATCAGTTGTGTCAACTCAAGCTACCACGATCAACCCAATCAAATGTGCATTACAATGACAGGGGAGCATGACCTCTGGCACAGAGGATGCTAATAATTATCCCACTTGAAGATGGGGTACTGGTAAGAAAGGTTTCCTTTTCAGGAGTTCTTTCCATACAGAACAAGTCAGGATGTTCTAAAGGCACTGACACAGTACACATGCTCTCTTCTGTCCTCCCAAAGAGGCCAGGCCATCGTTTTATTTAGTACCTCCACCACACAGATTTTGAACTTTGATATCTAATAACTCTAATTAATCATAAATGTGGGACTTGAATAATTATTTTTTTTCTTAAAAAACCTTGAAATAATGATTAAGAAACTATTAGTGGCTATACTCCCATCAAGCTTAAAAAAAACAAACAAACCAGAATTCTTAGAGGGTCAGGGGAAGGGGCATTTGCTGTGACTTCCCTGCACACTACTTTTTAGAGCAGTAGCCCGACAGTTTAAAAAAAAAGGAACAGTTGACAGAGATGGTTTATTATCTAAATGTACACAGCCTCTGTACAGGAGCCACTGAGAACATCCAAGGAAGGCAAGCTTTCATCTCCCAGGGTCAACTGCTTTAAGATTACCATACCCTGATCATTATTCCAAGACATAGCACAGGCATCTGGTAAAGAAGCAACACTGGGCATCTTTTCGGTCAGAGAAGCAGGAACCGGATCACCCACGTTATGCATCTGGAAAAGATGGGAAAGTTAAGGAAAAAAATAAAAATTAAAGGTCTTCTTGCCCCAAATAAAGTCCTTCACCTCCTTATATCAGAGGAAAATGTAACATCCACTAACAGTTATGTTTGGTGGAATAAGTCTACAGTTTACATAAAAGTGCCTGTATACTTGCAAGCCAGGAAGGCAAGATTTCTCTTCACTAACTTCACCAACTCATTATAACTTTAAAGAGCTACAACTAATTTGCAAAATGTAACTTAAAAAAAATTTCCTAGGTTCAACCACTTATCACAGGCAAGGAACTCTGCAAACTGGACATTAAATTTTTTTTCCCTAAGCTTGATGAAAAAAGGCACATGGCACATGTGTTAGTTGTCTTTGGCTGTGAAACAAATCCATGAAAAGCTGATAAAGCCTCAAGGAAGTCACTGGATTGCTGTGGCACAGAGCAAGGAAGAGGGGCACATATGCCCATTAAGCACTGAAAATCCATTCACAAACAACAAGCTTTTAATAGGACAGGAAAAGAAACATGGGCAGGCTTACAGAATTCAATCATTCAAGACCCAAATTAGGAGGAACATCCACATCCAGGTACACTGATGCCAAATAACCATCTTGGCCAAAGTTAATTATTAGTCAAAATTATCAGTTTGAATTATTTAAAATAAAATGAGGAATTATTCCCATATGAATAAGCTTTGGTCATCTCCAAAAGGTGAATACGACCTTTGTGGTTGCCTGTGTATAAAGCTGTGATTAATAAACTAAGATCACATATACTGTCATATAAACACATTTCCCTATTTGCACTGATAAGCAGTAAGGATGGTGTTCTTTATTTTGGTAAAGCAATTATTCCTTTCCCTGATTACAGCCTTCTAAAATGCTACAGCTTGTGGAATGAAATACAGAAGCCTTCATTTAAGACTTAGCTGTCATTACACGTAGTTCTCTATGATATATAAAAATGGAGTTTCATTAATTACATACCCTCAACCTGGTAAAAACCACAAGGATGATCATATCTTAAACAGCTTTATCCCAAACAGGCAGGCCCCCAAAATCAGATAACACTGCCTAACATCTCCCTACTAGTCTAGATTGACAGAATAATCATAGTTTGGAGTAACCAGTAAATCTGGGTTCATTAAATTAGTTATTCTCTAGCATTATGGAAACATTTTCAAGTCCTGAAGTTTATCCTCACCACTAATTCATAATTCACAGTCATTATCTAGTAACAGCATGAAGAAGTAAATGCAGTAGTACTCATTTACTCAATCAGGCTCTTGCCTTTGACACACAAGTTTTTACACTGCCAACCAAGACTGGAATAAAATTAAGTTTTCTGACACCTCACATAATTCAAATTCTGAACCAAATTCTGCTTCAGGGAACTGCTGAGAGAGGAAAAGAGACAGACAGAAACAAACAAAAGGGATACACACACCTTTTCAAGACCGTAAACAGCAGAAGTTATCTGTTTAGCACTGTTTACAACCACACACGTTCATCTTAACCTAACTGCTTACTTTATACTGTCCTCCACCACAGCATTACCACTCTCTTCATTATCAAACCAAACTAAAGATAATGTCAAAGTGCAATTATTCTATCTGTGCACAGGCTGCAACACTTCATTGACCTGGTCCACCACACAGGCACTGGAGAACAAATCAGCTGGGTACAAGATGTGCTTTTGGGCCATCAGACACAAACCACCTGGATTAATGACAACCACAAATCAAAAGGAACATGAACCTATGACCATATCAATTTGCAGTATTATAAATTTTAAAAAAACCCACATTGTTAAGTTAGGCACTGCAAAATAGTGATGAACATGGAACTGGGATGTTAGAGAAATTCATTTCACTGGGTAGACACAAGCCCTGTTGGTTTAAAAAGGTATGGAGTACTCCCTGAGTAAAAGAGCCTCAAGAAATGAGCCCTGCTCGTTTGAAAAGGTATGGAGTATCCTCTGGGTACAAATGCCCCAAGGAAAGAGCCCTGCTGATTTAAGAAGGTATGGAGTATTCCCACCTTCAACTCAAACCAGAGCAATTATGAGGATAACCTTCATAATGGCATGGAAGTACAACAGCAGCTGGAGGCTACGGAGAGCTTTCCACAGCAAATCCCAAACCCACTTACTCCTCCCTCTTATTTTAGCCACACTGGAGGGTGTTTCATCCTCAGCCTTTTACCTCAGTCTCGGTTTTCTGAGCGCGTTTCTTTGCGTTCCACTTGCGAGCCTTCTCCTTGTACTTCGCCTTTTCCTCCTCCGTCAGCGACTGCGAGGGAAGTTAATTGCTATGAGAAGGTTTTCACCCCTTCCCTCTGGCAGCCCCCACAAACCCACAAACTCCAAAAGCTACGCGTTTCCAAAAGGGCGCCACCANGCGCCGCAGAGCGGGATGGCATCCGCCACCCGGGCCACGGGCAGCCCCCTCCGCCGCAGCTCGGGAAGCTGCTCCCGCACGAAGCAGTAGTAAGAGCCGCAAAAACCCCTGCGATGGGGCATGGCTTCGCCTCGGAGCCTCCCCGGGCCTCGGAGGGGCAGCGGGGCCCGTGTGAGGGAGCGGCGGCCGCGGCGACGCCCTCGGCGTTGGGCGCTGAGGGAGGGCCGGGCCTCCTCCCCACACGAAATAAATAGTCCTGAGGGGAGGATCCTTCTAGATCTGCGCTCCCAGGGGGGTGTAATCAGCGCGGCAGAGAGCGCTCACGAAGCTCTGAGGGGGTAAGCAGCTTAAAAATCACCTGGTGCCAAAGGTATGGGGGAGATCCCCAGCGGAGCAGGCCCAGCAAGCTCTGAGGGGTAAGCAGCTCAAAAATCACCTGGTGCCAAACGTGTGTAGGGGACATCCCCGGCCGAGTAGGCCGCTCAGGGGTTTATCCGGCCTGGTGTTGGGCAATGCCAGGATTGGGGTGTCCCTGGGCAACCTGTTCCAGTACCTCATGCCACCCTCACGATAAAGAACTTCTTCCTAGTAGCTGCCCTAAATGTCCCCTCTGTGTGTCCAGTTCTGGGTGCTGTACTCCGAGGAGGACGCTGAGGTGCTGGGGAGGGGATGGAGCTGGGGAAGGAGCACACGTGTTATGAGGAGGAGATGGGGGTGTTCAGGAGAAAAGGAGGTTCGGGTGATTTTATCACTCTCCACAATCACCTGAAAGAGGCTCTAGCCAGGTGGGTGTGGGTCTCTTCTCCCAGCAAAGAAATGACATCCCCAGAGGAAATGACCTNAGTAGGTTTATATCCTAAATAGAAGCTCGGAAAAGCTCGGATCCCAAGCGCCCTGGGGGGGTCCCCACACGAGGGGAGGCCCCCCACACGAGGGCAGGCCCACAGGCCGCAGGGATCCGCTGGAATCACCCCCGCCCTAGCCTGGGAATGCCGCTACCCCATGGCACACGACCCAGGGGCTGCCCTCACAGCTCTCTGCTCCCCTCCCGGCTCTCTCTGCCCCCTCCCGGCTCTCTCTGCCCCCNTCCCCACACGAAATAAATAGTCCTGAGGGGAGGATCCTTCTAGATCTGCGCTCCCAGGGGGGCTGTAATCAGCGCGGCAGAGAGCGCCCACGAAGCTCTGAGGGGGTAAGCAGCTTAAAAATCACCTGGTGCCAAACGTGTGAGGGAGATCCCCAGCGGAGCAGGCCCAGCAAGCTCTGAGGGGTAAGCAGCTCAAAAATCACCTGGTGCCAAACATTGTAGGGGACATCCCCGGCCGAGTAGGCCGCTCAGGGGTTTATCCGGCCTGGTGTTGGGCAATGCCAGGATTGGGGTGTCCCTGGGCAACCTGTTCCAGTACCTCATGCCACCCTCACGATAAAGAACTTCTTCCTAGTAGCTGCCCTAAATGTCCCCTCTGTGTGTCCAGTTCTGGGTGCTGTACTCCGAGAAGGACGCTGAGGTGCTGGGGAGGGGATGGAGCTGGGGAAGGAGCACACGTGTTATGAGGAGGAGATGGGGGTGTTCAGGAGAAAAGGAGGTTCGGGTGATTTTATCACTCTCCACAATCACCTGAAAGAGGCTCTAGCCAGGTGGGTGTGGGTCTCTTCTCCCAGCAAAGAAATGACATCCCCAGAGGAAATGACCTCAAGTTGTGTCAGGGGAGATTTAGGTTAGATATTAGGAAAAATTTCTTTGCTGAAAATGTGATCAGGCACTGGAATGGGCTGCCCAGGGAAGTGGTTGAGTCGCCATCCCTGTAAGTGTTCAAAAAGGCACGTTGGATGTGGCATTTGGAGGTGTGGTTTAGTGGTGCTGGGTTAATGGTTGCACTAGATGATCTTAGGGTCTTTTCCAAACTAAATGATTCTGTAGTTCATCTAGACAAAAACAGCCTCTCGCTGCATGAGCCCCCCTTGGCTCCCACCTTCCATCTCCTCCTGGGGCAGCCTGGCTCCCGCTGCTCCCTGACAGCTGATGCTCTGTAAGACAAGAGGATCACACTGTTGTGCCTGCTCTGATGCTTCCAGAAGCCAAGTGCTACCAGGACATGGGGTCCTGGGTGAGAACAGGGCTGACAAATCACGGGGGTAGTGACCCAGGAGGTGCAGGACAGAGTGGAGGAAGAAAAGAAGTGGGGGCCAACTTCAGGTAAGAGCCCTGGGTTTGATTTTGAGATACATGGCAGAGAAGTGGAGGATGTGAGAGGGCATGCGTGTGCTTGGAAAGGCAAACTTGCTTGTTAAAAATAATTTGGGAGCTCATGTTATACAAAACTGAGGCTGCTGTTCAGGCTCTCTTTTTGTGGTTTTGGGTTGTTTTTTGTAGTTGTGGGTTTTTTCCCCCTTTCATCTATCACATTGACACTTCCTTCACTGAAAGTTTGCATAGTGAGTCACAGTTCAGGTAAAATAAAGGCTGGAAATAGTCTGAACTGCATCATCTTGATGAGCAGCACAGAATTGCTTTCCACTTTAAGCCTTCTACTGATCTCTCTCAAAAACCAAATGATTTTCACTGACCATAATAAAAGAAAAAAAAAAGGAAATTAGCAGAGCAATAATCATAGCTGGCTTTAAAAGAAAGTTTAATCAGTTTACAGAAGGGATTGTGAAATCTGGTTGCGGGGAACAGAGGACCCTATATTTGACATGAAGTGGCAATATTGGCATAGGCCCTGATTAACTTCTGGCCTGGTTTTCCTTGTCCAGGGCATGTGATGTCTCTCACATTCCTCACTGTTCCCCTGTCTTTTGAGGGATCTCCTCCAGCATGTGGTTGCAGTTCCTGCAGAGCATGTGTAGTGCAGCAGAACAAGAGTCAGCACGCTGCTTCCCATGCAGATGTCTTCAGTGGAGTTGTCCAGACAATCTCAATGAAAATAAATGTTGCAGCCCTGACTTGGAAGACCCTTTGCAATTCACTATCCCAGAATCCTCTTGAATTTACTGTAAACTTAGACATGAGGATACACACAGTGATGAAACAACTCCATGCATTTCTGAATCACTGGAAAACATTGTCTCTTTTCACCAGGCTAGCTACTTTTTTCATCTTCTGGTTAGGTGATGTAAGTCTGTTCAGCACCAAAGGAGGTAGCTGTTGTTTAGGCTTAAATGTTTGGCTTAGCTGGTTATGTTTGTCAGCCCTGGAACTGCTGTCAGGACAGGTCAGATTAAATTGCTCTTGCATCTCCCTGGTGTCTGGTTTCTCAGAGGGTTAAAAAATGCTGGTGCAGTTTAATCTCCTGGAGGCTACTCTGTCCTGCTCAAATCTAGTGAAACAGTTTGGTTTATGTTTGTGAACCACTTAATAAATGTGCTGTTAAACATAGAGGAGGAGTCAATCACATTGTTAAAAATGTATAAAATTGTGATGTACCCTTGATGAGAACAGGTAAGCATTTTTAAGGTCACTTTTACTGCTGTGGAAAATAATTTATATTCCAGTCTAGTTCTGGATACATTAATGCTAAATCTCTGAGGAGAGACTGCAAGAAATGACTTGTATCTTGTAAATATAAACATCTGCACAGAGTCTAGTTTTTTCAGGCGGAAAGGCAAGTATTTACTGTTATATTACTGTAAGAGTTGTTGCTAGGAGTGCATCTGTGCCCTTGTGTTTTATTTTTCTTCACATCATTTTCTTTTCTCTCGTGTGCAGCTTTGGGACCCACCCTTTAGCAGCCCTTCCTTTTAAAGAAATTCAGATAACATGTTCATCAACTGTTTGAAAAACACAAGGCTCCAGTGATCGCTCTCCTAGGGCTAGAGGTGTGGCTGGAAAGTAAAATTCATAAACAGTAGAGAGAGAAACGGTTTTCCTATGTGGAGTGCAGGGCCAGAGAAGAGATCATCTCCAGAGCACCATGTCATCAGTATTCTTCCCCAGAGCCCTGAGGAGAGCCCAGTGCCTCTGAAGAAACCAGTGTTTTAATTCTTCAATGGTCTGGTGCTTAACTTTGCTGGAAAAGGAGCTCTCTGGACCATTTACACTGATTTGTAAATAACATTTGTAGCACTGGGGCCATTCCAGGAGAAGACAGCAAGTGTTGTACCAATATTTATATATTACTTTTTTTTTTGCCACTTAATTCAATTGATATGCCAACACTAAGTCTTAGGTACTTGGCCTTGAAAACACGGCTCCAGAGTTTACAAAATCAGTGTAAACAGCCCAGAGAACTCCTTTGCCAGCCTGTGCTTTTCCATCAATGCATGGAGTTTGTCAGGTATCTCAAAATAGGGTCTGTGTACCCTCATACCTTGTAGGCAGAAAAACTATCTGGAACTTTTCTGCCAGGAATGTATTGTCATCCATTCAAGGCTCATGGCTATAATCTTTCCAAGGTATGTCTTGCTGTTGTTTGTTGGAAAGAACGAGCAGTTATTCTAAAAAACATGGCAGTGACTACATCTGTTCTAACATGCTTGCCTGCTGGTCTCAGGCTACAGGACCCTCCCACAAAGTGAAATATTTGGTGTTTATGTTAGAGGAATGAGGCCAGTTCCATCAGTCCAAGAGAGGCGAGGCTGCTGCAACCCCACACTCCCAGGTCCAGCTGAGGAGGTCAAGTATGTAATCCCAGCCTAACCCAGCTGCTCCTGTTGTTTTGCCATTGAAGAGGAACCATCCACTCCCCTCTCCCGGGCTCTAGTACAGTTTGATTGTTACTGAGGCTGACACAGCCACTCCCTCCTGGCACCACTGACATAAGTAAGGGCTGCTGAGCACTGTCCACCCTAGGGGACAGCAATTCTTGTCACTCACACGGGGCTCTCCAACTGCTGGCATCCAGGCACAGGAGTGCCTGCAGTCCGAGCCCATCTGATGCCACCCAGTCACACCAGTGCCCAGCTGGTGGCACCCAGACCTTCACTCACTCCAGCTGCTGACCCCATGGAGACATGGGGACCCTCACTATCCGCAGTCCCCCTCCAGTTGCTGACATTTTAGTCGACTTACTCCTGTCTCTCCAATCACTGTCACCCAGGCATGTGGACTCTGCAACCAGTGGCTTGACAAGAGGCTGGCACCAGACCCCCATACACATGCATACATGCCAAACAGGAAGTCCTTCTCCCAGAAAAAAAATTAGAAAGGAATACATTAAGAAGAAGGGAACAGGTTGTGCATGACAGATAAGCACATCACCCAGCAGAGTCTTCACAGACGACTGCCTCTTACTATCCCCTTATCCATCTATTTCTGTTACTTGTTCCTTCCCAAATCACCTAGGTCTCTCTTTCTTTGCCTTTTATTCCTCCCCTAAGCATCCCATAAGAAGTGCTGTGCAATTCCAAAACGCTCTTCCCTTGCATCCTGTAATGAGTCCTTTATCCATAGGCTGCAACCTAAAGTTGCTGTGGTGTTGACTCATCTTGTTAGGCTTCAAGTCTGCACCCTGGAGCTAAGGCTTTCCTGGGACAGCCCCCGGAGGGCCGTGGACAGGTTTTCCTTTATTCTGAGTTCCTGTCTGAGGGTTCTCATCTGCCATTGTGTCCCTGTGCTCCTTTGGATTTGTGGAAATGTGCCTGTGATGGGTGAGGGAGGAGCCAGGGCGGGGTGTTAGTTGCCATTGTCTCTGCAGTCCTTCCTGTGTGTGGAGACAAGCTCTTGTCACACAATCTCACAGCTGATGTCTTTCTCAGCCTGGTTGTGGAGCTTTTAAATGTACAAATTCTCTGGAGAGTGATACAAAGTGGAAACTTTGCCATTCCGATCCAGTAACTATATTGTCTCATATGTAATGCGCAAACATTTTCAGAATCTGCAGGTTTCCCCTTCCCCAGGTGAATGAGTTAACCAGTAAACCACAGCCGCCAGCCTTCTTTCAGTTTCACTCCTTTTGACCTAGTGAATCTTGTGTTTCTTACTGAACAGTGCCACAACTGAAAAAGTACTTCAGGGTGCCTTGCACCTCAGCTATGTGCTTGAGGATGTAACTTGGAACAACAAGGAGTCAGGAGGCCTTCTTAGAAAAGGTAAGCCATATCACCCTGCCTTGTTTCCATGCTTGTCTTTATACGGTTTTGCCAAGTGTTAGACCTACTGTGAATGGAGGCCTCAGAGGTGGTATCAGCACCTGCCTCCAGGTTTCACAGGAAACTCAAGTGAGAACTGATATCCTTCTGTCTGCTGTCCACAAACAGTAGCATTTGTGCCGGGAGTTGCAGTGCAGCAGGTCAGGTCATGGAGCTGTGGGATGCACGGGACTTGCTGGGCAGGTGCTGTAACCCTGCTGGACCAGCATGTCCCAGAACCACTAAAAGCTGATACAAACTACAGGGCAACCAGCTGCCCAGGTGTGGTACAGCTTGCATTCCCTCTGTATGCCATAAATTTAAAATATCTTTAAAGCCATGCCTTGTAAGCCTTGGCTTGGGTGTTTGTCAGATATCTATGTACTTAGTCCTGTGTGGGTATGCAGAGAAGGAAAATTCTACGTGTGTAGTCAACTTTGACAGTACATGTGTGCTTTCATTCTCAAACTTCTGCTGAATGAGGCGTTTTTAGATTGCAGTTGTAAATGTTAGGTACCAAAATTTTTCTAAAGTCTTGTTTTGGATCTGGCCCTAAGTAGGATGACCTGAGTAATTACAGACCTGTCAGAGTGACAGGGATCCCAGGCAAAAGAATAGAATCGCTGACACAGGAGTTGCTTCAATAATGAATTAAAGAAAAGTAACGTAATTAATGCCAATCAACATGGGTTTGCAGCAAATAGATTCTGTCACATTGGTCTGTAATTGCATCAAAAAGATATTAAGTGTGGTTACTAAAGGTAATGCATTCAGACATGTGAGGCATGTGACTTGACCACACAACACTAAATCAAGGGTACAGCTTTATAATACAGAGACCATCCAGTCTCCAGTTATCTTAGGATGTCCCAAAATGTAATTTTAAATGAGGAATTGTAATCACACTTTGTTGCAAGATCTTTCTTGGCTGCATAGTACTAAATATTTGTTGGTACCTTTGAAGGAAACATACAGTCATCACAGTTACTTGCAAATAATGCAAAGATTGAGGGAATACTTAATAATATAGGTGATAGAGTGGGCTATCCACCAGAGAAGAGTTCCCTATGTGATGCTATGTCAAGAGGACTAACAGCATGATCCCTGGAAGGATAAACAAAGAAATCATAAGCAGGAATGGTGATGCTGTAGTATTTCTGCTTTCATGCTTTTGGCCACTGAGATGCTCTCTCCAGTTCTTGTGTTAGTTCAAGAATATAACAAAATAACAGTCTGTTGAACTTCCAGAGAGGATGTTAAGGGTGCTTTGATCATAGTCTGTCATTACCTCTGTTCAGAAACGTCTTAAGAGTGCCCTGTCTTTGAGCTTGGCAGTACTAGAAGGTGAAGTTAGATGAAATTAGGGGCAGGGTGAGGTCCCTTCCAACCCAAAATAATCTGTGATTCTTTTTGTAGCATCCAGGATGTAGTTCAAACCACATAGATCTAGCATGGCAGAGTGGCCTATTTTATTAAAAAAGCTGGATTAGACAGACACGAAAGTCCAGGTGATAAGCTCCAGGTCCCTGAAGGTATTTGTGCTGCCCACAGTTTCTCTACAGCAAACACTTTAGAGGGTTTAACAAGTTGCTATCTCTTTGGTTATCTGCAGAAATGCAAGCAGAGTTTTCTTATTCCTATGCTGTGTATTTTTGTCTATAGTGACACACAAAAGATTGTGAGCTGGGATGATTCACTTGTGATTGTGGTGTGCCTGTATAATAACTTCACAAACATTGCTGACGTGTCCTTAGTGTTTTACTGAAAATTTCAGGTTCCCCCTGCAGTATAGCAAAGGTATGCTATGATTTTTGGTGTCTAAAAAGGATCAGGGGCAGCATGGGAAATTTATACAGAGGAGTAAATACTACAGAAAGATGCTGTTCTCTTGGGTTCTTTCTCATGCTGAATTTATATTACAGAACTGAAGGCTCACTGTAATGAGAAGGTCAAATTTCTCCATTAAATATTCTAAACACTTCTTGATACAAACACCATGGTTAAAAACAAAAGCAGTTTATATATCCATATCACTCCTGACGTTAATGGGAAGTAAAAGCTCAGTGCTATTGTGCTATCAAATGTAGCAAGGCAGCTTGGTAAAAAACAACATATATAGAGAGTGCATATATTTCAGCAATGTCTTGATGTGAAGCTCTCAACGATTAAAAAGAGATTCCAGTGTAACAAAGCAAATAAGGAAAAGTTTTAGTTAGTAGCTGTTCTGAAGAGACTCACTAAAGGCTATGAATTGATGGTGTGTCACCTCGTAACTTCTGTAACGTGCTGGTGTCAGTACTAAATCAGGAAAGCAGTGTCTAATGGCTGCATTTAGTATTACATCCCAGAAAGCTGTTGAAAGCACTGTTTCTATGGAAATTTCTACAAGGGAAATCCAGGGGACTGAACGGCATGAAAACCTTCATGCAGCAGAGTGGGTTTTCAGGGATGTTTCCCAGATGGGTCGCTCTGAGTGAGGTGCTGGTGTAATCATTCCACGTGCTGGTAAGTTAAAAAGCTGACTCTGCTTATCAACAGAGGAAATGATCACAAAAGGCTGGTACTGGAAGAAGAAGGGAGGGAGGGAGGAGTGAAGTACTTGCCAAGGAGAGAAAAAGCCAGCAGCTGCTACAGCATGAATAAAAAGTGAGTTTGTTTCCCTATTGTTTGTTTCCCTATTGTTCAACCGAATTAGTTCATGATCCCACTGTTTAGAGAACTCCTTCAGGTGGGATCACGGTATCAGCAATACCAAAGTGTTGAAGTGTTGTATTCTTCAGATTCAGTTTGGGGCTAAATTATGCAGGACAAGTATGGGCAAGTCACTGGGGGAGATGGAGGTTTAAGTCTACCAGTATGTTGTTTTTCAAAGGACAGAGAATCCCCGCTGGGCTGTGGCTTGAAGCCATCTGGCTAATTGCATAGGAATTTACCCACCGTTTGAAGGTGAATCGGGGGCTAACTGCAGTCATACAGCTTTCTGTCCCCAAGAGCTGCCTCAAAGGAAAGACAACATCCCAACATTAACTATTAAGCCAGCTCAGATGTTGCAATACTCAAGATCAAAGGTCTGCAGAGATCTGGAACATCTATTCCGGGCTTGGGCATCCATCAGACGTGGATATATACAAATGACAGCTCACATTAAATGAAAAGGGACCGTATAGTGAGTTTATGAGACTTTCAAAGCAGATATAAATCCAACGTTACTTGCAAAACAATGGCGCTTCCGTGTATTGAAAGTCTTTCCTTCCTTTGTCGTGAGTCAAAAGTTTAGTACAACTGATGTATGCCAAACTTATTTGCAAAAGCTGGAGTAGATAAAAAAAATAAAAACCAACGAAAACCCCCTTTAGGAGTAAATAGTGACGCATAAGGGATTGTACTGCTCCCAGAGTTAAACAGATGAGATAATACCAACATCAACATTGTCTCAGGAAACTCTGGATCAGACTCCTGGCCAGTTACATTACAAAAAGGCAACGAACCAGGATTTCGCTTGAAATTTTGAGGGCTATCACAAAAAATGGTTACGGGAGGGAGAGAAAAATAGCTTTATATTCACATTTTAGGAGTCTTAATTCAGCCCATGCAAACCTTCATGGATTATATTGCACAGATACATAACAAGGGTGAGGCAGGCCCTCAGCTGATGCAAAGTATCCGAGTTTTTCGGAACCGCATGTATTTCTGAAGGCTGAAGTTGTGGCCCTAAGGAAGTTTTGGCGTTGTCTTCCACCTGCAAGTATGCACAAAGGCAATGGTGGGTCAGATCACTGTGTGCTGAGGGAGAACAGCCCTGTGGGCTGTTGCACATGTACATGACTTGGTGTAACAGGGGCTTAGTTCTTAATAGTGTCTTTTAGCTAGTGCTGCGAAACAGCTAAATTCATAATGTATCAGGTCAGAGGAACATCGGAACACTGATTGGGGTGGGTGTGTATTTTTTTTTTAAAGCAGTGTTGAATAAAAATAAACTTCCATGTGAAAAATATTTTTAAATAACATTTAATAGCTCAGAATAAAACACAAAAACAGATTGGCTGCAAGGGGTTGTCTCCTTGCTTAATTCCACTTTATGCTAACAGAGGGACTACACCTGTTTAAAACAGCCAAGGATGTTTGAGCACATCTTTTATCATAGCAAACATGCTTTTTCACTCGGAAATTATTGATCTTTTTCCATTCACACTTTTAAAAATAAGCTTATCTTGCCCATAGAGAAGTACAGTCTGAAAGGCAAAATGATGAGGAATCTACAGACAACTGGAAAATACTTGCTAGAAAGAAAATAGCTTGTACAGTTTTACTGCAGGCATCCCTGTGCACCCTTTTAGCAGCGGGACATGCTGAGTGCTTTGTGTTAGGAAAACCAGAATCATTTATGTTCTTTGGCAGATTCCAGATGAGATGAAGTTGAAGACTACTCCCATCTCCCATGTGTCCCAGCGATATGTGCATCATCCCAACTTTGGTTACAAAAGCCAGCCAAGCCCCTGCAAAAAAAATGCCTGAGGGCGAACAACACAAAAGGGAAAGCTGTGCTGGATGCTGTGAGTGGTAAGTGCCATGCTGGAAGATGCTTCTCCCTGGTGCTGAGCCACCAAAGGAAGCATAATGCTGTTTTAGCCAGCTCTAGACCTATGAATAATTCCCCTGACTTATTAAGTTTTCACAGAAACTTTAAAAGTTTAAGTACAGCACGTGAATCCACGTGGGTTCACTTGTGTCCAGGACCATTTCACTTTCAAGCAACATCCATATTCTAAAATGCCATTTTTAGCTGTATTTCTAGTTGCCTGTCCCCTTCCTCACTAAAAAAAATAAATCCATCCCCTTACAGGATTATGTTGGCACAAAAACTTAACACCCCACAACTCAGTTAACAGCCAGTTAACCTCTTCCTCATCTAAAATTACATCCCCTTTTCACCTGAACATTATAGTAATTAGTTGCAGAGCCCATGCTGGAAGTGCAAACCCCAGGGCATTTTCGAACAGCAGTCGTCTACACTTATTTCCCAAGGTACACGTTTGGTTAATTGTGGGGAGGAAGGACACACGCAGATGATCGGCGGGGACATTTCTAAGCGCTTAGTAGAGAAGTTGCAAGAAGCCGGCTCGGGGGATGCCGGGGGGCTGAAGGAGGTGTCTGTAAGGCTGAGGAACGGCACCTGGCAATCCAAACGCGCCTTTGCCCGAGGGAGGGAGGGAAGCAGTTTCGGGAAGCAGAGCCGGGACGGGCGCGGGGGAGGAGCGGTGCTGCGAGGAGAGGAGCGCATCCACAGTGCCCGGCCGGCGCTGCGGGGAGGCGCCTCTCCCTCCCTCCCTCCTTCTTCCCTCTCTGCCTCCCGCCCCGCGCCGCCTGGACCACTGGGAAGATGGATGGGCACGTCCTGGGATGGATCGTCCTCCTGTGGCTCGCAGGTAGGGCCGCGGGTGGAGGAGCCCCGACGTGCCCGGCGCCGCCGCTTCCCTTCGGGCGAGAAAGGGGCGCTTTGGGGAGATGCTGCGGGAGGGGCTGCGCGGGGGGCGTCCCGCGGTGCAGTTTGCGGAGACTTGGCGGAGAGGGATGGGGATATGGATGGGGATGGGGGGCGGACGCCTCCTGCCCTTCCTGGGGGCAGGTCCGAGGGGCCCCCGGCTCTCCGCGCGGTCCCGGCGGGCTGGGAACGGGGAGGTGGGAGCCGGCCAGAGGGGTGGCCGGAGTGTCCTTGGCCGCGGTGCCGGAGGGATGGCGACAAACCCCCTGCTCCCCCTCCCGCCCGTGCCGGGCCGCGAACAATTGCAGGAACTTCTCCTTTACCCGGTGCCCTGCCCGCACATGCCGTCTGGAGAGAGGTGTGAGAGGAGGGGGGCTCCCCTGCCTCTGCCTCCAGCGGGGCAGAATTCCAGAGGGGGCGAATTCCAGGGGGGCCTTCCCCGTGACGGTGCATTTGTGCCTTTTTGCCCAGGCCTTTGTGACCGCAGGACGGGATTGCGCCCCCCCAGCCCAGCCCGCCCGCCGCCTCTTGCCCGGCCGGGTCCCGGAGAGGTCGGGCAAGTCCTCCCTCCCTAAGTCAGGGGGAGGGGAGCAGAGAGGGGCAGGGGGAACAAGTTGGAAAGGGGCTGGGTCTGAGAGCTGGACAGCGAGGGATTAAACCGGGATGAGAGCGGCGGGCAGCTGGGAATCGGGGAAGAAAGAGGGAGCCTTGAGGGACAAGGTTGGCTCCTGTGAGCCAGTGCAGCAGCCAGACACAGGCAGGAGCAGCAGGCTTTAGGAAAGGCTGCAGCAGAATGACTTAGCCAGGCAGACTGCTACAGGCTGAAAGAAGAAGCAGACACACTTGGTTTAAGTGGCATATATTTCCCACCGCCACCGATGTATTCCACAGAGAAGACCTCAGCCTCTTCCCTCTTCCTATTCAGATTTAGGATTCACAAGCAGTAAATTCGGCTTTTAGTCATAACACCTCTCTCCCACCACCCACCCACCTCTTTCCTTGCATTTTCACTCTGAGTCATCTTCAACACCGGTGCCTGCCTACTGCTCCCTTCCAGGGTTTCACGGCTTCATCTGGGGCTTCAGCAGCTTCCAGCTCATCCTCCCTCCCTGCCATTTGACTGCTTCCAAATGTATCCCGCTTCACCGAGTTGGTCTGGAGTGCCAGCGCACCCACAACTACCACTCCTTTCCCACTAGCCATAGTGGTGTATTGATAAAATAGCGTCCAGGGACTGGTAAAGGAGTCCAGGGTGTAGATAAACGTGACATTACATTCCTCCCTTTTTTTTTAAGAGCTTCTTTATCTGGACATGTGTGGATGGATTAGGACTTTTCTGTCAAGCTAACAGACTGGGCTGTTAACACTTCTCTCCCTCCACGGAAGGTAGTTCACTGTTCCTGGCAGCGACCGCTGTTTGGAGCACGCAGGGTCAGTGCAGAGAGAGAGAGGTGCTGCTGCAGTAGGAAGACCTTCCAGTTTCCTCTAGCCTTGGGGGTTTTGAGACAGGACTGCTGGAACCAGTGGGCACAGGCTTCTAGCAGGCAACAGGTTATCATCCATAGCTGTGTGCTGAGAGAGAGAGGCAGCCGATGCTTGCCTGCTCCCCTCCAGCCTCTGGCCACTGCCACCCAGCCATAAATCAGGTGCTGCTGTCTTTTTCATGGCTGAGAGAAAGCAAATAAGCCAAGGTGTGTGACTGTGAGCATGTGTGTCTGTGTGTGTGCGTGCACAGAAAAGGTAGAGAGGCTAGCAAACGTGGATTCAAGATTTTCCTCTTCCCAGTGGCTGTGCAAAGGAATGAGAGGTCTGCATCAAGGTAAGGAGCCCTAATCCAGCCTGAGTGGTACACTCCGCTCTCAGAAAGAGAAGTGGGGGCTGGGAGGTGGAGGGGCCAGGGTAGGAGACAGAGTGCAAGATACGGGGGAGGAAGCAGAGAGACAAAAGGGAGAAAGAAAGAGAAGGCTCTTGTGCCCTGCTCTCCCCTCCTCCCTCCTCGAGGTGGGCTGAGAAATTTCTAATCAGTACTTGCAGTTCCTTTCCTCCCAGCAGTAATTCCTCTCTGTCCTTTGTTTGTCTTCAATTTTTGGCTCTTGCATTTATCTTTTGTTTGGTTTTGTGCATTGTGAGTTCTTAACTGCAATTTCAAAAAATCCTGCATGAGGTGTGATGGATTTGGTTTGGCGTCTCCTCCTCCTGTCCTGCTCTCCCATGTTTCTAAAGCAAGTGTTTTAATAACAACAGCAAATGGATGAAGAGCAAGTTGTCCTTTATTCCTTCCTGTGAGGTCACACGGGTTAGGGTATGTGTGGAACTGTGTTCTCATTCTATAAAAAGAAGATACAATTTGCCAAGTATCCTTAAGTCCTTGTGTAAAGCTGGTTCTTGTGAACTACCAAGTGCAGCTTGATTCTGGAATGAATCCTCTCCTCATGCTTAGTGTTATTCTTAATAATGCTGTAATTTCTAATGCATTGAAAACTAGAGAGAAATGTTGCACACTGGAGACTGAGCTCCAGTTTTGTGTACAGAAAAAGCAGAGCAATATTTTTCCGCCTTACAACTTGAACTGAGCTTGGGAAGATTACAATTAAAAGCCTGTCCATATTAAAATGGGGTCTTTTCTCCCTCGTAAGAAATTTTACACCAGTAATTTAGGACTTGGTCCCTGTTTACTCTCGCTGTGCAGGAGAGCCATTGCAATGCAGTGGTGTAGCACAGAGACAGGTGGGTTTACTACCCTCTGCTCCCCCAGCCACAGGTAAGGAGGGGAGGCTGAGGGGGCATCCTGGAGCACAGTTGTGCTTTGCTGTCTCCTGGCCAACTGAGCACACTTCTTGGGAAAGCAGGGAAATGGATGGACTGTTTCGTCTGTCCTGATGCAAAGTGTTCATGTCACTTCCCTTGCCTGGCTTCAGAGAGCATACGCACAGCATAACTGGGAAGAAATCTCACATTTTTCTTACTTTGTATTCCTCTGAGGTCACCTTGAGTGGGACTGGCACCAGTGGAAATACCAACGCTATACCAAGGACAGGTGTTACGGCTTGGTGTTATAAAGCTTGGAGACACTCTTCCTATTTCTTTTCCTTTGTTCTCAGACTTCTGGTGGTGACCAGTTGCTGAGTGATAGTTCTGAGAATGAATCCTGGGATTGTGAACCAACACTGTAAATCATGAGGCATCCGACAATTGTAATGGCTTTCAGACAGTAGTAAGACAGGGTGGATTTGATCTCGTGGCCAGAGCTGAGATAATTCATCTGAGAACATCTGGGGTGAGTTTTGAGTGTGAAAAGGGCGGCTCATAAGGGAGTGTAATGAGCACGGGGAAGGTGGTGAAGAGAGGCCAAAGTCAGGAGCATGCGATACCTGGGGAACAGCACCACAGAGAATGGGGAAGAGCATGAAATATTACAATGTGTAATATTCCAGTCAGTTTGCCCAGCCTGGGCTGTCCTACATGGTTTGGGTTTTTTTTAATTGAGGTTCTTTGCTGTGAGTGCTCAGTATGCAAGGCCATGCTTTTCTGCAGCTGCTTTGGGTTCTCCCCTTTCCAGGTTAAGCAGTCAGAGAGCTGAAATTCTTGGTTTTGCTATGGAGCTGTAAAAAACAGAACCATGCTTTCACCTCAGTTGCAGCTGGCTTGTTCAAACATTGGTTTCTTGCTTCCAAAAAAGTTGACAATTAGCGGTCATGTAGCTAAGAACACAAGTCTGATAGGAAGCAGACCAAGACATTCAATTCATTTCCCAAAAGCCACTCAGCACAATCTGATGGTGATGGCTTTTGCTGATAAATTGCATGGATTGGATGTAGTCCAGCATGAGCAGGCAAGAATCTGTACAACACGGTCTCAGTGATCCCACTGGCTCTCCATTCATCAGTTTACACACCTGCTTATCATCTCTGACTTTCTGGTCTTGAAGTCCAGGTCTTGCCCTTCCTGATTCAGGCTTGATCCACATTTGAAAGTGTGGATGGCATGTCTGTGTTCAGCAGGAGAGGAAAGGACACTTCTAAATAAATGATGCATGGTAACCGAGGTGCAAAAAACAAAGATCCCTTTGCCCAACAGTTTATTTTGTTTGGGGAAGTGTTATAAACTATACCCTAAGGGCACTGCCTCTTACCAATGAATGTATGCTTTTCTGCTAAAGCCCTTGGGTATACTCTAGCAGTAGTTTTCCTGAGGTGGCTGTTTTAAGGCCTAAAGACACAACAATAAAGGTGTGTAAAACTGGGGGCATGTAATTTTTGTAGCTGTGCTACCTCAGGCAAGCGGTAGTGTGAGCCAAATAATAGCACAGAAAGAGATGAGATGCTTGCACAGATAGGGAGAGCCGTGCTGACCTGAAGAACAATGTGTGCTGCCTTCTCTTGGACCAAATCTTATGTGCCAGAAAGATGCAGCCTGAGACCTGTTAGTGCTTGGCTTTGCCATTACAGGGGTTGGTGCTTTAGATCAATTTTATTCTGACTAGGTGATCTTTAAGGCCCCTCCAACCCCAAACCATTTTGTGGTTCTATTAATAGAGGCTAATTTAAGGCTGTGTAGTGAAGGTAAATCTGCCTGGGATTCGTTTCACCTCAGGGAGGCATAGGCTTCTCTGGAGGGCAAGGGCAAAGCAAAAGCCTCAGTTATCACCTCTCAATTGCTTTCCCTCTTTTGCTCAGGGAAGGCTCCTATGGAAATCAAACTCACAAGGCTCAAACTCGCCCTTACAAATATCCCCTCTGTAATCACTTCCTGGAATTTGCTTTAATCACCAGTGAAATGTATTAGTGATGGCTTGTGTGTAGTGTTGATTGCATAGTTTGAATGCATAATCTGAGAATAGTTCAGGAAAAGAATCAGAGAAAGGAGACATGCATATTGCCAATTGAAACAGACAGATCCCATACAATTACATTTCTGAAGTGTGATTATTTTTAAGCTTTTTGTCTGGGTGTGTGTATATACATATGTACAGACACACAAAGCCGTGTATTCTTTTTATTTTCTAAGAGTAAAGATACCTGTGTTTTTAAAATTCACTAGATTAATATTTTGAGGCCTTTTTCTGGGGGTTTAGGAGAGCAGGAAGGAAGGAAAGCGAAATGGTTAGGTACTCCCACAAGATGGGTTTTTTCCTTGTGAAACTTCAAACATTGTGAAGTTTGTAGTGAACAGGTTGCTTCTCTGGAGTGCAGGAATTGCATTTCCATGATGATTTTTGAAGTAAAGGCTGATCTTGCTCGTCTGCATTAATCAAAACATAGCACAACGCAACTCAGTTTCTTTTTAGTCCTACTTGTATTAAACTAGACAAAGCTACCACGGTGCTGTCACTAAGCTTGTCATCATTTTTCTGTTCTTCATATATTTCACTTCTTTTTGCTCTGCTACATTTAAAACCCAGTGTTCTGCCCTGTGATACTTCTGAGGCTTTTCTTACCTTGGCTAGTCTCTTGAAGTTTTTTGAGGTCACAGCTCCTTCTTGAAGGTGAGAAAGTCCTGAGAAGACCACTGTAATTCCTATGCATGGACATAAGAGATCAGTGTAAAGCTACCATCTTGTCTTCAGGCAGCCAGGCATCCTGTTGGTCTTTTTGATGGACACTGTTACAGCAGTGACATACTACATGAATCAATTCTAGTCTTTTTTCTTTTTTTTTTTTTGGCAGAGGAAATAACAGGTGTATAATTTCCCAGTTCAGCCATATGTAATTATATATAATTTTACTTAAATAGATCTAAAGTTTCCACTGCTCCAGTCTCTCAGTCTGAGGCACTGTGTTGCTCTTAAATGCTATTCCTGGAAAGAATCCGAAAATAATACTTCAGAAGTTAATAAAGAGCTTGGGATAGGATATAGAAAATGCCAGATAATTTTCTGCATGTCTCCAAGAGGCTGGAGAAAAAGAACTGAGAAGAAAAAGAATTGTGTAGAAAAAGAATTGCTCTGTTTTCCCAAAAGCTGCTTTTCTTTTCTTGATATAGACATTCACATGGGGGTAGGGTGGGGAAAGTTAGTCAGATGAGAGTTTGCTAAAGCTCAGCTAATCATTTATTAAAGCAGTCCCTGGCTTGCCAAACTCATTAATCTCATTAACAGGGAAGGGGGGCTAAAGTGCATGGTTAGCTGAAAGCACAGTGTTTACTAAGCAGTGTACTTCGTTCACAAGGGAAAGATTTAAATATTCAGTGTGTCACTGTTTTATCCCTGAAGCTGAGGTAACGTGATGAGTCACTTGATCAGCTCATGTCACATGCTGGCTTTGGCCTTACACTGTGAGGGGTCAGGCATGGAGTTGCCAGACACAGGTCTGACCCGGACCCATTTGTTGCTCAAGGTGTTCATCATGTGTCCTGCATTCAGAGCAACCCAGAAAGCACAAATCTCTGGGGAGGAGAGAATAAGATGTCACTGCTTGGCTCACCTTGAGAAGCAAATGGTGACGTTCCCTTAGTGCCACGTGGCCCCCATGTTTGCTCCCTGGGAAAAGGAGGCTTGGCAGAAACATCCCAATGGCCTCTTCTTGAATTATCTCTTTGGCCGTGCCTTGGGAAAGTACGGGAACTGCCTCGTGGTCCTGCTCAGCTGTGTTTGGTGGTACTCTGAAGAGCACCCACGCTTCAGCGTTTGGGTTTGGGTCTGAATACTTCTGGCAAAACTGATATCTCTTGTGCAGCTTCCGTGTGGCACAAGCACTATATCCATGATGTCACGCATTCATTAGATGCATAATATAGCATTTATGTGCAAATGCCACAGCACCTGTGTGCACTTCAGGCCTTTGCATAGCAGTCCCCTGGGTCAAATCCTGCCTAGATCAGTAACTCTTTGTTAGTATCAATGACCGTCTTGTGTGTCTGAAATAAGCTTTCCCCTAGGTTCTGTCCATTCTGTGTTTTATCCCCTGGCTGGTATTTATGCACTTTGTGGTGATTTGTGGTTCGGACATTGATAACTTGTTGAATTTAATATTCACTGTTGCTCCAACCTCTTCACTTTCCTTTGGTTCTGAATCCTGATTGCACAATCTCTGCTTGCTTTTGCTTTTCAGGTCTGCAGCTGTCTCCAACTCGACCTTGTCTCTTTATGCCTGCTGTTGTCATACTGTTGATGCATTTATTGCTCTCTGTCTGCTTCAAGCTCCAGTGCTTTAGTCTGTGCCTTTTTTTTCCCCATTCCAAAGATACCTCCTGTCATTTCATTTTCTTTGGCTAACTTCCATCTCCTTTTCATCTCTACTTTCTGGAGTGGGTGGGTTATTTTTGCTGACTCCTTTTCCTCTCCTCTACATAATTTCTTAATCTCCTGCAACTTCAATCCTTTGAAATTGTTTTGACCTGGGCTGAGACACCTTCTTCTGCTTCTTGCAGCTGAATATAAGTTTCCATGATTGTCATCCTGCTTATCCTTCTGTTTCCTTTACTTACCCTGATACTTTATCCTTACTGTCTGTTTTCTTCTTTCTTGGCGTTTTGCCTTCTCTTCTACTGCTTCCTGACATCAGGAAGCCTTTATTTGTCCTCAGTCTTTCATTCCTCCCTGAACTTCCCTAAGTCCATCAGTCCCTTCTCCAGATGTTGTGTAAACTTTCTCTTCTGCTCTGTTCTCTTGAATGTTTCCGTGTGTCTTGTCCTCTTTTTCGCTGTGCACTACCCTGGGGGGTGTGTTTGACTGGATGTAGGGAGCCACTGATATTTTCAGTACTGATTCTGGTTCCCTTCTCTCCAGTGCTGTGTAAGTCCTCTCAGTCATTGCTGCCTGCAGCACAAGGAGGGAAGCAATGAAGGGCATGCGGGGGGAGGTTTTGGCCTTTCCCCTGTGTGTAGATGGAGCACCTCTCTCCCAAGGTCTCTCTTCTGACATTGCTTACCAACTCTCAGCTTCTCCCTAAGCTACACAAAGATGTGACAGCAGTCCCATGCGTCTTCTCTGAGGCCTTATAATACTTCAGCTCCAGGCTGCAGCTCTCCTGTCAGCTGGTAGATAAACATTACATGTTGAGATCCCTCTCTTCCCTGGGAATGTGAAAAACCTGAGTGTTTGGGCCATTTTTCTCCACACCTCCCACATGGAGCAGTTTCTCTCAGTGCTACTTGCCAGCCCTGGGATGAGCTGTCGGAATTGGATCCACTCCTTCATGCATCTCTGGAGTTTGGCAGAGCAAGCAGCACTAACTGGGCACCAGTGCACAACAGGCTGGGCCAGGCACTGTGTGTTGCTTGACTTACGGAGAGGAAGTGTGATGCCACTGAAATTGGGAGGGAGGTGACTTGTTCTGCAGTGGGGTTGTTATGGACTTGGGATCTGACCCCTTGGCTGACCTGCTGTAGAAGTGAAGCATGGCCATCCCTAAAATACCTCTTCCTTATCTTTGAACCTGCCACAGAAGCTGTGAATCATCACAGCACTCTGTTAGGACCTCTACAGCACAAGGATGCTACACTTGAGCCTTCAGCCCCATCATGCTGTATTTTTATTTGTGGCTGTAGGCTGTGAAAAAAGCAAACTTACTTGTGCTGCCAACATCCGTGCTTACATACACTGAGGAAATATTGAACCCTAGCACCTGAAACAGATGGACAACTTTATGTTCGTGGGGAGAATGACGCTGTGATAAAATGCAGTTAACTCCATCTTCAAACAGTGCCAAGGCATATGATACTCATGTTTTTGTCTTCTAGCTGAGGTGGAAGGGCTGCAGGTCACTGTGCCTGAGAAGAAGAAGGTGGCCATGTTGTTTCAGCCTGCTCTGCTTCGCTGCCATTTCTCTACTTCTTCCACCCAACCAGCCGTGGTGCAGTGGAGGTACAAATCTTACTGCCAGGACCGGATGGGAGAAGCTTTGGGTATGGTAACTTCTGGGTTACAAACAATGAGCAAGAGGAACCTGGACTGGGATCCCTACCTGGACTGTGTGGACAGCAGAAGGACAGTCCGTGTCGTGGCCTCCAAGCAAGGATCTGCCATCACCATAGGGGACTTCTATAAGGAAAGAGACGTCAGCATTGTCCACGGTAACTCTCCTGCCCCAGTGATGCTTGGTGTGGGGGCTGGAGTGGACCCTTAGCAATTTGGGGTACTGGAGTCTGGCAGTAATAGTCCAGTTAACTCCCTTAGAAAAGGCTGTGGGAAGGGAGGTATTGTCAGCCATTCAGGATTCAGCCAACCAACCCTAGACCCAAAGGTAATTTCCCTTGGCACTTCCTTTTATTTGACTCAGTGTAGGTCTCCAACCCAGATACAGTATTCTTTTTTTGCCCTTTGATGAAGTGGAATGTTTTTATTCCTGGCTTCTGCATATTGCTCTCTATATAGATCTTCCTTAACAAAGGGGTGCCAGCAAGAGAGATACTAATTCAGTCTGTACAGGCTAGGTTTTTCTTCCTTCCAAATCCCACTGATTTTTTTCCCAGTTCCAAAAATCCCAAAATTATCCTACACCTCATGTTTGCTCAGCCCTGGACTTTGGCTTACCCTGCAGTGAATCTAAACCCACACAGCCTTGGGCAGTGTGAAAGAAAAGATTTCTGTGGGGCGAAGTCATGTTGGGTGGAGATACGGGGTGTCAGGGTCCTAATACGTGTTGGTCTGGAAGGCTGTGTGAGAAACCTTGTCCCTCCAAAGTACAAGGTTTCTGCTTGACTCAGGAGACCTCCTAGCCAGAAGTGAAAACTCCTTGGAGTGGAAAGCCTGTGATCAACTTCAGCAAGGAGAGGTGTCCTTTGTCTCTGTGTAATCTCTTCAGCAGATGACTGAGGTGTGCTGTAGGGGAGACAATGTCTAAGTCCTTCTTCCATGAGTTGAATGGTTTGGGACCCCTAGCTATGGATGATAGGAAGGACAAAGAGTGACATTAGTTGCCCCCTCTGCTCTTGGCACTTGAAGTGAGTTGCCTCTGCAGCATTATCTGTCTTCCCACCTGCTGCTAGAAGTCCTGAGCCTGTGGGTTTTTTCCTGAATACTGTGATATTCAGGATAAGATTATCTCTTCTTAGTAAGGAAATGAAATGGATTTGGGACACAGACATGGACACAGTGCATTCAACACTTTGTTCTTCCTATAGGTGTTGGACAGAAAGCATGACTTTTCTTTTTTTCCTTCCAGATGCAGACCTGCAGATTGGGAAGTTGATGTGGGGAGACAGTGGGCTCTATTACTGCCTTATTATCACACCAGATGATGTGGAGGGCAAGAATGAAGAATCGGTGGAGCTGCTTGTGCTTGGTGAGCCCTCTTGTCAGATTGCTTTTCCAACAGACACCTGATGTATCTCTCCTTCTCCCCTCTTGCTCTCTCTGCATATCTATGCACCATATTACTATGGGTGAAAGAGCTATGTAAAACAGTCTGCACAGCACCTTCACCATTGCCTTGCACCTTGTGCAGTCATTCACACCTAGGCAAAGTGGGTGGCAAATGCTACCAAACCAGAATAGTAGTGTTTACACCCACACTGCTCACACGTTACATGGGCATAAATGACTGCAGAAAGTTCAGGGCTATGGAAAGTCAGAACCTTTGTTTTTAAGGCACAAAGCAATCAACTTGCAGCAAAGTGAACACTTGAGACAGTCTTTTAAAAATAGACACCCAGAAGACATCAAATCCTATGATTTTTGTTGTCTTTTAACATTTCCTTCATCCCACTCTTCTGACCTGTGAGGTTGTCAAGAAGTGCTGTGTTAGGTGTGTCAGCTTGGGAGCTTCTTTCGTCTGCCTAGCAATACTTGTCCAGTTAGAGGTGCAGTTTCATAGTCGCCCTAATCAGGTCTGAGCTGGTGCTGCCACTGACAGGACCTACCCTCTCTGTGGTATGCATGCTTGGCTCTGTTTCCCTTAAGCTCCCTTGAGCAGTGTTGGTGAGCAGGACCAGTTTCTTCCCTATTTGCAGGGTCAGCTTTCAGTGATGGCTTCCATGACCCAGCTCACTGTAAAGGTCAGGTAAGCACCCGTCCCAGCTAGAGGAGAAAAGCAGAGTGGAGCGGGCCTTTCAGGGACATTCACTGATGTTCCTCGAGCCAGCTGTAGTATTTGAACCCTAGATGCCTCAGGAGAGTAAGAGGAGTTTTTCCCAACTCTCCTTAAGACCTGCTGCTAGCAGTGTTTGTCTGGTCAGCATGCTTGCATGGTTCTTGGGTATATAGATTCTATACATCCTGTAAAGAAAATGTTAAAAAGCTTGGATCAATAGTGTGTAGGTGATGTGTGGAGGCATGCGATAGAACGGGTCTGTCAAGTGCCCTTGCTCTTCTGCCTAAGGTCAGAGTTTAATTAGTATTTATATTTGGAGCTGTAGTTACCATCACAAAGTAAAGCAGATTGAATGGCTGAGTGACTGTAGCACTGCCATCACCTCTCCTCACCCCTTCAGAGGTCAGTCAAGCAATGGACAATTGGAGTGGAAGGTCAGAAAGTGGAAAGTCAGCCTGGTCCCTGCAAAAGGCAGTATGATTTGCCTAAATTTTGTCTAAATCCACAGTGTGACTGTGTATCATATGCCAGTTAATAAGAGGCCCAGGACTGACCTGTGTGAGTTCAGGAGATGTTCTCTCTGCCAGATGGCAGTGGTAGCTGTTAGATATCCTCTGCAGAGGACCTGCCTGTGGCTGTGCAGTGATGAGCTGCTGAATTTTTGTCCCTTCTTCACCTTCCTGTCCGGGATTTGGTGTCTTCCTCTTGTGTGTCTACAGCTGTACTCAGACACCAGTGATGAAGCAGTGCCATGGTAACAGGAAGAATGTGTTTTTTGGTGTGTACAGAAGATTAAGTGGGGAGAAAGCATAGAAACCCCCTCCTCAGGAGCTGGCTTGATGTCCCTGTTTCCAGTTTGTCGTGGTTATGCTGGGAGGAAACAAGTAGCTTAGGCTGTGTTAGCCTCGACCACATCTGCTTTTCTATTCAGCTTGTGGGTCTGACCTTGCACTGTGTGCAGCACTCGTGCCAGGTTTGGCAGCAGCATGAAGCAGACTTGTTGTGGGCATACTTTGTTCTGCCTCATGCTGTTAGACGCAGCTTGTGAATATTTCTTTTCCTGGGTGGTGTATAGGGAGGCAGCATTCCAGGTTTTGGTGCAATTCCAGGGTTACTTCCCTCCCTGCCTCCCTCCCGCTTCCCACCTTATTCTTTTCCTTCTGCTTTTGCCATTACTTTGACTTCCTTTTCCTTTATCTCTCCCCGTTGATGGCTAAGGGATAAAGCAGCCAGTGGTGAAAATAGCACTTCTTAATAGTCTGGCATTTTGTATTCCATCCCACTGTTTGGAGGGAGACACTGGGTATGGATGTAGATTGGAGCAATTCCACAGTCCTAGGGGATGTGTGGTAAAAGGGGTTTGTTTGCTGTTTTGCTGGTTGCTGCTCTTTGGGTAGAACTGAGATTCCCTGTTAGGGAGGTTGGAGCAGTGGAGGGATAGTGTGTGACAGACACTGTGGTTCCCACAGCACATTGCTGTTTGCTCCCTGCTGACAGTGGTCTTTCAGATATAATTTACATTGCTTATTTTGGGATTGCTGCATGATTTAAGCATAAATCAGAATTTTGAGTAGAGCAGTTGTCACGTTATCATTTGGGGTGACAGAAAAATCAGAACATTTAAGTTAGAGAAAGATGCTGTTGGACAGGGGAGTTTGACAGCACGGAGAAACTGTGAAGGGTCTGAGAGGCAAAAGTGGCAGATACCTAATGGCATTGATAAATTAATGGAAGTTTGTTTAGCTAAAAGTGGAGGGTCTTGCTTTTTATACAGTGAATTGCACCTTTAAAAATTGGTCAAAAGCCACTTTATCACAGCTTGGAGCAAAATCCAAAACCTGAGCAAGTTACAGTATTTCTTTTTTCTTAGGGAAGCAATCACTGAGACTGCCAGTGAACTCTTAAGTAGCCAGTCATGATGGGGTTGCATGTTGGGTTGTGTCACCTGGATGTGTCATGTTGACACACAGAGCTGCTCTAGGTAGCATCAGACAATCCCGTGTGCTGTCTTCATTTCAGGCCTGTTTCAGAAAAGCATAAAAGCATTTATTTATATCCATTTTTGCTCAGCAAAGCTGATAGGATTTGTAAAGCATACCTGATGTTAAGCATGTGCTTATTATCTGCTTTGCTGAGAAGGCCATTCAGGAACTTTTGCTTAGTCAGGGACTTCAGCCCTCTCTAAGGGAATCAGTGCAGGTGAGGGAAGAGGGAGAGTAATCTCTGTGTCTCAGAAACACAAGAGGAGATTGACTGGTAGTGAACCTCCTGTAGACTAAGGAGAGAATTGAAATAAAATGTACTATTACACATTTATTATATCTAACGTATATACTTTACACCTTATTGCTCTCTACAAGTACCTGAAAGGAGGTTGTAGCAAGGTGGGGGTTGGTCTCTTCTCCCAGGCAGCAAAGAACAGGACAGCAGGACATGGCCTCAAGCTGTGCCTGGGGGTTTCAGTTTGGACATCAGAAGGAATTTCTTCACAGAAAGGGCTGTTAAACCTTGGAATGGGCTGCCCAGGGAGGTGGTAGTCACTGTCCCTGGAGGTGTTTAAGGAAAGACTTGACATGGCACTGTGTCATGGTCTGGTTGACATGGTGGTGTTCAGTCATAGGTTGGGCTTGATGATCTCAAGAGTCCTTTTCCAACCTACACGATTCTGTGATTTTTGTGATATTTGTGTATTTTGATGGTGTTTGGAATCTCCATATGGGGTGCAGCGTGCTGCAGGAGCAGTATGAACTCTGCTTCTGCTGCAGCAGGACTGCACTAGTACAGAGAGTAGCAATTCCACAGCAGGAGTCAGGTGATGATCTCTGCACTCTCACGTTGTACTAGAAATGTAGAACCTTTGCTGACATTACAGCTGGGATAGTGAATCCATTTACAACTTTATATTTTTTCAAACTAATGTGATTGAATCTAAAAGGCTGAATGCTAAATTTAAAAAAGTACATTTCTGTCATAGTAGCTGGCAGCTAGTGTCCTGCTTCCTGAAACACAGACAGTGCTGTTAATCATATTGTTATTCGCAGCCCCTGTGTACTGCTTTTTATATGAGAATGGGGGAATGCTTTTTATATGTCAGTGGGCTTCAGTAAAGTGATTCATTGCAGCCTTTCTGAAGGGAACTGCATGTGTACCAGTGCAGTGGCTACAAGGTGTCTGGAGTAACCTTCAAGTTGGAAGTACAGGGTGGCGTCAGCGGATACCCCATCCTTCATGTGACCATCTCCCATCAGGAAGCTGTCCACCTTCATTGCATGGGATTGCATGTAACCCAATAAGCCTTCCCAAGAGGCAGAATTTACTAAGCAGGTGCAGGGCCCTGTGGAAGCTGCTGTACTGCTCCTTGCCAGGCTGGTACAGCTGTAGAACAGTGTCTCTAGGCACAGCTGGGTACCCTGGGATGTGCAAGCTTGGCAGTGTTTGCATTCTGAGATTTTACATAGCTTAGACATGCTTCATGAAACAGTGCCTTCATTTCCAAGGACCTGTCAAGTTCTTGGAAAAGGCACTCCAATAATCCCAGTTGTTGGTTTGATAACTTTGGTTAGTGATCCGTGTGCTTTGCTAGACAGCTATTGCCTGCATTTTTTTCCCCCTGCCATTGGGCAGCAAATACTCCATAAACTATATATTAGTGAAATATTACTGTATAATTAATTACAGAATCATTAAGGTTGGAAAAGGCCTGCAAGTTCATCAAGTCCAATCTTGGACCACACACCACCTTGTCAACTAAATCACAGCACTAAGTGCCACATCCTGTCATTTCTAGAACACGTCCGGGGATGTTGACTCCAGCACTTCCCTGGGTAGCCTCTTCTAATGCCTGATCATACTTTCAGAGAATAAATTCTTCCTGCTGTCCAACCTGAACCTCCTTTGGCACAGCTTGAGGCCATTTCCTCTTGTCCTGTCACTAGTTGCCTGGGAGAAGAGGCTATCTGGCTGCAACCTGGCTACAACCTCCTTTTAGGTAGCCGTAGAGACAAGGTCACCCCTGAGCCTCCTTTTCTCCAGGCTAAGTACCTTCAGCTCCCTCAGCTGCCTCTCATCACACTTGTGCTCGAGGCCCTTCCCCGGCTCTATTGTCCTCTGGATATGCTCCAGCACCTCAGTGTCTTTCCTGTAGTGAGGGGCACAGCACTGGACACAGCACTCAAGGTAACACCAGTTCTTAACCCAGCAAAGAGTGCACATGTCCAAGCTGTGGGTTGCCAGCTTCTCCAGGAGAATGCTGTGGGAGACATTATCAAAGGCTTTGCTGGAGTCCAGGTGGGCTACATCCACAGCCGTACCCTTGTCTACTAAGTGGGTCGCCTGGTTGTGGATGGTGATCGGGTTGGTCAGACAGGACCTGCCTTTTGTAAACCCATGCTGGCTGGATCTGGTCATCTGGTTGTCCTGTACCCACCATGTGATTGCACTTAAGATCTTTGTTCTGTAGCCTTTCCGGGCACCAAGGTCAGGCTGACAGGCCTGGAGTTCCCCAGATAAATGGTTTAGAACCTTCAGCTTCCCCTATTGTTATGGTTTAAATAACAACAGTTAGCACTTGAGGTTTTTGTTAATTTCCGAAGACATTTAGCACTTAACAGTGGTAAACTGACATCTTTGGTGGTTTGTGTCACCAGTCAGATTTATCAAGTTTTAACACCTATAAATAGGAAAGAATGTAGATACATACATAGTCAACATATTGTACTGTAATTAATGTACTAATAGAGACATGTTGGCTTTCAGAGAGGATAAATCTCTACTGGGACATGTGTGTATGGTGTGCAATGCTAATAAGGCAGTTCTTACTCAGCAAAGTGACTCAATAGCTACTATAAATATAGCCAGGTTTAGAGTCTCTTCTGTGCCAGGAGAGACTGTATTATGAAAGTTGACATGACTGTGGAGATTGAAAAGTTCTTGGCAAAATTTTCCCTTACAAGACGTTGGTTTTAGGATTTTGCTCTGATTTGCTGAAAAGCTGCCAGTAGCATCCGAGCCAGTGCTCGGTCACAGGAGCTGGCAGAGATATCGGTGCTCTTGGCCACGTGTTGGGGATGAGAGGGCCAGCTCTCAGCCGGGGAGATGCCTATAAGCACCTTCTGGGAGAGGGCTTGCTGACCTTCAGCTGCACTTTCGGGACCAAAGGTGGGTGGTACCAGCCGGCAAAGGAAGTGATTGGCACAGGAGACTTCCACTTCAAAATCCAGAAAAAATCGTTGATGCCAGAAAGGCTGCTCATGTCCTCCTACCCCCAGAGTGCTGGTGCTGTCCTCATTAGGCGCTGCTCTGCTGCCCTGGACCACTGTGCTGCCTCCTTTGTAATCTGGTTCCAGTCCCCCTCGTCCTAGCCCAGTCTACTCCCAGTTATTTATTTCACACCGTTTAGAAGTGCTACTTGTTGCCACGGTTTTTTACCCTTCTTTTCCTCCTTATTTGCCAGCGACAGCCACACGCTGCTCACAAAGGAGACTGGTGTGATTAAAAGACCTCGGTTACTAAGGCAGCCATGGCAACAGCCTCCTTGGAGGTCTTTGTTGCCTGCTAAAACTTTGATCTCCAAAAGGGGCTGCTGCTGTTTCTCCCACCAATTGAAGAGAAGGATGGGAAGAAAGGATAAAGTTTACTCCAAGCAGAGGGAGCACAGAGGAACTCGTTGCAGAGCCATGCTCACCCAATAAATCGCACAGCAGCCTCCTTGGAAAAGTGTCTGGTTTACAAGGACCACACTTCCTCTTCCGTGCTTTCCAGCCTCGCCTCGGGGCAGTGTCCCAAGCTGGGGCCTCTTGCTGTGGCATGGCTTGGCACATTTTTCCACCACTGAGAAGGAAATAGTTCCCTCTGTAGCTGCTGCGTCCCGTGGTTCCACTGCAGCAGGTAGGGCTGCGGAAACAGCCTTCAAACAGGAAAACAGATCAACAGTTATTCCCATAGTTACCCAATATTTATCACATTTATGCAATTGCCAGTATTTACCATGTTCCCATATTTATCCAATTGCCATATTGCTGACTGCACCTGCGCCTACTTTATTCATGCCATCATTTCTTTTCAGCTGCACCACTTACCCTAATTATTTTTGTGTCTCTTCTCTGCAGACTCTCTGCTAATTGTCTGCTTGACTCCAGGTCTTCCCTGATCTGCTGCTATTTGCTCTCCCGCTCTGCCTGCCTCCTGTGTATTAACTCCTGTCCTCGCTCGCCTCCGCTGTGTCTCTGCACCTCCTGGAGCCGCTCTGCATCCCCTCAGCTTTTCCTCTTCCATTCCTCCTCCTGTGCTCCACTGCTGTGCTCTGCCAGAGCAGACGGGGGGCTTGTGGGCGCCCTGGCACTTCAAGGCTGGCTGGGGCCTGGGGTCTGTGAGGTGCCTGGTGAGAGGCCACTTTGGGCAGGTAAAGCCCCATAGCAGCGTGGTGGGAATAGAAGCAGCACGTGTCCCAGATCCCTTCTGGAATGAGGACAAGCTCCTAGCTCTGACACAATCACCTGGGATGACCCTGGTAAACGGGGCCTTTGTCTATTCCCTCTTTCCCCCTGGGAGTGTCTGCTGGGGCTCCATGGCAGGAGCTTGTAGAGGACACCTAGCTACTGTGGGTGACTTGGCAGCAGTGCCCAGCCACGTCTTGGAGTGCCTGAAGCCCTTTCTCAGCTGGGCAGAACTGCTTTGCAGACGTGGTGTGGCCCGATGGTCCCTTGGCAGGAGGTTTTACTAAATTGTTTCCTCCCCAACCAATTGCTGCCTAGCCTCAGCCTTCACCTGAAAGTTTCCTTAAAAAAAGAAATAACCAGGAGAGAAGTGAGGTGAGCTTAATGCCCACAGAAGGAGCATCCTAGGTATGGAAAACTGGATGGGTGCTGGCTGTGGATGCTGTGACCGCATCCTGGCTGGTGTTATAGGGTCCAAAAGAAAACCCTGCTTGTCTGTGTTTTGGGCATGTGTGAGCCACCGGGGTGCTGTCCCAGGATCCCCTCTGCTGACCATCACTTGGCTCTGGGATGTGCCTGTGTGTGGGCCAGGCTTGTACAGGGCAGGAGACAAGAGCCAGTGGCAGCCCTTGCCCCCTGGAGCCGCCCTGTTTTTGTGTCTGCTGGCAGCTGGGGTGGGGGTTTTGCTCCACTTGTTGCTGGCAGG
Source organism: Sclerurus mexicanus (assembly GCA_013396755.1). Lineage (NCBI taxonomy): Eukaryota > Metazoa > Chordata > Aves > Passeriformes > Furnariidae > Sclerurus > Sclerurus mexicanus. Next base: position 1,398,857 of record VWZF01005014.1, read on the forward strand.
GAGGAAAGTCGCCTTCAGTGAGGGACAATGGTGGGAGCCTCCCGTTGCTGGGGCAACAGCAGGCAGCCTCGGCTGTTGGCTATAGTGTGGGGAAGGGTTATCAGGAAATTAATTCAGCCCAGGGTGGGGATGGGGCAGAGCAGTTGAAAGCTGCTGGGAGCACAGCAGTCCAGAGGTGGAATTGTGCTCACTGGCTGTCAGCTGGGATACTCGAGGCAGCAGAGCTCAGCCTGAGCTGTGGTGGGGTTTGACATTGCCTCGGGTCCCCTCAGGCTTTGTGCATCCCTGCTGGTGGCTCTGGGGCCCCCAGGGCCTGTGTGAGCCCTGCTGGCAGGGCAGGGATCCAAATTCCTCAGGAAATACTCCAATGAGCCAAGTGAGGTTGCATAAGTAGGAAAATACTTGACTGCTGATAGGTAGCACAGAGGAACTACTTGAGTTGTCTTTGTAATTACTTAGAAAGTTCTCACGCACTGTTTTTTTTGAGGGAGACTTCTTCCCCCTTGGACTTGCGGTTCCTCTTGGGGATCAGAAGGTGCCATAAGACCCAGCACTAGCAGGGTTTGAGGCTCTTCAGGTAGGTTCAGAATAAAGCAGGCACCTATTTGGTGGTGGCCATTTGAGAAGGAGCTTCTGCTCTTTATAGGTGTTGCTCCCTTATGTTTGTTAACATGAATTCAATCCCTAAATCAGCTGTACACCTCCAGCTATTTGTCCATTGGCATCTGCTCTCAGACCAGGCTGCCTGTGAGCTTGTGCAGAGATGGTAACACATGGGAGGCAAGCTGTGTGCTCTTGTCAGCCCATATGTTCTGCATGCATGTGGTTTGTGTATGTGCTCTTCACATACACACACACACACAATCCTAGTGTAAATCTAGGATGCTCATACAAGGCATGTGGCTGGAGCCCACCTGTGGCACCCAAGATTTAAGCCACACATATACATGTCCATATATTCTGTGAGCAGAAGGCATACATGAGCACGTTCCCATAACACACTGGTCACGAGTGGTTTGGACACTTGATCCTTGCAGAAAATGGATGGCAAAGAATGTCATGAAACTCTTTGTAAATGGAGATGAAAATGCTGCAGCGGACTAATGGCAAGAGCCCTCCCTCAAAGTGGTAAATGGGGTACAATTATGTGAAGCATCACCGTGCTGTCTTTTGCTAAGAGTTCAGGACCACCTCATCATGATGGGCGTTACTGTGAGTACCAGCCAGCTTTGATGAGTTGCAGCTGGCTGCAAAGCACTGCCTGCACTCAGACTATGTTCATTATGGCTCCAGCAGGCTTCCTTGTGGATTTTTGATCTCTACAGAGCCTCTGCTGAAGCACTCAAAAAAAAAGTGGACAGTGGGAATTTGATTGTAATACACTTCAAGGACAGGCTAGAGGCCAAGGAACTTGGGATCCAGCCCATCATAGTGTCTGAGTGCTGCTTAGTGCAGGACCTGAAGGGCCTGTGGGGAGGTTAAAGGTAGCTTTCTACCACTTTTGCACTGGCTTACCCTTGGATGTGCCTGTTACACCCACAATGTGTCTCCCTCCTCAGAGTGCAGCTCTCCTGCCTTACGCATGTCTTCAAAAATCCCAGCATGATCCTGGTGCTCTATGGACGAGTTCGCAGCACAGCTGCAAGGCTGTTCTGCCCATGCCGGTGTGTGTAAATTATAGCTGAACACTGGGCAGGATGTTTGCTGTGTATTGGAAACATCCCAGACACTCAGTGCCAAAACAAATAGGCACCAAGCTGCCTTTGGGCTCGGATTTTGTTTGTTTGTATTTGGTTCTAAATTTTGAAGTTGACTTGTCTTTTTGTTTTCTTTTTTTCTTTTGCAAAGTGACTCCACAAATCTCCACACCAATACTCCCCTGGTTGGTTTGCTTCGCCTGAGAATTGGCCTTTGTCACACAGTCTCACCGAATTCCTCCTGCATCTCCAAATAACTAGCACATGTGTACAGTCATGCTGCAAGGCTCCTTTCCTGGAGTTGTCTGTGCACTTGTAGAGCCCCACAGGGAGAGCACCACCCACGGGTTTTGGGTGCATGTGGCTGATTTATCAATGGCCTTGGGTTAAAGATGTTTCAGATCCATAGAAACTACATCAGTACATTGCAAAAGTAAACTGAAGTCCTTCTGTTTGAGGGCTGCTGTGTATTCACAGGAGCTTTGTGCATGCATAGAGTGTATCTCCAGAAAGATGTTACCATGTAACCATGCTAAAGGGACTCCCTTTTCTTGTCATTTTGTGCCTAGATTGAAGAAGCTCTGTTCCAGATTCTTTCCCCCCAGCTCTGCTGATAAAGATAAAATGCAAGGATACAGAAATGGCAGAAGTGCAGAGGGAGACACCAGGCATGGAGCAGGATGACATCTGTGGTTGATAGAAATTCACAAAACCCAAGAGTGCAAGTGGGCTGATGAGGAAGGGAACCACAGGCTAAGACAGGGGCTGGGGAGTGTGTTTTCCTTGCAGTAACCTCTCTCCTTGTTCTCCTCCTTCTGTCTTTTCTAGGCAGGACAGGGCTGCTTGCTGATCTCTTGCCCAGTTTTGCTGTGGAGATTATGCCAGGTATTCAGTCATTTCACCCTTCAATCACCCATTCCTCTGTCATCTTGTCTGTTTATCCTTCTGCAGCATCTTTATGTGGTGTACGTTCCACTGGGGTGTGTGTTTTATCTGGGGATAAAAAAAGAAAAGCCTGTCACTTACTGGGAAAGCGTTTTGGGTTCAGATCTGAGAGAGCTGATGGTGGGCTGTGCTGGGAGCCAATACAGAGGTGGGTGATGCCATGCCAGGATCAGTGTGAGAGCAGAAATGCCAGTGCTGTTTCGGGGAGGTTTTGTGTCAGGCTCTCTGCTCTCCCCCAGCACAAAGGTAATAATGCTGCTCCAGCGTGTGAGACCTCGGCAGCCCCGTGTGGCTCTGCACCTCAGCTGCCCTTGTGCAGGAACCCCAGCTCCCCAGACCCTGCCTTGTGGTTCTGCTACAGCCATTGCCACAGATGGGGGCACAGGAGGTGCTAGAAATAAAGCACTGGTTAGCAGCCCATCAGTGGCACAGCCCCTCTCGTGCTGCATGGCCAGGGCATCATCTTGGTAACACCAGGTGGTTGGAGCAGACGTGAGAGCTCCATGCCCATGATAGATCCCTTGCTAGCCAAAGTAGCGAGGACCACCAGTTCTGGCACTCCTTGCAGAGGAAACAGAGACTGTGCAACAGATTGTCCTTGAAAGGGAAAAGCTGTGAGAGCATTTAGCCCTTGAGTCATCTGATCATTCCCTGATGGTGCCCAAGGAGCATTTCTTTCACACGTTTGTGCAAAAATGCGACTCCACATAAATGTGTGAAGCTATTTTCGAGTCTGTCCCAGAGATGCAAACGGAGAGAAGGCAGACACTCACCCACCTCCAGTGTAACCCAGACCTCCCTAGAATTTCTGCATGGCAGGAGAGGGATTGGTCTTTTCAACATAGACAGCAGTTGATTATCTATTGCCTAAGACTTTTTTCCCCTGTTACTTACAATTTTATTGGATGGGTATGAAATTCTTGTGTGTTGGCCTGATAGTTTTCTGATACCCTTACTGCACAGGTAAACAAGAAAGTGTAAGATGCAGCAGCAAAACACTTTTCAGCTGTTAGCATTGCCTGGTTCCTGAATAAACAAAAGCAGATACTTCTGCAAGCATAAGTTTCCAGACAGCAAGAGCACATGGCACTTCAGCTTGGTAGTCATTTGCATCTCAGGGTTACACAGTTGTATCAGGAACTGGTTGAATCTCAGTTTTGTGCATAGAGGAGGAGCCAGCAGGCTCTTTTGCTGTTTTCTTAACCTCCTCAGAGAAGCAAATACTCTGAGTAAGATAACTCCCGACTCATGGGTCCCTGTGGTCGTGACACTGATTTCAAACATCCAGTTCTGGTGCTGAGTCAGTATCTGGCAATGTGCAAGGTACACACTAACCTGACCCCCTTTTGTACTCCTAGGATGTTTTCAGGGAGACCACAGATACACTTACAATGGCCTTGCTGTCTGTGTCTGGTTTTTTTCTTCTATCAGGCTTTTAGCCTTTATGAAGTGGTTGTGAACTGTTCACTAGTAGCTCTGGAGATCTGGCATCTGAGCTTCATTGCGTAGCTGTGGCTGACCACTTCTCTCATGCCACCTTCTGTTTCACCACCTCCTCTGTACCCATGATGGTTGTAGAGAAGAGGATGAGAACGTGAGAAAAGGAAAAGCCACCGAGCTGTTGCCCTGCTCACATTGGCATAGGTTAGGAAGTACAGGGCTGGAAAGGACAGCCTGGTTCACTGTCTTGCTTTCCAGCACCAGCACCTTGTAATTTCATCCTTTCCATAAGCTTAGCAAGCTAAAGGGTAGTCTGTGTATGGCCTTTCTCTTTCCCACTGGATTGCTTTCTTTGATGTGCTTCTTTTAGCTTCTCTCTACATCACTGATAGCCTGTTCATGCCCATTTACGTAAGACCCTTAACTATAACACCTGCTTTGCCTCCTGCATTTATCTTCCTAGCGTATTTACAGGCTGCAGATATCCTGCCCTCAACCTTCTTTTTCATGGACTAACTCAGCAAGTGTCAGCTCCCCTGCTGCAAGGCAGGCTCCTGAGTCCCTTCAACCCCTCAGATCCTTGCTTTGCATCAGCTCCAACTTGAATTCACCTTTTCTTCTACAAAGACCACCAGAGCTGTATGGCATCAGTAACTTCAGATGAAGTTACATGGAAGGGAGGCCTTGTGTGGTGGTGTTAATATTGCCTTACTGCTATGGGAAAGTCCTCCCTTATTGGGCATAGGATTACGTTTGCCATTTTTTGTGGCTGCATTGCGTGAGTGGTGGCATTTATCTTATGATGGAATAGTATACTGGATCATTTCTCTTGTTTTTCAGTTGTTTTCAACTAATGATGTCCTGTTCAGAACAGAAATTGGTCTTAATCTTTGAACCTGTGACCTTGAAAGTATTGCTTCGTACCTTGAAATTCAGGATATTGCTGCATTTCACATTCCTTATTGCAGGTCCAAGGACAACTGGCCCTTCTGTAACACACGTCCCAGTCTTCATCTTTACTGACAATGCATCCCTACCATTTACTGTCGAGATACCTTAACACATTCTTATATTCTCTGTCAAGGTAATTAATGAAAATATTAAGCAAGAACTGGCACTTGAGGAACTGTGTCAGTAATCTTTCAGCTCCCGCTTTTCCATTCATGAATGTTTCCCTTCTGCCATTCCTTACTTGTTAGCTGAATTTTTCTCAGCATATAGTAAGTTCACTGAAAAAAAAATGATTCCACAGCAACCAAAATTAGCTGCAAGGTTAAATGAAATTTGTCTGTTTCAGCTAAAAAAGAAATAAAATATTCAAAAAAAATAGAAAAGATTTCACTTCACACTTTTGAAATGAAGTGTTTTGATTTGTAGATGCCAGATCTTTGACTGACATTTTTTAAAGGCAATTTTAAATTCTAGATTAAAAATGGCATTAAAAAAGGGAAATTGTTTGTAAAAGAGTTAAGGAAAACTCCAACAAAGCAAAGAATCTTACTTTTGTTCAAACAGAATGCTGTGGATGGATCAAAAATGACGCCTTCTTGGTTTTGTTTTATTAAGAACTAGGAAAAAATCTGTTTTGATTGGTCCAAATGGAACATTTTTCCTTGCCTTTTCAGCTTAGTGACACAGGTGAGGGGTGCACTGTTTTTCCAGTGTGATTATGTATGCACATTGCAATCCTTATATCAATACTTCTTCATCTTAAATAATAATAATGTGCCAGGAGACCCCTTAGTGAACTCTGGACTTCTTTTGGAAACAGTGGTCCACTGTTTTTTTTCTCTGGGGTGGGGATAAACCCTACCCCACTGCAAAGCAGACCCACCAATTTACTTTGTTATTTTAACCATTTTTCCAAAGTGGTTGAATAACACATGGAGTCTTTCCAGCAATCTGGCTTCTGGATAGGTTGGTGCATCTCTCTGACATAAAACCAACTTCAGGCTTCCTATATGTTCACAGTCTTGAAATTTCTTGGTCCAGGTGTGTTCACTGCTTGTTCCCTTAGTCTGTGGAATGCCCATGTGGCAGTAGATGCAGCTCTGTGCACACAATCCCCTGCCAAATGCAGTGTTCAAGTCCAGAACAGGGAGCTGCCCCAGCACGGGCTGGCCTCCCACCATGGCTGCGGATTTCCCAGTGGCAATGTTTGAGAAACCTTTCCTCCTTCCCCTTCCATCCCCATCCTGGTTTTTGTGCACCAGCTTTGCTTTGCTTTCATTTGTAGGGTGTTTATCAGCTGCTCCCTTTCAGGTCTTGGCTCAGACATCATCTGAGGCTTCAGTGGTGGGGGGAAAAAAAAGTGGTTGTTAGGTTTCCTGGCTGGCTGCAGCTCCTGAATAGGATGTTCGTTCGGCACATTCAAAAGAATAATTGCATGCGTGGGCCTAGCTGGGAAGGGGCAGGCCTGGCTCATTTACTGGGCTATTTATAGCAGGCTTTTCACCATCGTTGGTCCCATTAAAACTAGAATGTGGGTAGGGAACAAACACATAAGCAGGGCATGAACATGGCCAAGAAGAATGAGTCTTTGATGGGATCCAAATGCTAATGGAGCACGGCCGTCCTGTGGCATTCGTATGGGTCTGCTGAGGGGTGAAGGGTTTCTGGGCTGGGGAACTGGAGCTCCTGCCTCTGTGCTGCTTGTGTCTGAGCTGGCCAGAGGTGCTGCCAGAGGGGACCACGTCTCTGTAGCTCCATTGCTCACTGTCATGTGCCATTTTGACACAGAGGAGGACAGAGTCCTAGACCCACAGGGAGCCTGTCCGCTTCTGTTACTCACCTTCTGTTTTGTCTCTATGCTCTCCGCTGGGAGGATATTGCTGATGTTCCCTTCCACAGCAGCGTGCAATCCTGTAAGTATCATCTTTTCTCCCCTTGTTTTGCAGAGTGGGTCTTTGTGGGCCTGGTGATCCTGGGGGCGTTCCTGTTCTTCCTCCTGGTGGGGATCTGCTGGTGCCAGTGCTGCCCACACAGCTGCTGCTGTTACGTCCGCTGCCCCTGCTGTCCAGAGTCCTGCTGCTGTCCCCGGGCATGTGAGTGACCCTGCCCAAGCCTGGTGCAAACCTTCTGCTGTACTGCTTCTGCTCCCTGGCAGAACAGGGGGAGAATCTGCTAATATTGCTTCCTTTGCCCTGAGCACTTTGCTTGGCTAAAGAACAAGTTCTTAGCGAATGAAGCATCTGACCTATTACTCAATGGTTGAGCGCTCAAAGTTAATTACAGCTGTAATTCCCTGAGCCCTCCCTGCCTTGGCAGCTGTGCCTGCTTCTCCAAAGTGTCATGCTCCCATTCCAAAGTTGTCGTTGTGTCAGTGAATGTTGCGGGTCAGAGCTAAGAGCATCCTGGGAGGTTTCCTCCTGGCAATGCAAAGCAGCTGCCCTCTACAGCAGTGCAAAATCCTTGCAGCCCAGCAAGGTTCCTGGTCAGGCTCAGTCAGATCTGTCAAGCTTCATGAGCCTCAACCCTGCTGCTTGAGTCATCAGCTGTTTTTAAAGCTAAACTGCCCCTAAATCATGGCAATGGTAGTGGTGTCTGTAACGCTCTGAGTGTCTTTCTGGGCATCTTGCAATGTTCTTCTAACCTGCTGTGTGAATTTTTTAAACTTCCCTTCAGTGCTGTTTGAGGCTTAGAGAATTTCAGGTTGGTCCTTTTTAATTCATTCGTCCTGTTGTCTCCTGCTGGGTTGTCACCAGTGTTGGTGATGTGCAGGTTTCGGCCACGTGCTGTGTGGGTCTGTGGGGTACTGGTGTGACACTGACTCTTGTTCTTCTTCTTTTTCAGTGTATGTAGCAGGCAAAGCTGCAAAAGCTGGGTACCCTCCTCCAGTCCCTGCGATGCCAGGTCCATACTACATCCCCAGTGTTCCTGTAGCTGGTGTCCCATCTCCTGCTGTGCTGATGGATAAGTCGCACCCACCTCCCTTAGCCCCGAGTGACTCCGGTGGAGGAAGCCAGAATGGTAATTTGCAGTGCCAGGCACATTGAGTTCTCTTTACTGGGAGCAGGGCTGGGAAAAGGAAGAATGATTGTCACTGATCGAGTGGTGCCAACAGAAGAAATCCAGAGAAACTGCATTTTAATCCTGTCTCTGGTGATAACATTTGCATCCCTTAGGGCCCCACAGTCCAACTTTTCTAGTGCCATCAGCACAGTGTGGATCCCCAGTTACCTCAGCAGGGAATGAGAGGCCATGTTCCTCTACAGGACCCCTCTCATTACTGCTGCAAACATTTCCTTGCAGAGGACAAAAGGACGAAGATTTCAGGAGAGCAGAGGCAGTGGCCATTTTCCCCTTAGAGCTGATGCCTTGCAAGCTGCTTTCTCTTTGTAAACTGTTCTTCCTACCCTCTGTTAGGGCACTGCTTGCCCTCTGGCAGCAGTATTTGCTGCAGTGTGTTTTACTGTCCCCATGGCATTTTGGGCAAAGGAACCCACTCCCTTGGTGTTTCTGTCCAAGAGCCTTTAGGGCTGGACCCCGTCCTTTGCCTTACAGGAGTCAGTAGGTAGTTGTTTTGTTCAGCCTTTACATTTGTGAAATGTGAGAGATAAGAGGCTTCTAACTAGAAAGGAGTTGTGGAGCAGTGTTAGACATAGACTGTCAGTATGAGGCTTTTGTCTGAGTGAGGGTCACTTCTGCTGCCATCGAGGAAGAGGAGGGCAGCTACTCAGCCACATGCATTTCAGCATCAGAGTGGCTGTCTGAATTCAAACAAGCCACTGATCCTGCTACATGTCTTGATTTCAAAGCACCACACTAATTGTCAGTTGTTGAATTTGCTCATGACAGTGTATTGATAAAACACATCTGAAAAGACAAGTAGCATAATCAATTAATTTTTTGAAACAACCGTACACATCCTTCTGCTGCCCCAGTCAGTATATTAACTTTTCTAAAATTACAGAAAGTATTTTCCTTCAACAGTCATATTTTATTTTGCCCCTGAAATCAAAACAGCTCTGGAATAGAGCGCTTTGAAATAGGAAATAAATCAGTCATTGATCCAAAGCAGAACGTATCTGATTCAAAAACTTTTGTCAGAAAATGATGAATGACACCTCAGTGCTTAGTTTTTTCTCTCCTGTGAAAAATGTCACCACATGTAGAGCGTGGTGTTGGCTGTGGGAACTCCAGGGATTTTTTTAAGAGGCAGATCACAGCCCCAGTCTTGTCTCTGCTAGCAGAGCACAAGTGCAGAATGAAAAGCTGGCTGTGTTTGGTAACCACATAGAAAGGCTCTTAAATTTGCATGCTCCTTACATAGATGCATTTATTACATAATCCAAATCAGGAGTCTGGACTCAATCCCTCACCTCAGGACTTGACATGAAATACTACATAATGCAAATAAAAACATTATCACAGAATTTTAACCTTTGTGGCAAGACAACAGAGGTTCTTAATTTTTTTTTTTAAATTAATTTATTTCGCAAGAATGTGGACAAACCCTTAGTCCTAGATCATGCACCTATTGTTCAAGATGTTACTTGAACTGTGGAGCTAAGGAAGGTTTATAGGCTGTATCCTGTTCCTTTATTCTTAAGTTCCTCCACACTACCAGAAAATCCCCAGGCTGTAGAAGAGAAATATTATGTGGTTTTTCCAAGCTACTTATTTGCTGGTTGGCCAGACAGCTAGCTGAACAAAACAGGTAATGGTTGAGTTTAGAATACGGGCCTTTTCTCAGGAGAGCAATGATTAAGGTTTGTGTATCCTCCACACAGCCAGTGTAGGTCTGATCTGAAACCTTGTGTCTTTGAGACTTCGACCTTTCTGTCAAGTTGGTTCAAAAAAATGGGATCAGAAGTGCTGGGGGACAGAAGCTGGAGGAGTCTGTAATTCTGGCTGCCAGGCTAAAAACAACAGCCTTTGCCCTAGATAGATTCTGTGCTTATAAATGACCCCTGTGAGGGGATCTAGTGAGCAAACTCAGGCATGAGGATATTTAGAAAATTTGTCTAGAGTTACATAAAAGCCATTTGACAAAGCTCTGATTAAACCTAAGAACTCCTAAACTTAGGGTTGAATCGGGAAGAAAAATCCCAAAACTTTTAGATCTCTTATTTAGAAGAGTGTTGGCAACACAACTTAGAAGTTATGCTCTCTTTTAAATGCAGTGGTTACCTGGAGACTCTTACATATATCCCTTAAACTCTGCACACGGGGAAGCTTTTGGTCCTAGGGCTGGACTCCAGACCTTTAACATGGAAGGTGTATAAGGATGAGAAATCATTTATCTCCTAACCATACTTGTCTGAAAAAAATAGTATTGCTGTCCTTTCTGGGGAGGGAAACAGCTTACAGTTTTGGCTGACTTGGTTCCACCCACAGAAGAATAAAAATAGTGTCTAGTTAAACACAAATTAAACATTAGAAATTTATGTACTGTTCAGGAGAAGAAAATACGGTCTAACAGGGAAGAATGTTCTATTCCCTATGACTTCAGTGAATGGTTCTGGGCATGTGGTCAGCATCTCTGCATCTTTATTTCCTTATAATTAAGATGGGCCTAAAATTATTCAGACCTGATTAAAGGATTATGGCAATTTACAGAAGAAGAGTGTGAGGAGGAAGCAATATCTTTGGTTCTCAGATGAAAGAATAATGAAGAGATTTAATAAGTTGAGCATTTAATATCATTATGAGAGGTATTTAATAAATAAACATAAGGACAAAATATGCTTCATCTGTAATGGAAAATACTTTTTATGAGCACTTCACGGTCCTCTTTGCAGATTTAAATCCGAAATTAATTTCTAGATGCTTGCAGAATTAACCAAGAAATTCATTTGCCTTTTGATACACAGCTGCAGTAGCAAGTTGAGCGTGCAGCTAGCATGAAGCCTAGCTAATTCCCCATCAGCTCCAGGAGCTATAGAGGTTGCCCAAATAGATATTTGGCACAACTGCAGTGTGAGAAGTGGCTCTGGGGAGGCAGTCTGGAAGCTGCCTGTTCAAGTTCCCCAAAGGTTATTAGGAGGTCAGAGTCATTTCCAGCCGATGGTTGTTTGCTGGCCTTTGTATGAATGAGGTGGCAGCTCAGCTGAGCTCCTTGTAGAGACATTAGAGGAAAGAAGAGTGAGAGGGCTCTTTCCTGGCAAGGTAGCAGGCAGAGGCCAGCCATGCAGAGCCCATCACTTCTGAGGCCAGTCAGTGCCGCCCCTCTTTACAGCAGCAGCCTCACCTGAGGAGACGTGCTGTGCTTCTCATTTTGGAAGGCAGAGGCAGGGTTCCTTCACAGGGCACACTCATGGGGATAATAAAGCACAGCAAAACTCCAGACTGCTGTCAGCTAAGATATGTGGAGCCACGTTAAAAGAAGGACCCTGATAGACCCATACTATGTTTTTACATCTAATACCTTTCCCTGGTGCAGACACACATGGTAATATTTCAAGATGTAGTCACTTATCTTACATGTGCGCAGTCAAAACTCACTTTGCTCCTGAAGCAGTCGGTGGGATTGTGGCAGGAATGGTTCTACCCATTTCTATGGCCCAGCCATTTCCGAAGCAGAGCATGGTTATTTCACAATGCACAGACACACACACAGCTGTGTGGGACAGAAGGTGCCTAAGAATACCTCTGCCAAGTCCTTGCTCAGCCCACACAGCGCACAGTGTGCCACGTACTACCGAACCCATATGTTAGTAGCTTGATACATTGCAGTGAGGGATACAACAGAACAAACAGGTTGGCTCAGAACCACTGTCCAAGTATTTAAATTGTTCCACCAGAGGAGCACGCATGCACCACTGCAGTATGCACACAGGGGAATGTATTAACCCCATGCAAAGCAGACAGGTTCCATTTTGTAATGCTAAGTGAATTGTCCTTTCTCTAATGAGGCTGAATTTGTACCTAGACCTGAGATTCTGTCAATCCTGAAATAGCCCCAGGGTGAGACCTTTTGTAAATAATCTGCTATAAAAGCCTTACTTACTTCAAGGCCCAGACGGGGGGGAGTTCTCTGCTTGCTGACTATAGACCTGTCTTTAGGTAGTCAGGCTGTTCATAGCTGTTGTTAGCAGGTAAGGTGTGCATGGAGCCAGCCTGCCAGAGTTAGAGCTGCTGTGGCTCCAGGTGTGTAGGGGCTTTTCTACACACAGAAATGTGGAAAAGGAAAAAGTGCTGTCCAGACTTCCCCTGTAAGTGGAATAATCCCAGGAGTCAACATTTAATGTAAGGCATACCTTTTCTGTAAAGTGAAGCATGTAAAGAATGCCAGAGCAGGCAGTTTCACAGCTACCAGTGACCTGACTGGCCTTGTCATCAGGTTGCGTATAAATCTCAAAGCAGTGTGATGTGCCTTGTGGGACTTGGTGTTTCCATCTGTTTTCTCTGGAGCCTCTACTGCCACATGCTCTTCAGCCTGAGTGAGCAGAATTCCTGGGGATGGGAGAGTGGAGTGGTCCTGCAGAGTGACAGCTCCCAAATGCTCAGCCACCTGCTTCTCCTGCAGACTGGGAGCTTACGGCCCCCGCTGTATAGAGGAAGCCTGATCTTCTGGGACAGCTTCTCCCATACCATGATGAATCCTTTCTGTAGTGCTGAGGAAGGAGAAAGGAGTTCTGCTTTCCTCTCTGCCATCATCTGTGGGAGTTGGAATCGCTCTGTGGCAGTGACACCACTTGATGCATGTGGCTGTACAAATTGGGCATTTCCAAACCATTTCTGCTGCTGCTGCAGCAAACTTCCAAAGGGATGCAACCGCTACAACTTCCCATCCCACATTTTAGATGAGTTTCTTCTGAAGCAGCCACTGACTCAGTCTGTTTTGACGCAGCCTACCTGCCTGCAGATGTGAGCTCAAACTACAGCAGCAATGTTGTCAAAAAGTCTTGTTCTAAAATGTGCTTCCCTCTAGTGCTGTTTTTTTTTTCCCTCCCTAGCAGTGCGCAAAGGGTACAGGATCCAGACTGACAAGGACAGGGACTCCATGAAGGTGCTGTACTATGTGGAGAAGGAACTGGCTCAGTTTGACCCAGCCAGGAGGATGCGAGAACGATGTAAGAAACAGCATGGTTTGATTTTCGGAGGGTTTTTTTTGGTTTTTTTAGCACTGACCAGAAAAAGATTGCAACTTCATAATTCAAGCTTTGCCTCAGGGTCAGCCTGTAAGATATGATGTCTGGCATATGGTAAATGCAGCAGAGAAAGTCTGGATTTTAAGTAGTTACAGGTATATTCTGATTTTAAAAATCTGGTGCTTACCTGATTGTTCTTCATTAGAACAGACAAAGTGAGGGATACTGAAAAGCTCATGAAAATTGTGCACTCAGATAATTAAATTTTTGGATCATCAGCATCTGAAAAGCCAAGTCCCTACGCACACCCTTCCAGAGCCTGTGGTGTGATAATAGCTGGGATATTGTTTTCACAATTTCTATGCATTTTAGAGTGTGGTGTCTGTAAATTCCCAGCATGGCAAAATAGAAGAGGGATGATTTTATTGAAAGCAAGTTTTGTGGGCTGCAGTGACCACAGTGTGGTTTGAAGGATGCAGGTTTGTTTGGAGCAGCTGTTGCCCTGCAGGAGCAGGGACTACAAGAAACATTCAAGAAGCCACGAGGTCCTCAGATTTTGTGACACTGGTCAGCATGAGACCAGAGGTGATACACAGATCAGTAACAGTTTGGCAGTCGGACAGGTGAAGGGGAGGAGGGTGGTGAACAGGGACGTGGTGCAGACTCTAAACAGCTTGTGTGGAACTCTTCACTGTCTTTCCATAACCTCTCCCAAGCCATATTCCCCTAGATAAGGGCTGAGGCTGTGCTAATGGATGTCAGAATACCAATCCAATACCAGGATCTTTCCACATTAGGAGGCATAGGTGCAGTGGTGGGATGAGGTTTGTGTGTGAGGAGGGTTTGCAGCACTGCTGTTTGTGCTCTGGCTGTTGTGTGCAGAGGACAGTGGCAGGTCAGGGGCTCAGTTCCTCCAGGCAGCACACACAGCTAACCCACGGTAGGCACTGGTAGAGGCTCATTTAAACCAGACATGTGGGACCCTGCAAATCACTGAAGGTAAGGGCTTTAGGGAATGACACCACATCAAAGCTCTGTACAGATTAGGCATAACGAACAAATTATATATACTTCTAACTAAAACAGTCATTGCTGAGCACACTGTCTTCTCCACCCACAAAATTTACTATAAAAAGACCTCTGCAGATTGGTACGTCAGGCCTCCAGATGTCAGTGTGCTTGATGGGTAGAGACTGACAGTGATTCAGACAGACTCTTACTTTTCTCTTAATCTTTTTTTTTGAGGGGGTTGCTTTTGTTTTAGCTGGGCAAGTCAGGCCAAATGCAGAGCCAGCCTGTCTCACACCAGAAAAGGGGAAGTGGCACAACTGCTGTGCTGTGATGATGTCCCACCATGCTCAATGCCCACCTCCCAAAGTGCAGAGCTCACATGTGTTACTGAAGCCAGGGCTGAGGTGAATTTCTGGAACACAGGAACCTCATGCCATTTATGATACCCTTAGAATATCCCACCTGGCTGCCAGCTACAAGTCCAGAAGACCTTTAGGTCCAACAGCAGCTCTTGTGTCCAGACAGAGCTCCAGCAGTCCTGAGCAGGTTTATTCAAGGATTTAGAGGCCTTGGATTCCCTTTTGATTGTTTTCTAATGGAGGGCAGCTCAGCTTTCCTGCTGAGAAGGCTGCAGCTGTGTGCACCACAGCCTGTTCCTCTCCTCCCCTCTCACACTTACTGTCAGGTGATGCCCATCTCACTTCTTCTCTGCAACCCTCCCCTGCAGATAACAACACCGTGTCTGAACTCAGCTCGTTGCACGAGGAGGACCTGAACTTCCGCCAGCCCTACCGCCAGGCACGGAGGAAGCCGCTGCCTCCCGCGGGGGACCTGGATGGGGATGCGGAATACTGGGCGGGAGTTGTCGGTGGGGGCAGCACCTCCAGGTCTCAGGCTGTGTCTGATTACAGGGATGAGCGGGACAGTTTCTGGCACAGGTGAGGAATTGCCATGTTGGGAGGCTGCTATATCTGGCAAAGCGGTAAAGAAGGGAGAAGGGACAGATGGACTGGTAGCTCTTCTCCATTTCCTGCTGCTCTGGTTCTGCTTGGCAGGAGAGGGGTTAGACAGAAATAGGAAATCTGGACATGTCATTAGATGAGGTCAGAATGAATCTGATTCCAGCAAGCCTGCTGAAGCCTACCCAGGTGGGTAAAGCTAGGTACCAGCACCATTCCCAGTGGGATATAAAAGTGAGGTTAATAGAGAACCAAGCCACCCTTCTCAAAGTGGGAAGATACAGGTACAAATCTCCTCAGATTTGCACCTGATTCCTCCAGCACTTCCCAGTGCTGGTTCACTTTATTAGGAGCCACACCCTGGTGCTTTGATGCAGCAAGACCTGTACTCCAGGCCTGAAGGACTGGCAGTCTGATACCTAGAATAGAGAGAGCACATCCTTCCTGCACATACCAGCATCCCAGTCTCCCAAAAGCAATGACAGGGATTTCTTTCCCTCGGTACTGGGCTGTTGTGCCAGTTCACTGCTTTAAACGTGCCCTGCTGTGAGCTTCTTGGGTTTTCCCAGCAGGACATACACCTACAAGGTCTGGGGCCAAGGGGAAGCGAGTCCAGCCCTGCCTGCTGGAGGTCAAGGGAGGTGCACTCTGGGGTTAATCTCGGGTAACATTAGATGTGCAGAGCCCGAGCTGTCTGCACTCGGTTGCCTTTACAGTCAGCAGAGAAAACCCGGGGTTTCAAGGATGTGACACATCTCTTCCTACGGAAGATGATGAAAACACTTCAGATGATTCATACCCCAAGAGTGCCTGTTTCCCCCCATTGTCTGTGACGGGACGAGCATCACTGGATCCCGCCCTCTAACTCTACCTCTTCCCTCCTCCAGCCAGCAGAGATCCAAGTCGGAGATGCTGTCCCGTAAGAGCTTCTCCGTGGGAGTGCCGGCTGTCTCTATGGATGAGCTGGCAGCCTTTGCAGAGTCCTACAGCCAGCGGCCCCGGCGGGCAGACAGCCAGGAGACGCGGCGCTTCGAGCGGTCGGAGTCGCACAGCGGCCGCAGCGGGGGGCTGCCCCACCAGGACAGCTCCATGGAGGAGTACTACTCCAAGCGCAGCAGGGGGAATCGGGAGCCCCTGACGGACTTGGATCGGGGCTGGTCTTACACCCCGCCCCGGAGACGGGCCCATGAGGAGAAGCACCTCCCCAGGCTGGTGAGCCGGACGCCCGGAGGGAGCCAGAAATATGACCACTCCTACCTCAGCAGCGTCTTGGAGAGGAAATCCCGGAGCTACGATGAGAGCGGTGACCATTGTGCCACCCCCTCCAAGCTGAGCTCACAGCCCAGCCAGAGAGGAGGGGGAACATACTACGCCTGGTCACCACCCTCCACCTACAAAGCCGAGAAGTCACAGCAGCCGCAGCAGCCATCGTCATCTCAAGATGAGGATGAGGAGGAGGACAGCCTGCCCCCGTACAGTGAGAGGGAGCTGAGCCGGGGCCCTTCGTACAGGGCCAGGGAACAGGCCTACCTCAATGCCTCTGACAAGAAGAGGAAGAAGGACCCCAAGAAAACAGTGAGGCCATGTCTGGTGGTCCTGGTCCAAATAGGCTGAGCGGAGAGTCACCAGGCAGGGGTTACTAACCAGGGTTGATGGGCAAGGGGGTTTTCCAGGAGGGTAGACTCGCCATGGGAAGGGAGAAGTCATCATGGGTGTAGGAGGCCAGAATGAGAAATAGCTCCTACACAGAATTCATAAAGGAGGGGAAAGCCGGATGTGCCTGGGACTAGGGAGGTAAGGGATGTCTTTGGCATCTGTAGCCTGGTGATCCATGATGGTGGGAGTTTATGTGCAGCTGAGAAGGATCATGGTAGGGAGGTTACCCAGGGCCTATAGGGTTTGCTTTGGCATTGATCCTTGTTAAGGAACGGTTGAGAGGCTCTTGTTCTTCAGACTGGGACAGGACTGGTAGCAAGGTATGGTGTATGAGACATCTTTGTGAAAGGGGCAAGATGACAGACTCCTGTGGGTGTGTGCCCATGGACTTGTGCAAGGGCCATCAATGCCAAAGGCATTCCTCACCCAGGCTACCAGCAAGTGTGAAACATCCTGCCACAGTCCAAGCTAGCCAGGACTGATGATGAGTTCATGGTTGGTGGGGAAAGGGATCTGGCTGAAGTCTGCTCCATGAGGGAGACCTTGTCACTAGAGCTGCTTGGCTGTTAGGCCTGAGCTTAAGTGGCGTGTGAGAGACAGGAATGGGTTGTGAGTGGACAAAGCTGTTGCTGTTTGGTTGTGTCTCTGTCAAAACTTTGTCTGTCTCTTTGTTCCGTGCGTGCTTTCCTGTTGACTTCAATCTTCTCTCTTCTCAGAATGATTTCCCAACGAGGATGTCCCTTGTGGTTTGAAGTTGTGGACATGTCATGTTGATGGTCTGGATATCATGAGGTGACTGCAGTGGAGAAGATAACAGAGCAACAAGCAAGACTCTGTGAACTTTTGTAACCATCAGCCATGGGCTGTTTCAATTGTTTGTTTCTTCAGGGGACCAGAGACTTTTGTAAGAGACAGACTCCCATGAACAGCACTCAATCTCAGAGGATCTGGGAATCTGCCAGGAAAATGAGGCCAGAGTTCTCTTTGGCACCCTGTTTTCCAGTGCCCTCCATTCTGCACTGGAAGGCAGCCACGTCCCTACTGTCCCTTGAGCCTTCCCTGCAGCCCTGAACTACAAACGAGGATGCCTTTGTGCCTCCTGCCCTGTCTCGTGTGCAAAGGGAGGTCTGTGTGCATTCCTCTTGCTCTCTGCCTCCTCAGTTCTCTGGATCAAAATTGCCTCCATACTTAGAGCCTTTTCTGTGCCATCCCCGTGGGGGGAGGAGGCCTTGTTCTTACAGCTGCAGACTGCCTCCAGCTGATCGGGCCCTCAGTGGAAAAGAAAATATACATCCTTTCAGACACTGTAAGAAAAGGACTGATGAGGTGTTAACTTTGATAAGGGCTGAATGGAGAAAGACAATTACGAGCTGCTTTGTTCAATATTTAGTTCTGTTCATTGTGTGATGGGAGTTGCAGGTGAGATTGATGTATTGTTTTGGAAGTGGGTCAGAGTAGCTTTTATTGTGATTGAGAGCATGATGTGTTTTCCCCCTGTCCACAACTGTGCTTTGTTTTGATGCAGTTGCATTTCTTTGCAGCTGAGCTATGACCTTGTAGAGCTTCAAGCTAGAGTACCTACTCCACTGTATCATAAGCAGTGCTCTAGCCTTGCTGGTGCTCTGCTTCCAGCACCACATCTCTGCATAGCGAGTGGTCTTTTTGTTTCAAAGAAGCAAAAAGGGGACAGTCTCGGTGAGAGGGCAGCTGCAGACCTTCATTCCACGCTACTGGTGTCACTCCATTCTGGGAATGGTTCCCAGACAACGAAGAGACCAGTAACAGCAGTGGAACAAGAATTAGCACCTTGAATGGACACAAGTTTTGAAGGTTGCCCTTTTCACTTCAAACCATTTCATTCACCTTGCTTGGGATGGGGTTTTAGTGGCTGTTGTCTCAGGAATAGCTGAATTTAGAAGTGAGTGCTTCACACCATTTGGAAGCCTGACATTCATTTTTTGATAGGGTATTAATGCAGTCATTTATTTAGCTGCCAAATCGATCATGTGAAGGAAAATGATGGGAACATTTCAAGGTCCAGTATCTTCACCCCTATTATGTTTAGAAACAACTTAGTGCCCTATTGTGTTATGGACATTCTCAGCCTCTGAAATGACATCTTTGTTTTTACTCTGGGAATCTGGGAAACAGTCTGGCCTCAGGTGCTGATACTGGTAGTACTGTTTTGAACACAAGGTTTATTAACATCACTGCAATGTTCCATAAAAAAATGATAGATTAATTTTTCTGTTACTCCTTTGCCAGATCAGTTCACCCACCAGGAATGGTCAGGGAAGAGGAAGAATAATCTCCATAGATCTGATGCCAGTGCAGTGTTCATGTGAATTGGTCAAAGGGTGGCTTTCTTCTCCTACACTCCTCCAGTGATGACTGTAGTCTTGGAAATCCTAGTCCTGAGTCTTCCTGGCAGAGAAGGATTAGCTTGCAGGGACATACAATCATGGAATCACAGAATTGGTTGTGCAGGAAGAAGCTGTTAAAGATCATGTAGTTCCAACCCTCCACCATGGGCAGGGACATCTTCCACTATATCAGGTTGCTTAAAGATCCATCCAGCTGGACCTTAAACATTTCCAGTGATGGAACATCTGCAGCTTCTCTGGGCAACGTGTTCCAGTGGCTCACCACCCCAATAGTAAAGAATTTCTTCTTTGTATCTAAAATTATCCTGTTTAGTTGAAAGTCAATGCCCCTTCCACTGAGGGTAAAAAGTCCCTCTCCAGCTCTCTTGTAGGGCCCCTTTAGGTACTGGGAGGCTGCTATAAGGTCTCCCTGGAGCCTCCTCCAGGCAGATGAACCCCAACTCTCTCAATCTGTCTTCACAGAAGATGCGTTCCAGACCCTCTGACCATTTTTGTCTCCCTGTTCTGGACCCGCTCTAACAGGTCCATGCCTTTGTGCTGGTAGCCCCAGAGTTGAACACAGTACTCCATGTGGGGTCTCAAGGGAGTGGAGTAGAGGGAAGTTCCACACCCTTGACCTGCTGGTCACTCTTCTGGTGCAGCCAAGGGTATGGTTGGTGTTCTGAGCTGTGAGCGCACATTGCTGGCTTGTGTCTAATCTTCATCTACCACCATAAAAATCATAGAATTGTTTGGGTTGGAAGGGACCTTAAAGATCATCTAGTTCCCAAAGTCCTTCTTGGGGCTCTCAGTCCATTCATGTTCCACTCTGGTTACTGCGGGTTGCTCTGACTCAGGTGCAGCACCTTGTACTTGGTTGTGTTGAACCTCCTGAGGTTCTCATGGGCCTACTCCTCAAGCCTGTCAGGGTCCCTCTGGATGGCATCCCTTCGCTCCAGTGAATCCATGGCACCACTCACCTTGGTGTCACCCACAAACTTGCTGAGGGTGCACTCAGTCCCACTGTCTTGTCATTAGTGAAGACACTGAACAGTGAGTCTTCATAAAGACCCTTGAGGGACATCATTTTCACTCATTTCCATTTGGACAGCAAGCTGTTGACTGGAACTCTTTAGAGGCAGCCATCCATCCAACCAATTCCTTATCCATCAAACAACACATCCATCAAACCCATGTCTCTTCAATTTTGTGAGAAGGATGTTGTGTGGGACTGTGTCAAAGGCCTTACAGAAGTCAAGGCAGATGACATCAGAGACACTTTCCTTACCCACCAATGCAGTCACTCCATCACAGGCAGCTTCCAAGTAAGCAGGCATGATTTGCCCTTGGTGAAGCCATGCTGGCTGTCTCTGATCACTTCCCTGCCATCCATACACCTTGACATAGCTTCCAGGAGGATCTATTCCCTGATCCTAGAGGTGAGGCTGGCTGGTCAGTAGTTTCTAGGGTCTCTTTTTATTCCTCCTGAAAACGGGCGTGATGTTTCTGTTCTGCCAGTCACAGGGAATCTGACTGCCATGACTTTTCACATAGGGAGAGCAGCTTAGCAACTACATTTGTCAGCTGCATGCCATACATCTACCTGTATTATGGTTGGAGAGACTAAATGTTAAGTATTTTCATCTCATCACTAATGTGTGTTCCTAGGAAAATCCCAGTACGGTTAACAAGAAGTAGGAAAGACCCAGTTTACACAGAAACTTGAAAGTGCATCCGCAACAATGACTATGTCAGAAAGGGGCCAAAACTGATTTTACAGTCTCTGAATGCCTCTTTTAAATCATGCTGAAAGCCTGAGCATTGCAACCTCCTTCTCGTTTCAGTTATGTTCTGTCCCTTATCTCGGTCACTGCAGTTTATTTGATCAAACCCTCAGGAATGAGTTGTGTGTATTAAAAGTACAAGCCTTGCCCTCATTTATTTGAGTCAGTTTTGTTTGCTCAGTGCTGGTACTTTCGGGCATCTGTACGCTATGTGTGAGAAGTTGCCATTTGTTTATCTAGCTTATAATCAAGTAGATGCAAGGTAATTCTTTTAAGAAAAGTGGTTTAATTATAATTATAGAAACAACTGTTCTTAAGAACTTCCCCCACATCCCTTGAATCCAAGTAGCTGGAAAAGTATTGAAGATTTTATAACTAGTGATTCTGCAGGTTTTACCAGATGGTAAGAATTTTAGACTCAAAAGAAAAAGAACAGGTCTTAATTCCCTGAAGTCGGATCTGGGTAGCACCCACCCATCAGTTGGCACTACCTTGTTCTAAAATTTAAGATTTCATACTCCCTATACAAATCTGAAGGCATTTTCATGATTTTCTTTTACTGATAGTGTCTGTCCTCAGGCCATCTTTATTTCTCCCATTAGAAACGTGTCTGGAGCAGCAAATGGACCAAACCAAGAAGCGAGGGGTGACGTAGAGCATTTGTACAGCTACACAACCCTAATGACCCGTGACTCTTGAACAGGGGAGCAGGGGGCCAGAGGCTGATGGAGAGCCCGAGAGGAGCCTCGTGCTTCAGGAGAGAAGTAATGGTTTGTGTCTGCACCATCTTTCAGAACACCTGCAGAATGCTGGCACTGGAAAATAATGAGCCTGGTTATTAAGTGGTCTCAAATTATAAGTTTTCCAGTTATCAATTTTTATTGCTGGCATAAAATTAAAATCCTTTTCGTACTGGGTATGGATGTCTGGGTGATGTCAAGGACACGGATAGTGTTGTGATCTTAAAATCACATCACAACAGTGGCTTGCTAAGAAGACAACTGAGATGGAGTGAGTCCTGTAAAAATAAAAGAGCCCTTAGAGCAACAGCAGGATCAAGCAGCAGTGGTAGATTTGGCTGTGCTGTCAAAAAAAAAGTGATCTTGGCTACTGAAAAAAAGTTTTGACATAATGGAATGGGAAGATAAATACCAATGGTAATGACTTCTCATCAATCCCATTATTCCTTTAAAGCACATTGCAAAAGTTCCAGTGGGTGGCTTCAATGTGAATATTCTCAGAACACTCCATTTCCACTGAAATGGAAAACAGGGACATCTAGCACTTTGAATATTTAAAATTTTTGAGAAACTCCCAACATTTGTATCCTGAAACAGCCAGCCAGAATTATTCAGGTCTTTGTGCTGGTATATAATACAGGGAGCTGCCCTCCTGACCTTTCCCAGGTGTGCAGCACCAGTTCATAAGCACCACCAGTACCACCTGCAACATAAGACAAGTGGTTTTGCAATCACCACTTTTACATGCCAGTCCTATCCAGAGTTACCTTAAACTGGCCAGGTAAACTTGGGTGTAAAGAAAGTACTGGGCACTGTAAGATACCGGTGGCCTTTTGCAGAGAAGAGAGAAGGGGTTTCAGAGCATTTTTGGGGGAAGTATCAGGAGGGTTAACCACACGTGGATGGCACTGCTGGGCTGTGACCAGCTCTCTCCAGTTACAGTGATTTGATTTTGCACAGAAGAGCTTTCCGTGGTTGCTCCTACAGGTCCAGGTTGTCTTGAGCAAAGCAACTGGGAACTCTCCATACTCTGGAAGAGGACTCCACCTTTCAGTATCAAGGTTCCTCCCAAAGCTGCTTCTCTCAGAGATCAGGACACCCACTGGGCTATACAAATATAAAGCCATGAGAAGGAGCAATCACAAAATGTTTCAGAAGTCAAACCTTGCCACAAAATGTTACAGGTACATAAATAGACCACCACAGTATTTATTATGCCTGGGCTACTCTGAAAATAATTTTAATGATGTGGAGATTGCTGAGAAACCACAATGGAGCTGTTTTCCTTTTTCTTCAGGGAACTTTCACTAAAAAATGTGGGTGACAATCTGTTCTTTGTCCCTAAGTACAGGTTTGGGGACAGGTGGAAATAAAAGCTAAAGGGCCTTTAGCTCATTTTTTGTCTGGGTCCAGGAGCAAGGATACCTTTGGCATAAGCCAGGTGCTGCAGATTTGACCCTCTGATTCTGGAAATCTCTGTGGTGCAGCATCACCATGGGGCTCTACTGGCTGTACACGTTTTCTGCAACAGCTGTGATGTTGAAACCGCCCTCATCATCATTTGGGGCTCCCAAAGTCCCTTTCCCATTTCCTGGAAGATCATAAAAGGGATCTGTTACATAATGTGACTGAACAGGTATCATTCTGATATGATCTCAAAAATGCCACCTGGATTACCAGCATTAGAAGCAGAAAAAGTCTGAAGAATAAACTTAACTCATACTAAAGGAAGAAACCTGCCACGATTCCCATATGAATTCTCTTGTGACCTTTATAATTGCTATTTGACATTCACCCCTGCCTGCATGGGGGCCTTTGCCAGAGGAGCCCATCATCTCCTTTCCCTTTTGCCCGTCATTTTTTGTCATGCTTGTACTGCCTCTTTGACCCCTCTGCTTTCCTTTGGCTATTTCCAGTCAACCTTCAATGTTGTGCCTTGGGGTCCTGATCAGATACAGAATGAGTGGCTTTCTGTAAAAAGACATTTTACCCTCCTATGAAAACAAAAATTACAGAATACCCACCACAAAACCCCAGGCTCTCCAGATACTCTCTCAAGCCCGAGCAGGGACGTTACTGGAAACATTTTAAAAATTAAAGCTGAACATAATTTCAAAAGGAGTATTGTTTTCAACCCCAGGGCAGCTGCAGTCAGAGCTCTGAAGTGCAACCAGCAGGAGCAAAGGCATTAAGGTTTCATTGTCCTTGGTGAGAGCAGTGGCAGAGAAGCAACATGTCATGAGTCAGAAGGCAGACAGAGTTCCAAGATGCTATTTAGTCACATGTGGACTGAAAGTTGACAGGCTCAGTTTAAAGGCAAAATTTAGTCCAAGGAAACTTGAGCCCCAGCTCAGAGATACAGTTCTCTTGCTGTTCACCAGCAAGCTGGGCTTTCTTCCTGCTGCTGTTGCTGCCGTTTCCCAGCCATTACACAGTGAGTGGCTTTCTTTGCTGTATTTGGCTGTCGTTATTTTACTTAGATTGTCCTTCTCCCCTGTAATGAACTTATTTTCAGGATGAGGGGGAGAAGGACATAACAATACCCTATAATGAAAATGTAACACCTCTGTAGCTTTATGAGACACAGCCTCATCCCCAATTACCAAGCATTATACATTTGCTATGCTTGCAGTATCGAAGTTGTTGTCTTTGAGTTGTCGCCATGGAGAATAAAAGCAGGAAAAGCTACCACCAATCTGCCTTTTTATTATCCTGCAAGCAAACAATTTTCCCACTTTTTTGAGAGGTTTACATGAGTGGTTTTCGACCTGTTTTTTGAGATTAAAGGACAGTAAACCAGACATTTTCAAGTGGAGCAGCAGATCCTTCAAAAATTTAACATATACAAACACACTTTGTCCAGCCCCCTTTCATACGAGAAATCCCTGCAAGTACAGCATGGAGCCACACTACTTCCCAGAAAGGACAAACCCTCTCCCAATTTTGCAGACCTAAAAACTTTTTTCCTGTGGATTTTATTGGGAAACTTTTATCTTTTTCCTATAGAAATCTTATTTCCTTTTGGCAGTGTGACCTCTTTGTCCTTGAGTCTGCAGTACTCTGGATTGATGTTTTTTGTCTCATAAACAAGCGACTTCATTCAGATCCTGTCTCCATGTTATAAATAATGGATTCAGACTCCCGCTGTTTGTAAGTGTAATCTGAGCAGCATTTACATGTTGAGATCCGTATCTGATAGGTGTTACCAGCACTCAGGTGAGGAGAAGTGCACACAGCTCTGGTCTGCATTTCCCTGTGGAAGGGAAATCCCTTGGCTCTTCAGTTTCCTCCCTGTGGAAAAGGAAGCTATCCAGTTTCCTAGGACAATGCTGGTCAAGCTGAGCAAGCTCAGCCTCTTTCTGGATGCCTCTTTCATAGTACACAATAGTTTGTGTAAGAAGAGATCTTTTAATCCAATCCTTGTGCAATGAACAGGGACATTTTCAACTCAATCGGGTTGCTCAGAGCCCCATCCAGCCTGACCTTAAATGTTTCCTGGGACTGGGCATCCACCACCTCTCTGGGCAGCCTGTTCCAGTATTTCACCACCCACATTGCAAAAAATCTTCCTTATATCTAATCTGAGTCAATCTTTCCTCAGTTTATAGCATTACTTCTTGTCTTATCACAAAGGCCCTGCTAAAAGGATTGTCCCCATCTTTAGGCACCCTTCAAATACTGGAAGGCCACAATGAGGTCTCGCCAGAGCCTTCTCTTCTTTGGTCTAACAGCCCCAGCTCTCTCAGCCTGTCTCATAGGAAACGTGCTCCAGCTCTCTGATCGTCTTTGTGTCCTCCTCTGGACTCATTCCAACAGATCCACATCCTTCTTAAGCTGGGGACCCCAGAGCAAGATGCAGCACTCCAGGTGGGGTCTCAGGAGAATGGAGCACAGGGACAGAATAAACCTCCCTCACCTGCTGCCCACATTCCTTTTGAGGCAGCCCAGGGTCCCCCTTTTTAAAAATGGGTACATTGCCTGGCTGCATCACAGCTCCACTTGAATTTCCTGGCACTGCACTGAACTAACATCCCAGCTTTACACCCCTGGCAAATACAGATCCAGAGGCAAGCATTACAGTGCAGCTCAGTCCTCACACAAAGTCTCCTCCTAAGTCAGGACCAAAACCATCAGTAACCAAGCTCCATCCTCAGAGACCCCTGGACCACTCAGCTTGGAGCACAGCACTAAGGGAAAGCCCCCTAAGTAACCCAAAAGGATCCCCCCCTGAACCCTTCTGTGCAGGGAAGAGGTGTGGGGGAGTGGATCCAGCCCCTGCCTCGCCCCAAGGGTCCCCCTGGCTCACCCAGCTGGGTTTTGGCCACTTTCGAGGGTGAGTGAGGGAGCTCCTGCTGGGGTGGTGGGAGGTGGAGGGCTGGCAAGAGGCTGAGGGAGTGGGGAGGGCAGTGTTAAAGGCCTTTAAGCTTGTCTCTGAAAATTTTCATTCATCCTTTATTTGACCCTGTGTGAACGTGCTCAGCATTTCCTTGGGCTGCTTTATTCCTCCTCTGTCTCCCCCTGCCCCTATAGAAATCTCCACCGTGGAGCAGGAAAGGTGCCCATCCACACCCCCCAAGACTAATGAGAGTGAGGAAGACGTGACAACAGAAATCCTAAAGGTCACCCAGCTCAGAGCTCTGCGGGAAGTCACTTCGAGCTGGGGAATTGTTTGTGCCAGCAAGGCAGCAGGCAGAGGTGTCCCTGCAGCTCCCACTGTCACTCCTGGTTACCCCTCACACAGGTAAGGCTCTTCTGTGCCCAGACACAGTTGGCCCAGAGCTCTTGGCTGTAGATACGGGTTTGTGATTCGGGGCCATTTCAGAATTAGAGAAACGAGCCTGAAAAAATTGCCTGAAGTGGCACAGGACCACTTATTACAGCAGGTGTAGTGTTTTCATTTAGTTCTTGCTGTGTGAGAGAAATCTTTCTGCTTACATCTCGAGATGGTTTCCATCAGCCTCTCCAGAGCAGGTGTGGGTGATTTTCACATCCCAGTTATCACATCTTCCCTTTGAGCAACAGATCCCTCGGTGTACTTGTCTCTGAATAGGCACTCCAGGGTAGTGAGAGGCAGAGCTCCAACTGGTTGCATTTTGCATTCAAGAGCCTGCTAAATGATTAATTAATTTGGTCTCTTAAAGTTCCATGCCTCCTGGCAAAACCAGAATGGGTGTTGCTACAGGTCTCAGTCCTGCTCACCTTGGAATTACAAGTTATGGCAAGGACTTTAAGTTGCAGTAAGGTGGAGATCAGGTAAAACAGCAGCATAAAAAGCTAAAAGATTTGCCTCATATAGGTACTTCCTAAGGACCAGCATATCTATTTGTTGTTAGTAAATTTGTGTCCCATGACAGAAAAGACACCCATGGTCCATGCAAATGGGCGTCTGGCTGCAGAACATAGGGAAAAGTGTGGGTTTAAAGCAATTGAGCCAAGCAAGAACTGCCCAGAGGCCACTGGCACTGTGGGATTGTGCCCTGTTGGGAAGGGCACAGCCCAACCTGGCTTACTGCTGCTGGCTGAGGGATCTCCGTAGGGAACAGCCCTGCTGCTGACAGCAGTCCCTGACAAAGGGTTTGCAATCCCTCTCTCCTTGTCTGATTAGCAAGATTCTGCATGATGGGTGAGGTTATTAAAATGAAGACTGCCTTAGCTACCTACTTTGAAGTAAAGTCTGAGCCTAAAATGCAGGTCCTACAAATCTTTATGCATGAACTCGACTACTGTGTAAAGAAAGGATGTGTGGGGCTGATACTCTGGAACTCGGAGTCCCAGCTCATGAGATGGAACTATTAGCACAGCCAAGTGTTGAGGACTTCTGATAAAGTAAAACTACTCAAATTAGTAAACCCACAGTGCACATGCACCCTAGTGCAGCTGGTTTACAGAGACTGCAGGGTGCACCCCTGGGAGCCAGAACCAACTGATGCAACCTGGAACCAGCATCTTTGCAGAACTGGGCTGCCCAGACTTGGAGAGCACTTGGTCTTGTGCATAAATAGGCCTTCACCTGATGGACAGAGTGACAGAACTTGTGTGGGTAGCAGGCTCTGAGCCCAAGGTATGTTTTAAGTAGTACTGGGGGAGTGAAATGGTGAAATGTGTTTGGTTGGTTTTTTTTTGGTTCCTTTTTTTTTCCCTTTAAATTGAAATATATATTTATATATATAAATCTTCGTCCTTGCTTCTCAGAAGAAAGAGCAGAGACTGCCTTCTGCTCAGGTCAGTATGGTGCCTGAGTGGAAAATTTCACTGCCCAGTTTCAGTAAAACGCAACCTAGGCTGGTTCTTGTGAATGGCTGTGAAAGGAAAGTTACTGCAGCAGAGCTCTGTAATCAAGACATCTCCATGGACAGTCTGTCATCCTGATGAAAGACACTTCTTAATTAAGGAAAGATGCTGCATTGTAGCTGAAACAATTCCTAAGTGTCCCAACTTCCCTCATCTTACCAATGAGCCTGGAGTTACAGAGCTCCCAACAACAAGGGGGTTTAGAGGATTTCAAGTGAATTATAAGTCTAGAAGTTCAAAACTCAAACATGTTCAGCATGCAGAGAACACACTTCAAAATGTGTTTGAAGAGCAGAAGCACAGTTTTGTACTACTTCAAAGATCTTTGAAAGGCAGAGTGTGGGTAGCATCCCAAGTATTGCTGTGGAGATCTGAGATCCACACACTTCTGTGAAAAGCTCAACTTTACTTGCAAGCAAATCAATTAAGAAGCAGCCCTTGCAGCCAAGCTTAACTGATTTCCTGTTTGAGCATCTCAGTTATACTGACTTCATGATTAAACTTGTTCAGATTAATGGGAAAAACAAAAAGAGTCCGTGGTCAAAATATTGGACAAACTCTTTAGGTTAATGAGCGAGGACACCGGTGCTTGGGAAGCAGCTGGTAGGGAAAGCCTGGAGGAGAAAAGGAAAACAGCTGCCTGCAGACAAGCTCTAAATTCAAGCACAGGAGCACAGTGAAGGGGAACATGCTGGTGTGCTTTTAACACATCAAATGGCAACACAAAAATTATGCATGAATATTCATCATCTTACTCAGCTGATTAGTACCTTTAGGTTAGGTCTACACCAGAGTGTAATACAGCCCCAGGGAGTGAGCCTGGGTGCTCGGCCCCTGATCATCTGCTCTGCATAAGGTATTAAGTGTACTATATTCTCTATAGCATATTCTGGAGTACAATTGTTTGCAATAGCCCATGTTCAGTAACTCAAACCACCAGCTGAATGAGGCTGTCCATTAGGGTACTCACAGCAAGAGCTGAAAGTCTACAAGACCAGGGCACAAGGTGTACTAAAACCAACATATGGTCCAGGCCAAGACTAGTTACGTGGCAACCTGACATTTTTAGAACATGGAAGCCAGCTGAAAAAAAATACTGAAAAATAAACACAAGCAGTGTTAGATCAAGATAGTTCACCTGGGCTACTATTACTGGGCCTCTGTGCCCCTGGCACCTTTAACTGTGTAGATGTCACCATCCTGTTCACCGCCTTGCTTTGTGCCTTGCACAAATGTACACAA
Source organism: Sclerurus mexicanus (assembly GCA_013396755.1). Taxonomy (NCBI): domain Eukaryota; kingdom Metazoa; phylum Chordata; class Aves; order Passeriformes; family Furnariidae; genus Sclerurus; species Sclerurus mexicanus. The sequence goes on from VWZF01005014.1 coordinate 1,428,020, forward strand.
TACTCCCAACTCTGAGAGATGCATCTTCAGCCAGTTTGAGGGGGAGAACCACCCTTCAGAATAAATATTTTGGTAACAATATGTGCAGCAAGGGCACAGCAGAAATGAACTGTAGTTTCCATCCTATTGTGGCAGTGGATGCCTTTCCAATGGGGCTGGGAATGCAGAAACAACAAGGGCAACATGTCAGGCTTTTCCAGACATATTAAAAAAAAAGAAGAAAGAAAAGCAATAGACATCTTAAATGATGTGTTTCTTGGGAACTAACAGCAATGCTGGCCACATTATTTCCTTCTGTTCTCTGACTCCAAGCCTCTCATTGGTTTGTACCCTGCTCCTTGTAAAGCTGTGGTTTGGACTGGACTAATAAGGTTGAAAATGAACCCTTTTGACGTCTGTCATTTAAGACACACAGATCACCTTATGGATCTGAGAGCACGGGCATGCGAACATTTACTCAGCACAGCTGTATTAATTCAGACTCTTGGGGAGAAGGTAGGAGTAGAGCAAGACCAAATGATTTAAACCAGATCTACTGCCAATGGAACACGAAGCTGTGCCCTGTGTGGTAGCAGCTGGTGGCCAGGGGACGTATATGGAGGTATCCACATCACTCAGCCAGTAATTCCAGTCATATTATGATCACAGCCTGCTCGTTTCCCTGGGATCCGGTGCTCTTTGCCCTAAGTGATGCTCCCCCCATTTGGGAGCTCACCTCTGTGTGGAAGCTCCTTGTTACCACCACGCCTATAAGAGGTGCTGAAAATCAAAATTCTGCAGCACAACAGATCTGATCACTTCATTTTCTTGCCTGAAGCACACTGTGGTTTCTTCCCGTTTGTCTCCGTGGGTGGAACAGGCATTTCAGTGTACACTGCCACGTTGATTACAGGGAGTTCTTCCGTGCTGGAGATATTAACATCTTTGTTATTACTGCCAGTTCTCTCCTCCCCCGTACCAAGCGGTTGCCTGAGCTAGAATTCCTTGTAAGGACAGGCTCCCAGTAGTAGTGCTCTCCTCTTCAGAGGGAAGAAGGTCTCCTCAGAGGTCAGTTCCTTCTGCTTTCTCAGAATCCTGCCTCCCCCATATTCCTTAGAAAGTCATTATTAAAATTGTCAAAAATATCCCAGAAATCCTAGAAATCAGTGCCATGATTACCCTCTCTTTGTGATCATTAGCAACTCAAAAGCAGAGCGTTCCATTTAAAAAGTTTTATGCAAGAAGAAAGGTTTAACATTTAATAGAAAATCAGAGTTTGACATAGCTTGCCATCCTTTCTCTCTTCATCACCTGACAATTAAAAGACCACAATTAAAAAAGTCGTCCTAAATACTTTGAAAAGCCTTATAAAAACATTCATAAAGTGCCACCCACAAAAGCACCTAAACAAGACTCTGAGAGAAATACATAATTAGGATGTTAATTTAATTACTGCTGAGGACCAAGCTGTCAGACAGCAGCATAATTTAACAATGATTCATCCCAGTAATCCCATTCCATAGATGTGGCCCCAAAGCAGCATCAGATGGGCCCACAACACGTACACAGAGGCACCAAGCACAGTGCTGTGGTTTCAAATAAATAGATCCTAAGCCCGTCTAAAACCAAGACTACCAGCAAGTCGGAGATGCAGGTTCTGTGGGAAGCAATCATCCCAGGCTGTGGCCTTACTGTGAGGGAGAACCCAGGCAGTCTGGACAGAAAACAGGTACAAACATTAGCTTTAACTGGGATAAAAACTACTTCCCACCAAAAATAACAGGAAAAGGCACTAATCCTTGGAACATCTCAATGTTCTCCTGTCTGGCCTTGGACGTACCATACTGTATAAGCACCTTCCTGTTCCTCACCCCTAAAAGAGGGGCTTCAGGACAATCCCCACTCCACAATGAACACGCACTAGTTCTTTGCTCCAGTGCCTGGGCAGCGCTCTGAAGGTTCCCTCCCCCAAAATTCATGCCCCGTGCGAGACCTCCAGGGAGTAGCTCTACCCCTTCCCAGCACCAGGAATCTTCCAGGGATTGGATTGTGTCAGAATCAAGGAGACAGCTCAGAGGAATGGAACAGTTTTGGACCTTGGATGTCAGTAAATACAAACCCACCAGTCTCAAAGTCTTTTATCCTGTGTGGCAAAGCTGGACAGAAGGAAAGAGAGCAAGCAAAAGAGAAAGACCACAGTCTTGACCTGAAGAACCATGGAGAAAAAAATAAATAAATGAGCAAAAAAGAAGCTCTAGCAAAAAACCCCAAAAGAATCCAAACAACCCTCCCCCCAAAAAACCAAACCAACAAAAAAACCCCCAAACCTTCAAAGTTAACAATCCGAGTCCCTACTTCAAATACTTGCTGGATGCTGCAGTGGACCACCCCTGCACAGGGATTGTCTCCTGCAGTTCCAAGGCCATGCACAAAGGGAGGTTGCTCTCTGCAGCCCTGCAGCTCTCAGGACTTTGCCACAGCTGAGAATTTCTGCTGCGACAGTTCGGCAGTACAACCCAACCAGGCTCTTAACATGCCTCTCCGGAGCAGGAGGAGTCAGAACCGGGTCCACACACAGACCTTTCCCCCAGGCAACTCACCACAAACAGAAGGGCTTAGCTCAGAAAGCTGTCAACAAACAGAAACTCTGGAGGAGCGAACCCACCAGCATTTCAGAGGTGGTACCAGCATCTGACAAACGCCCAGCGACCACCGCCCGGGGAAACACCTAAGGAGGCAGACAAGGTAGAAGGAAGAGTTCCCTTCTGACCCTGCCAAAATGTCCTGGGTTGGGTTGCCACTGACACACTGCTGCTATGCTCAGATTTGTTCTGGCAGCTCAGCAGGAGGCAGATAACCTTTATAAAATTAACAGGGTAGTCTGGAGAAAGACTCCCACGGTTACAGTCATGTCTCTGTGAAAGGTGGAGACAAACCTCATCAACAGAGGGGACCTTCCTGCAGGGATTTCATCTGTTCCCAGCAGAAGCAGATCCTTGGGTGCTTTGGGTTATTGCCCGAGTGTGGAAACTGAAACAGGTTTACTGCAGGCAGTATCTACAGCTTTACTAAAACAAGAGATGAAGGATATCCAATTTGGAGCTTCATCAGGGGCTTTGCAAACACACCACACTGTTCCTGGGGCGCTGGGTTTAGCATTGCCAGAGCATATTTTTGTAGCGGGGTCCTACAAATGCATGTTCTTTACCTGGGCTACCCATTTTCTCTTCCGGCCACTCAGCTCTGCATTCCTCCCATGGCTGTGCCAAGGTGTGGAGTTTATGGGAGTCCCATACGTTCAGCTTTTTGTGCTCCTGATGTACCATCAGCACCTGAGCACTCTCCACATGGTCCTGCCAGACACAACAGCACAAACTCGCAGTTTAGAAGGCAGTGTTCAAATCTTCCTCTCCCCAACTATTATTTTTGGGTTAGATAACGCTCGCGGTAAAGTCAAGAGGTGAAGATATTTGTTTTGGGGTTTTTTTGGTTGGTTTTTTTTTTTTTTTAAATCACAGCAAGGAGTTCATCACACAGCTGCACGCATTTCTCTTGGATGTGATGGGAGCCCCCTCCCCTGCACTGTCAAATTTGGTCATGAATTAAAACACCACCTCCTTGCCCAGCTCAGGCACGCTGTGGCTTTTGTGAAAAAGGAATTTCCATGGAGCAGGGGCTGGGGGTGCAAAGGTGGTGTGACCAGAGGCACCGGGCAGGAGCTGGGAAAAGGCAAGGGGGAAGGGGGAAGCTGCATCCTCGGTAAGGGATGCAGGCACACAGGAATACAGGGATGCAGGAACACAGGGATGCAGGCACACAAGGATGCAGGCAGGGATGCAAGCACTCAGGGATGCAGTCATGCAGGGATGCAGGCAGGGATGCAGGCACACAGGGATGTAGGCACACAGGGATGCAGGTACTCAGGGATGCAGGCAGGCAGGCAGGGATGCAGGCAGGCAGGGATGCTGGCATGCAGGGATGCTGGCACGCAGGGATGCAGGCACACAGGGATGCAGGCACATGGATGCAGGCACGCAGGGATGCTGGCACACAGGGATGGCGGCTAAAGGGACACGCTGGCCCTCCCCTGCTCCGAGCTGCGTCCTGCCCCCTCCTCCGGCTGGTTCCTCCGCAGGGCCAGCTCACAAGGTCTGTCCGTTCAGAGGGGATGTAAATCCCCGCTCCCGGTCCTACCCACAGCAGGTGACACAGGAAAGGGTTAGCCTAGTCCTCTGCAGGTCTGAGCTTAAGCCCGTGCCTGGAGCACCCTGCAGGGCACTGGGACGCCGGGGCTGATGCTGGAGAGCTGTCGGATGCACCAGCCAGCCCTCTCTCCAAGCAATTCCCGGCTCTATGCTTTGAGTCCTCACTCCATTACTGCTCTCCAGTAGTTCCTGCATAAAATTCCACTTGGGTTTCCCTGCTGCCTTACCAGAGGATCAGGAGTGGGTTTGAAGACAGAGGAAGCCACCCTGTGGCCACAGGCAGGAGGCAGCAGAAAGGCTTCACGAGGCCATAAAAAATATGTTGCCTTTCACCTTGGCCCCTGTATCCCATTAAATAAATGCACTGCCTTTATGGGTGATTTTTTTTTTCAAGCCACCGCTTGTTCCGAGGTGATAATACGGAAAATTACCCAGCCTTTCTAGGAGCTAAAACATCCAAATACAGAGTGTGCGCTTAGCAGTGGCCATGAGACAGGGACCCAAATGAGGGCAAAGGAAGGAGCAGTTGTCCAGGGATCTGAAAATCTTCCCCGCTAACAAAGTGAAAAATACTCCGAACGCCTCCAAATTCCCTTTTCACTTCAAGCTATTGTTAGCAGGACACAAGTGATCTGAATTAGTGAGAAACCTTAGTCACTGTGTACCCTGGACTGTCTGGCAATTACGAGTAAGAGACAAATGAACGGGGTTCAGTGTTGTCGTGCTGAGGCTTTGTTTGTTAAGGTTAAAACATCAATTTGCATTAAAGGCCTTTTCTGTTGGGGAACTGATGACTGATACAGGCTCATTAGACTCGCAGTCTGTGATTTCGCAGGCTGTGTGCAGATGGAGAGATGGTCGTCAACAAAGTAAGATGGGGACACCGAAATAGAACTAAAGGGAAAACACAGCCCCATCAATGTACACAACAGCACAGCTGACAGGCACGGTGCTGTGTCTCCATCGTGCTTCTACCCTACAGCACATTTGCTTACAAGCGTGGAGGGTTTAAGATCACCGTGTTCGCAGTCAGAGTATAAATATATGCAGAAGGATGAAAGAGGAAACCGGCTGGTTGCTGGATCTCCATCACTGGAGGTTTTTGAAATGTGGCCAGACAAAGCCCTGCCTGACCTGGTCTGGTGTTCGTGATAGTTCTGCTTTGGGCAGGAGGTTGAAGTCCAGAAGTCTCTTCCAATCAACATTTCTGTGATGTTTGTGGCCCAGATATGGGCAATTACGAGTTACCATACAGCCTGCATCCTGCACACAGTTCAATAACTACAAGCTGGTAATTTGGGAGAAATCTTCCTTAAAGATTTGGCTGTCTTGAAAATGCATAAAGCAATAAAGTGCACAAAAAGGGTAATGTGACTGTATTTCAAGGAAAGAGGAAATAAGCACAGTGCCTTCAGGTTGATAGAAATGGCAAACCAGCATTTACTGGATCACTATTAAAATACAACTGCCTGAATCCAGACAGATGCTCCTGAAGAAGCTCTTGCATCTCAAGATATCTGTAATACTTCAGAAACATGACCACGCCAAACCTTGGCTCCATTTTTTTACAGTATCAGAGCAATTTCAGTGTTTGATGACTTTGAACTTCAGCTGGCTAGTGATTTAGAAGTCACCTTTCCTTTTTTTTTCCCTTTTTGTTTTGACAAGGACAATATATCAGTTTTAAAAGGCTCTGTGCTTTTAGTGTTAGAATTATTTTGTCTTTAAAAAGTCCACAATACTTAAATAGTTGAAATGACCAAACCCTCGTGCCGAATGAAGAGCTTGTTGAAGAAAAGCAATGAAAAACCCTGGTGAGAGTGACAGTAGATAAGGAAAAGTACTAAACTGGTTTCCCAGTTTGCAGTGAGCTCTAGCTAGCCTTAACCTTTACAGGTTTTTTGGTATCGTAGCCCTGAGAGGAATGCCAGGCCTACCCAAGAGCCTTTATAGTAATTCACTTACACTGAGTAAAACTGCCATCTGAATAGAAGAAAGGAAGTTTAATAAAGACATTTGAAGGATTGTGGTTACCCACTGAAGATTGTTTCTTAAACTTAGCTATTGATCAGCCATTTTCACCTGCACTGAAAGAACTTTTGGTGTGGAGGGATATATCAATCACTTACAAGCAGAGAGCACCAACGCTCTGAAGAGCTGCTAAAAGAGAAGTAAACAAGGAGAGGAGTTTGCTGCCTTACTCTTCTTCAAGCCCATTTGACAGGAAACTCTATTCCAAGTATTTCAGCTCCATCAGCACATGCAGTTTTCCATAGCCTACGTGAGATCGCTTGTTAACACTGCAGAAAGTTAAGTGCTTTCCAAGAAGATACTGACAGCCCTTGGTTTAGATGTGAAGTATTAACGCTTCCACCTCCTCCAGTAGTTTCTGACATGGGAATTACAGAATCACAGAGCGGCTGAGGTTGGAAGGCACCCTGGAGATTGCCTAGACCAACCCCTGCTCAAACAGTGTTAGCCAGAGCAGGCTGCTGAGGACCATGTCCAGTTCTGGGTATCTCCACATCTCCAAAAAAAAAAAAAAAGACAGACTAACACCAGATTGATTGAAAAGTTGGAAATGAAGCAGTTGGTGCATCAGTGCTAAAATGTGGCTGCCTCAATCCAGGCATGTGCTTGTGGAAAAACAGGCAAACGAGCAAACTGCCAAAAGCTTGGCTGCATCACCATCGTGTTCCATTTTGCAATATTTCAGGGCAACTCCATTGTGTTACAAGGAGACACACGTTCTTCAGAATGCAATATCTGCCAGCACTCAGAGGATTCCACCTCAAGGCATTCAAATTGTGTCTGGGAAAGAACTGCTGCCTTGAGCTTCTTGCATTGAACTGGATCTGCTAAAAATGGATGCAGAAAGAAATGCTTTCTGTCAGGAGAATCGAGGACACCTATGACCACCCAAGTCCATATTACAAACGCCTTGTTAGGGCAACCTTTTGTTGCCACAAATTTCTCGCTAAGTTTGATTCAGTCTTACCCAGACTGGATAAATGTCAGATTTTCCAAATATAGAAAGATAAAAAATGTGTGCACATCCACGGATCTGCTGGTTTTAATGTGCTGTTTTGTTTACAAGTGATGATACGCAGTCCCCCTTTGTAGAAATCAACCTCAGTGTGGTTGCCAATTACATATGCAGTGCAAAATCAAAGTTACGTTTGTGCACCTGATCCACCACTTTGGCAAGTGAGGTGTTGTTGAGGAGATTTGCTTTCTTTGGTGTTTAACCTCCCCCGTAAAGCAGAACAGCAATCACTGGGGGGTTGCCACTTGTAGACCATCAGTCTGCAGCTGACATGTGTGAAGGTTATTGTTAGGAACGTGTGACAGACCCTTCCCTTGCCCAGAATGAAGACTAGCTGTCCTTGTGAGATTTTTAAGACTCATTAAGTAAAATAGAAGGAAAAAAAAACCCTTGTAGACATAAAGGAGTGTAACAGCTGGGGGAGGAGAACCAACCAGCGAGTCAGCAGAGTGTCCTAGTTCAGCAGGTGGGACCAGTTATCACTGTGTGGGGGTGATCAAAGCTATGTATTCTACCCCCCTCTATTCATTTCCCNAGAGGTATTCCCAGCACTGAGTAACTGGAGAAAACATTTCCAGGGAAGACTAGAACAAAGAACAAGTGAGCACACCTGTATGAATTTATCAGGGCCAGCCCCAATCTCCCAATGCTCCGGGGGCACCTGGCCAAGAGACTGGGCTAAGCTTGTCAATGGAGGCTGTGTTCAGATCCCAGGAAAGCTTGCCAGTTCCAGGAGCGACTCCCTTATCTCAGCTGCTGATTGCTAATTACCCATTACCTGGATTTATGGCTTTGGCTACGCTCTTATAAAAAAAAGGGGCTGAAAGCTGGAGAAACCCTGAACAGCAATGGGGAAACTGCACCGAGAAGTTCTTTCCACATATGCTCCATTTTGTCACGGGTGAGATTTAAACAGTTTCGCTGGTTAAGTAGTCTAAATCTTTCTGCTTTCTTACAAAGCCCGTTTCCTCACAGCACGAGAAAGGGAGGCTGGAGGAGGATGGATGAGTGTGCCTGAGAGAGGGAGCTGGCCCAGGGGGAACCCCTATGTGTTGGGGCCGAGGGGTGGAGAAGATGCTCATTCCCACTGGGTAGTTTCAGACTGCTTAAAGTGTAACGCAGTCTCACTTACTTAATTGACGCTCGCCTGTGGGAGGAAAAAAGGCTCGTTGAAGCATCATGGGTGAACCACTCTCAGGAAAAAGGCAAACATCATAGATCACGGCCCGCAGTAGTGCTTTGAGTCTGGCATTGATGAAGCTTGCTGTTGTCTACCAGTGTATTTGTGACACCCTGATGTATTTCAACGCTGTGCTCGGTGATGTGTGAGTCAGTCCTCTCGTTCTCTTCTGTTTGTGTTAAACAGAGTGAATTAGGAGATCGGTTTCACTTGGGATGTAGACTCTGTGTCAGAGCATCGATTCGGTCTTCAGAAAAAAACCATGCCAGAAGATGGTGTGGAGCAGCAGAAGGAATTGACCAGTATACATTCATTTTCCCAGCAGCTCTCTGGGAAGTAACAAGGTAGTGCTGCTGCAGTGCTGTGTCCGGAGGGATGCCAGAAGTTAACATCTTTGGGAGGCAAACCACAACGAGCGAAGCATCTTGTACAATCGTGGGAGAATTGGAAGGAGAAGCACGAATGAGGTGCTTATTATCTATATTTGAAAGCTTGTTTTTCACCAGAGGGAACTCGAAACTTGTTTTTTATAGCTTTAACTCTGCTTTGTTAATTTTTAAAATTGCATAAATTTTTAAAACGACATAAATCTTTTCTCGGGATGTGCTAAGAAAGCTGCGTTTTGCTCTCGGGTACCTGGGGATTAAGACATTTGTGTACTGAAGGGGTCAGTCTTTCCCCACTTTTCCCCCCTCAGGCAGCCTGTTGTTGAATTACCTCATTTTACGTGATGGCTGATCCAGGACCTGAACTATATTAACGTGGTTATTTGTTTAAATATGTATTTCGCCAGCCTCATCAGGGTATTCGCGTTATGCAAAGCAAAATACAGCAGCCTCGGGTCCCGCTGCAGCTTCATTTCAATTGGAACCGATGGGCTGACAAGCTCTAAGTGAATCTCTGCACCTGAAATTGCAATGCGGGCGCCTTATCTGCCCCCAGGTAATGCCATATGCAAATTATTCGGGCCCCAGTGGTCTGGGGGTGCTGGGAAGAAATGATTAACAATGATTATGACGCTGCTGGAGGCAACCACTGGGGGAAGGTTGTTCTCTCCTGAGCCTTCCCTTAATTACAGCGACTGCCCGAGGATCCAAGTGAGGCAAAGCTTAAACCAAAGAGCTGAAATGGAGCTGCACACAAACGTGTGCAGAGTTGTGTGGTAAAGCTATAGCTAAAACGCAGACTACCTCTGCTCAGCAAATCTTGCTGCTCTTCTGGGCTGTGTGAAGGCTCAGCCACTTAACTGGCTACCTGAGAAACGTGGCACCATTTCCCCACGTGATAAGGAACATCACCAGTGCAGCAGGAAGGAAGAGGACCTGTACCACTCCTGGCATATCTGCAAGGGGATGGATGGATGGATGCCTTGGGGCACCTGCACTGCTTGTGGAGGTCACTTAATGAGTCTACATGTAGATTACACTGCAATCATTGATACTGGGGAAGGCACATCTGAGGCAGCGCTCTGTCCATCTCTGTTACAGCAAAACGTGTTAATTATTGGTGTAGCTGCTCTCCTTCCAAGATCTCTCGAAGCTGAATGACATTTGCTGCCAATGGCACTGACAGTCATGCGGCTGTTTATCTGGTTTCATTAAATCACCCTGTTCACTGAGCTCTCTGAGTTGCTGCAGGACTGCATGTGGTTTAGACTTCATGTATTTGCTGGTTTTTGTGCTTGTTTCTTGCTATTTTAATCTTTAATTTGGATTCCTTTCTGTTGAAAGAAGCTGGTTTGCTGTTTCCCCCTCCCTTTTCTTATGAATGTAGAATCATAGGTGGTTTGTTTTCGGAGTGCTGTGGTTTTTCACAGTCTCCATGTTTACTGAAATCGGGCATTGAAGATGACGCACAAAGCTGTATTTTGTGGTCAAATGAGGTAGCAATGAAAGCTATGGGGGCTCTGATAAGGTTTGCACACTTTGCAACACAAAAGCGCTTGACTTGTTGGTTGTCTGGCAACATGTATTTATAGTTAGGCTAAAGTCTTTCAGATGGTTGCCTTTGAGATTTCTCTCTCATTTCTATAGAGCTGGAAACAACAGCAATTAGTTGTTCTGTATAGTCACTGTGAGCCAGCTGCCATTTGTTTCATTTTAAGGCTCTGGGATGCATGTTCTTCTCTGACCACGTGCTTGCAGAATTGGGGTCCAAGGCTTTGCTGGACAAGCCAGGAGACAGCCTGTCCTCCTCCCCAGGAGTTATGATGCCCATTTTGTTGCTCACCCCGGGTGTCAGCTCTGCCCTGTGTGCAGTTTGCCTCGTTGAAGCAGAGGTAGTGATTTGGGGGAAAACGGGGAGCAGCAAAGACAGGTTCAGTCAATAATTTGCTGCTCAAGTTGCAGCCTTGGTGCAGTGCACGTGCTGCGAAAGGCAGCTTCACCTCTGACTGATGGGCTGCCCATCAGCCTGGGAAATCAGATGCTGTGAACTCCAGAAATAAACTTACTCTCTGAGATGAGTATTCATCTGGCACAGAGGCTTCTCTAGAGACGTGTGGGAGTGTGGCTTCTTCACATATGCTCCCTTGGCACACCGAGAAGTGCCTTGTGCTGTCTCCCGTGGCTTCGTCTGGTTCGTCACATCTGCAGGCAAAACTGGAAGCTGAGGAGGGTGGTGGCACTGCTTTGGGTTGCTGCACGGTGTTGCACCGTTCTACATAAATTTGGGTGCCTTGGGGAAGGATCTGATGCTGCAGGTAACTGCAATGTCGTTTTTTTGGAGACATCCTCCCAGTTTTGATAAAGCTCCAGACACGAACAGGAGTTTTGGGCGTCGGAGTGTTTTTGCTGCGGGCCAGAGAAGCTGCAAGTCCATCTCCAGCCATTAATCTTCCATGGCTGACCTGCAGCTGCAGCTTTGCATTCCTTTTTGCTGTGGAAAAAATCTCCTGATGATGGTAACCTCCACTGTCACGCTTGTGGCATGGGGGGAAAAAAGCAAACTCACCCCCAGGTTCTTTGCAGATGCCGCTCTGGCAGTCATTGAAATGCAGGATTTCTTTTAGAAAACAAAATAGCCATTATATCTAAAATTTCTCTGCTTAGGTTCAGTAAGGAGATGATTAGCATGCAAGAACACTTTAAATGTTTCTCCTCACCTTACCTGAAGCCAATCACTCACTAATGATAATGGGATTTAAAGGTTTCCAGCTGAACAAGCCCATGAAGAAGTGTATACATAACAGCAAAGAAAAGGTCACTCCTGGAGTGTTACTTATTTTTCCTATTGTAGAATTATTCCATTATCTTAGTAATTGCTATAAGTATTGAATGTTATTTATTACAGGCTGCATTGTGTGCACTTGTGGTTCTTGAAGGTAAGAAAATTTATTTAATCCTCAGCAATTCCCCAGCTGCAGTGTGATTTTATGCTAATCTGGGATGGGATATCTAATTTGGTGTGGATGCGTTCTTAGAGGTTTAGGCTCTGGGTTTATTAGCCTTAGGACCAGGATAACATTTGAGTGTTGGGCTGAAACAAAATTAGGTTCCCAAAGTGTTTTAGCATGCTGCACTGGCTGTTGTTAAGTTAGCTTCTGGTAGAAACTAATTCCACTGGGAAATAAAAGACCTCAGCTAATGGAATTACGTCAGTACATTTGGAATACGAAAAAGGCAAGCAATTAAAAATAGAATATTAATTAATTAAGCTCACAGCTTCCTCTTAGAGATTTAATGTTTGAAGGAGTGCTGTAATAAACCCTAGCAAGATAATACTAATAAAACAAATATAATTTGACAGAGTTGGCTTATTAGATATTATTAATTGAGTATGAGTTGAGAGTTGTGTTTTATATTTACGGAGAATAAAAATGGCTGGTTCATTAGCTGTCAGCAATGCTTTTTAGCATGTATCAGCTTGTGCCATTTGTGGCTTTATTTCATAAAAAATCTCTTACAGGAGTTTAAAGAAATTTCTCACTTCAGCTTTATGAAAATGCTAAGGAGGAAAGTTAGTATAAGACCATCTGTGCATCATCTGTGGCGCTTGGACAAGCCGGTGTTTGGTGATTAAAGACCATCCACTTCAGTAGCTGGATTTGGAAGTGAATCCCAATTTTCCCTCTTAAATCCCAGCTCCCAGGTGATGTTCTCAAGCCCCTGTCTATGCCAGAGTTTCAGTCTGGTGGCTGTGATCATGTTGAACTCTTTGTCAGTGACTTTTTTCCTGTGTGCCGCGCTCTCGGCTCACAGTAATAGGTCAGTGATAGATGGGAGAGTGTGTGACTGCTGGTTTTGACCTTGACTGTCCCCAGTTGGAGCAGCCTTTTTGGGTCAGCTGGCACCAGGGAAATAGGTCCTCTCAGCACTGGATATGGCCTGAATATTCAAGTCTTTCCTAACGCAGATGTTTGGGCTCTGCGTGGTGGGGGAGGAGGGTGCAGGATGGTACGTGGCCATGGTGTGCAGCAGCTCTCACAGCACTGTCTCCACCAAAGAGAATTTGGGAATGGTGGGTGTAAATTCTCCCTTTAAGGTCCTTGTCTTGATCTCTGCAGGTTTCAGACACCAGTTTGTATATATTATGTATTTGGGGTTGGCAGCTTCTGCCTCTGTTTCTCACAAAATCAAGACTGGGACACACTTTCAAGACCATGTGGTCCAACCATCCACCCAGCACCACCGTAATCACCTCTAAACTATATCCCCAAGTGCCACATCCAGAACACTTCCAGAGACTGTCTCCACCACCTCCCTGGGCAACTTATTCCAATGCCTGACTGCTCTTTCAGTGAAGAATTTTTTTTTCTTAATATTTAATCTGAACTCTCACTGCTAAAAGTTAATGTGAGTTCATTTTGAGTTCATATGGTAATCTAAATGAAACTTGCATATTATATTCTTGATTTAAGGTTTGTTACACTTGCAGTTATCTAGGCTTCTGCTGCAAGTCTAAACCCAAGATTTTAGTTAGACTTTTAAACCCAACCATTTAAGCTCCTAATGAGATTCCTTGTTTAGTTATTGGGTGCTAGTCTTAGATGGTTTCACATCTATTTTTTTTTGTTTGTCTCTATCCAGTGGTTGAATTTGCCAGCTAGAAAAATCAGATATTTATTTTGAAATATGCATTAGCATAGATATTGAGGTCAACCCAGTCCAGCAAGGTTTACTGAAAGCTGCCTTAGCCTTTGTGAAGTCTGATCCACAGTGGAATAATGTGGGGATTTGGGGACCTGTAAAATACTGATTAGGACTCTTCTCCCAATTCTGAGCATCCCAGCCATAATGATATTAGGTATTTTTGGGGATAACATAACACAGAAAATTGAAAATTATGAGTTATTGTGCCCTCCTGCTTCCCTCAGTCTTAACACCCCACTCTGCTTGTGGTTTCAGGGCTGCTGGAGGGCCCACCAAAAGAAGTACTTGCTGCTCTTCCCAGTGACCCCTTGTCTTCCCTGTCACCTTTCCCTTTAGTTCCTGCATTTCACAGCCAGCAGTAGAGGATGAGAATGACTTTCCTCCTTACAGTGCTGCCTTGATATTGTCAGTACCCAGCAGAGCTCTCCAGCTGCCCTGTCCTCCTGGTAGCCCTGGATGTTGAAGCCAATTTCATGGTTTGTGCCTCAGTGGCTTGACTTTGCCGTCTCTGACTCAAGCCAGAACAATATAGGAATGTGAAATAGAAAATGGGTTCTGGTGACACTGCTGTGTGGGGTGACTTGGTTTTTGTGCCCCTTGGTGCCCTTCCTCTGTTTCCTGGAGGTAGGAACTGGAGAAATCTTTTTCCTTCTACCTTGTATGGGAAGCCAGGAGGGGTTTAGGCTGTTTGAGACTCATCCCATCTTATTTTGAAATAGCTGGGGGGACTCAGCTATGTTATGGTAGGTGGTTTCAGTGCGGGCAGAATCCTTCCTTGTCAGGACAAAATAGTTTTTGCCCAGAAGCACTTAGATTCTTACCAGCAAGAAATTCTCATTTGTATGGGAGTTATTTTCATTCAGACTATGGTAATTTTATAAGTCAGACATGCCAAATTCCACTTACGACAAAAGGCATGGAGTTAGTTTCCACTTCTGCCATAGCAGCTGTTGCAAAGTCAGGATCCAGTTTTTGTAGGGAAACTGTTAAAAATTACTATTTGAGTTGTACAGTGTCAAAGACAATATTCTAGATGTGTCCCTAGGCATTAATAGTTACGATGGATGCTGGTTCAAAATACACTCTTGCTATGACTCGTGACCTCCCAGTAGGATTCTCTCTTACTAAATCAAATCCAAGTAAAATGCTTCCTCAGCATGACAAGGAAATGGACCTTCTCGTGGTGGGGAAACTGTTCAGGGACTTCATTTGTTACCTGCTGCCTTCTCAAAAGCAAGGTCTGGCCGTGTGTAGGTTCCCAGTAGGTAATTTGTAAGCCTGTGTGGCGACGCTTCCCAGGTAGTAGGAGATGTCAGAAAGCAAATATATGTGATCTCCTGTACATCCGTGAAGTAAATCACAGGTGGAATCATACAGAATATTCTGAGTTGGAAGGGACCCACAAATGATCATGGGGTCCAGCTCTTGGCCGTGCCCAGGACATCCCCAAGAACTGCACTGTGTGCCTGAGAGCACTGTCCAGGAATGAATCATCCCGAGAAAAATTCCCACATTTCTTCCCTCCTTGGAGGGGAGGTGTGTTGAAGGACATAAATCTGGAAGATTAGTTTGGCTGGGGGGGTGGCAGAACAAAGAAATGCACTCATTTGTATGGCAAATCCCGAAAACAGCACTTGGATGGTGTAAACTACTCTGGCAGGTTTCCTTGTCCAGGGTCCGTGTTCTGGCCTCTGAAATCCAACAAGATGGTGAGCTAATAGAAGTTTGTTTCCCCCTGTGCCAGGCCATGCTTATGGTTTACTTGCCAGCAAGGGGAAAAGTAGGAGTATAGGGATTTACGTGCATTTTGGGCAGAGAGCATCCATGAGTGTTTTAAGGCTGGGTGGGGTCCCATTAACTTGTAGCTCACCCACCCTGAGCACGTCTTCTCATAGTGAGGAAAACCTGTGTAGGCTCATGGGGTGGTAGAAGAATAACTTAATTTCATATTAAATGAAAGTAAGTTAATGTATTACAAGTTTAATATATTAAAGCACTCTTATAGTGAATCTCACTGTATTGGTTTCAGGCTGGTGTTTGAAATAACTACGGTAAAGGAAGGACATTTCCTATTAACAAGAGATACAAGAAGTATTCTTGCTTGTGGTCACTCTCTGTGGAATGTAAAGTACCCCAATAATGAGCAGATATTTCTTTCTCCCCTCAGGAGTGTAAACATTTAAAGAAATCACAGAACTTCTTGGTGAATCCATATTCTTGAATCTAACAGAGACAAAGCTGAAACGCTTCTTTCAGGTGGTCTAGAAAAAGAAAACACAGAAGTGCCCTGGACAGATGGTTTGTAGTTTCGGTACCATGAGGAATATGTGAACAGTTGTGAGACTGTTCTAGTCTGTCTCAGACTGGACAGGATACAGGAGCATGACAGGGGCAGATGCTCTGTAGAAGTAAGTGACAGAGGTGGGAGAACTGTACGTGAAGAGCTGTGGGTGGAAGGGATTCCTGTGTTCGAGTGCTGAGCTCTGCAAGTCTAGAGCATCGTGTGTGAACTGGGTGGTTCGGGCCACAGGTGTGACCCCTGGGCTCCTTTCCTGCTGGCTTTTGTAGTTATAGGGAGTGATGGAGGTAGTGGATAAAGGGAAGTGAAACTCATATGCTCTGCTTGAGAGGCATGACACAGGTTTCAATTTACAGTTTTTATGCATTTTCAGTAAATATACAAATCTAATAACTGCACAAACTTGGCTTCAGCTGTGAGCAGACGTTCCTGTTTGTTTGGTGCTTCAAACAAGATACATCCTCACGTAGTGTTTTTCTCAGGTAAGATTCCTGTAATTATTTAGGGAGCATCCTGTAGCGGGTCCCTTCCCTTGTGTGAGGGCCCAGACTGGTTATTTTCCTGCCAGCACGAGATTCATCCATGAAGATCTGAGGAAAACATGTTGAACTCCTACAGAAATGCTTTACGGAGGGAGCTGTAACGACGCTCAGGTGAAAAGCCTTTAAAACTGCAGGCACAGGTCACAAACTGTGCTGGTGGTCGATGGCCGTGCTGCTGCAGAACTCAGTCACTGCAGCCCCCCGAGGTGGGAGGATCTGAAGGATGACTTTGGATTCTCGAAACCGGCCACGATATTCTTGTTGTATTTTGAAGCAGTAGCGACCGTGAGGTGGAAGGCTGGCAGGTTGCCCCCCGGGAGGAGGATTAATCCACACCAAGCTGTGTTTGGCAGTCGAAGGGGAGCAGGTGGAGCTCAGAAGTTTCTGCATCAGCCACTGGGCAGCAGAAGCAGTGCTGGACTGTGTGTCTGAGCATCCTGCAAAGCTCCCCAGCGTGATGGGAGAGGGCAAAAGTGTGTCTGTGTGCTGTTGGGTGACCACGCTTAGGCTTTCACCTCTAGTTGTATATAAACTCCTTGAAAATCCCGTTGGATTCTTTCCTTCTCTGATGGAGGAGGGGGTCTCGTGATCATGACATAAACATTTTTGTAGTTATGTTCTCGTTCTGCTTTCTTCTTCAGTTGATAATCGCCTCAAATCACTCTTGCAATTGAATTTTTAGCCCACATGGGACCCCCTTATCCACCAGGTTGTGTCTGGGAAGTGTCTGATCCGTGGACCAGGTGAGTTCATCTATTTCTGTCACAGGGAGTGCACTGGGAGCCAACCACAAAGAGGTGAGGTGGTGGCGAGTTGAATTTCTGTAATTCTGCATAATTCGCTCAGTTTGGAAATGGGACAGGGTTTATAATTATCAAAAATCTGGAGTAATTGGAGCAAAATTGTTGGGTACCTATGGGTTGTCAAGGAAAAGGGCTGTGGATTTGTGTCAAGATCCCTGTCTGGCTGTGACTGCTTTTGGGACTAGAGACCAAAAGTGCCAGCAGTGAGAATTTTTAACTTTGACCACAAAAGCTAATATGGAAGACCTTTTCCCAGCTCACATTGATTTTTTTTTTTGGTACGTTTGGGATAATTGTTGACATGATAGATCTACTGGCAATTAGACAAGCCAGTCTTAGAGGAGTAAGGTAAAGAATGAGAGGAAAACCAGGGCATCTCCTTAGTCACTGCTAATCCTGCAAGCTCAGGCAGCTGCTGTAGATGTGTCTCTGTTTCCTTTGCCTTCCATTGGCTCTACCGCTCCTTCTGTTCCACCTGAGGTGTTAATGCCAAATAACACTGCTCTTGGGTCAATCTCAGTTTATCTGACAGGAATTTTCAAATTCTGAGCACAATCATCGTTGCAAAAACTAGTCATTCCAGTCTGTTGCCTTTTTTTTTTATGGCTTCTGTTCCTGGAAAGGCCCCCAGCTCCAAACTCCTGGTAAATACAGCCAGATCCCAGTCTCGAAGGACATGAAGAGAAATATGTACGAAGAAGGGCTCTAGAAGAAAGAACCAGGGTGGGTATGAGCTGGATCTGTACACTGCTCAGGGTGCACAGGTTACTCTAAGAGCATTGTCAGGAATTTCCTTCATGGGGTGCGTGTCTCCATGCTTGCACTTTCTGAAAATCTTCCTCATTTCAGTGTTTCTGGGCATGCAGGAATTTAATCTAGTCTGGAAGGGCCTCCTTTCTTTGCTGCCTTGGCTCCAGCCTTGGCTACCTCACTAAAGATCATCATGACCAAGGACTTTTCAATCTGCCTTTTAAGTTCTAATTGTCTTGCTGAAGCTGTGTTTCCAGCTTTGATCCTATAAAACACTCTTTTTCAGCCCCTTTCAGTGTAAGAGCTCCTTATTTTTTGCTTTTTTTTTCAGTGGCATTCTGGTCCCTGTACAATGAATTTCGGTCTGCTGATAAGACTGCTGTTATCCTAAATGTCTCACTGGCTAAGCAATTCTAGTAAGCAACACCAAGTTAAGTGACCTGGGTTGTTTTTTGTTTGCTTGTTTAATCAAAGAATATGTCTATGCTGCTTGAAGGAAGGTTTTTAGAGCTCCTGAATGCTCTAATTTGCTGCAGGTGCCAGCTGCAGTTTCCTATGTGCGGTAGCAAAGCTTCAGGGAAAGGCGCAAATTGTATTTTTTGCTGCTTTTTCAAGTCTTTTGACTGTCACATTAGGATATCCATGTGCTAGAGTGTGACAAGAGAGGGAATCCCTGTCGTAACCACCTGCAATCTCGTGGTTGTAAAGCTGTTCTGGTGACTTTTGTCCCTGTTCTGTGCCGCATTGAAAGATTTTCTTAAATGAGCCTGGCATTATCCTCATAACCACAGCAGATGCCACGCTCAGATGCTGCTAAGTGAATCCTGAAGGGAATTTTAACCTGTGAAATTTCTTTGCCTTTGTAAACAATCCTTACACGATTAGTTTGAAGATGGCAACATTCGTGGAATTTCCGAAGTTCATCTTCCAAGCTGGGGTTTAGCGAAGTCTGTTTTGCCCCCACCAAAATGAAGCAAGGAGGAACAGGAAAAGATGAACAAGACGGTCTGGTGCTTGAGGAGCAGGTGGGTTGGTGCAGAAAAACCCTGCTTGGCAGGAGCTGAGACTCTCTGACAGATACACTTTTTGTCTGTCTGAATTTTGGGGGCACTGATGGAAGGAGGCTCTGAGTGAGATGCAAGTGAAACTGATTTGAAATCCATTGCGGTCATTCATTTGAGATGAAAGCAAAAAAGCATCGCTGACCTCCACCAGCCTGTGTCAGGTTGTATCCTAAGTGGCCTTTTCCTACCATTGTCCATTCACAGAAACAGATTTTCTTCTCACTCCAGCCAAGCTGGCCAAAGCCTACAGACCGTGGTGCTGTGCTTGCTGTCTCTCAGTTAAGCTCTGTTCATGTAGTAACATGATTGAACCCGTATGTCTGAATAGCTCTGCAATAATAAGGCATTGAGGGGTGTTTTTTTTCAAGCAAATGCAAAGCATTTCCCCCTGCACGCAGCAGGGCTAAATATAAATTGTGCAGTTTCTAGCAGTTATGCCATGTATGGGCTCTTCTTTTTCACTCGTCGTCGTGGGCCAGAGTTAGGAAAGCTGTGTCAAAGAAACTGTGTGCTTGGTGTGCTTAACCTGGACAGCTGAGATCCTTCTGTTCTCACTCACCTCACCTGGCAGTGGGGTGGTTGGTGAGCACCAAGGTGAGATGGCAACATAGCACAGCGTCTACTCCCTGTCTCTGCTCCTTTTGTGGACCTGCCTGGGTCTCTGCCCCACACCGGAGCAGCACTAGCGGAGTTGAGGTGAATTCATGCATTTCATTCACCCTGAACCACTTGGTGGTGGGGGCAGAGAGAGAAGCCCCGGGAGGAAGAAAAGTTTCAAGGGTGCCAGCAACTTGATAATGAACAGAAGTCTGAATAAGCTGCTGTCATCCTGGTTGGTCTTGTTTAGCCTGTGACAGAGAGCTGGGAGAGGGGAGCTTGTGTCTGAACTGTGGGATCTGTGACAAGCACCTGTGACAAACCCAAGTTTTAGCTTGTCAGAAATGGGGGATGAAGAAGACCTCTGTCCAGCTTGTTCTTCCTGTATTCTCAAGGCATGGGACTGCTCTGCTGTGTGTTCCAGGGCTGTCCCAGAGCGGGAGACAGGTGGGCACCACGTGCATGAACTCAAGATGCTTCTGTGAGGTTTTTCGACTTTGAGCAGAGGTCTTCTGCAGATTAGATCCTGCGTTTGCTTCTGGCCCTTGTGCAGGGTCTCATCATCTTCCCTGTCCCTTCAGGATCCTCCCTACCACACACTGTTACTTGGGCTGTACCTTTCAGCCAGAACAGCAGCATCTGGTTCGCTGGGTCCCAGGTAGCCTCAGCATCAGACAGCAAAAGCAAAGGCTGTGGCAGGAAGCGTGAAACCAGGACCAGCGGTGTGTGGCTCACCAGAGGTGCCTGAGGTGCACCAGATCTGCTGCAGGGACGTCTCCCGGGTTTGTCTCTGTGCATCAGAGAGGGCTGTCCTTTTATCAGCCCTCTTGATAGGGCCCCAACACAACAAAGTCCTCACCTGTGTCTGCAGGATCTTGGACATTCCTTCTATCCCTTGGCAAGAGAAAGCTGAAAATATCCATGGATGCTCTGAAGAAGAGAGTGTGTTTCCATTGGTCCCTGTCACTGGAGGTCTGACAGTCCCCTTGGGGGCATTCCAGGAGCTCCAGAGATCCTGGCCCTGACTCTTGCAAGTGTTGGACTGTATCTTCCCTGAGGTACTACAGGCTGGAGAAAACCACACGTACCTTGACCATAATCAGGCCCAGAGCCTTCCTGCAGCAGCTCCTGATGTCAGCATGTTTCTGCAGCGTCCTTTCCTTAATTTAAATGTGCCTGTCACAGGGAGACATCCTGTCATCTCTACTCGAGGCTCTGACATTAGCATTTGCTATTTTTTTTTTTGCTTGGTGTCACTGTTTTTTTTTGATCAAGAAAGAGTTTGGAGTTCAAGCATAGCTCTCTGGCTAGTTTAAGTTAACAAGGAAAGAATTCGTATGAATCTTCATCAGTTTCTGTGGTCCTGCTGCCCCACACAGAAGCATCTCAGGTATGCCCCAAATTCCTGCTTTGTGGCTGCACAGTTAAACCCCCCTGAGAGCTACTCAAAGCCTGTTTTAAGGAAAACCGTCTCATGCACGAATAGCTGTAGGCTTGGATTGGACAGGTTGCAAACCTCTCCCTCCTCCCAGTGCTGTCCAGTCCTGGTTGTACCTGCCCTGCCACGGCCGTGCCACTCCCCCACAGGGGATGGGTGGACAGAAGGATGGCTGCAGGTGTGCATTGCTGGAGCTGCAGGCTTATTTGCTGTTTCCGTGTGTTGAGTTTCTGGCATTTAGCTCTGTGGGCTCCCTCTGAATGAAACTGGGCCCGTGTGTTTCCCCAGTGAACGCTGACATACATTAATGACAGTAAAAACAGGGGCGCTGCCTCACCAGCCTATGGAAAGGGGGGTGTGCAGAGTTGGTATGTACAGATTTCTTCGTAATACTTCACGGGTTATTTCCTGCTTTACTTGCTAGCTCAGGTTTCCAGTTTCCCGTGCTCCATCAATGCCTTGTGCCATGTAAGGAATGAAGCTCCATCCTCCTTTCACGATGCCTTCAGGCTGAAAGGGCAAAATGGCCCTGTGAGCTTGCAGCACGCTAAGTAAAAGATGTTTTAGTTCACGTCCAGCCACAAATTCTTGGGTGGTTTTTCTTTGGTTGTCGCTTTTCCCCTTTTTTAAATGTGTGTTTTCTGTTAAGCCGCATAAGGTGTTTCATGTCTGCAGCAATCACACAAAGTTGTGTCTTCATATAAAAAGGGGAAGTGAATTCTCTGGCTAGCCAAGGGTGTTGTGAACATTCATTAGTCAGTGCAAGAAATGAGTGTCTAATCTCATCAAAAATATAATTAAATGTGAAATTTGAGAGGGTTGCTCTTAAAAGAGGCTGCTGATTGGTGACAACACAGATTGTGCGTGTGCTGTCATCTTTATCCTGGCCGTGATTCCTTTTTTCCTTTCTTTTTGTTTTAAGCTAGTGAGGATGTGAGGGACAGAAGAAGCCTAATGGGACTTCATATACCTGGTGATGTATGGGGCACTTGCAGTCAGAAATATTGAACTCATAAATGTACTCATTTGCCCTGGAGTCAGTGAGAGGGAGACGAAATACAGGACACCGCAATGTCACAGTCATGCAGAGTCACCTCTGTAACAACAGACCGACAGTAGCAGGGCCATATTTTTCTTGGGTTTTACAGCAAATGTGTAAATGAGCTCTCTGAGGCTGCTCTCGTTGGCTGGAGGAGAAGGTGAACTTCTGCTGGATTAGTCTGTTTGCAGACCCCTTTTGCACGTTGGGGTTTTTTTTTCCGGAGACTCTGAACATTTTGGGGTGCTATTTTGAAGGCAACCCTGCACATGCTGCCTGTTCTGTCTCGTGTCTCCACCACAGCACTGCAACCCTAAGCTCCACCAGCCTGCCCTTCAAGCATGAAGGTGAACAGAGGTTGCACGTGCACATCGGAGGCAGATGGTGAGCCCCAGTCCTGCAGTGGCACTTGAGAGAGGTTTTCTTCGTGTTTCTTCAGCGGCACAGAAGGAAATGAAAGTGTTTCTTACAGTAAATACTTTTTTCTCTCCCCCTTCCTCTGCACTGCTGTGAGTGTCTGAAGACTCACTTCACTGCTTTTCTCAGAGAAGCCTATTTCTGTCTCGGATCAGTTTAGTCCTGTCCCACGCACATATGATTAAGACAGGATGTTGCTGTGATAGCCTGGAACAAACCTGTAAGTTTGGGACACTGGGAGCGAGAGGTAAGATGCAATTGCCACTGATAAGAAGTCAGTAGGGCCAAACCAGTGGCTGAAATGTGGAATTCATCAAGTGTAGCCAAATTGTTGGAAAAATGGTGCAGACCACAAGACAAGGGGTTTACCCATTTCTCAGAGGTGCTTGCGTACATGTGATTCCACTGTGTGGAGATCCCTCAACAGGCTGTGTCTGTGTCTGTGCCCAGAGAAATGGCACAAAAGTATGAGGTTCCCAGCTGCATCCTGAACTGCTGTTGTTGTTATTCCCCAGCACATCTGCAAAGCACATCTAAAAAAATGCAGATGTTGGCTCCAATGCTATACCAGTTTGCTTCCTCCAGTGAATGAGACACAGTTTCTGCTGTGTTGCTTGTGTGTCCCACCTTGGCACTCAGGGCAACACAGTGGTTTAAGCCACCTCGAAGAGTGTGGACAAAGTATCTAGCCCTATGAGGCTCTGTAGATCACTGGGTCACTGGTTCTTCAGCATTGGCTTTGCAGTCTCCTCCCTGGAGACTCCCAACAGAGCTGAGGTGTCTTTCGGGGTGCATTCAGTTCAGTTTTACAATGCAGGTGGCTGTATGGAGCTCTTTGCTGCAAGGCAGGTACCATTTAGTCACTAGAAGAGCCCACTGAAGTCCAGGGTACAGAGGGTTGTCCCACACCTCCTTCCTGCTGGTGAGACTCTCCATGAGTGATTGTTGCTGGTGTTTCAGAAAACCAGCTGGGCTGCGTGTGCAGTGCTTTATCTGACTGGACTGATTTCCCTGGATGAAGGATGCCATACTTCAATAAACTAGGAAAGGATGAACAAATAGGTGTTTCGCCTTTGCCGGGTCTTGGCGTTAGCATCTTCCTATGTGGGGTGAGGTGACCAGGAGATATTTTTGTCTCCCCTCTCCGCTCAGCCCTCTCCTCACACACGCAGAGCTCTCTCCAGTCTGCGGGACTTTGCAGAGCACGCCGTGGCTCGCGTTGGTTCAGCCCCAGTTCAGTCACCCAAAACCTTGCAGGTCTATTTTGAACCATCTTTCAATCTGTCCACTATGGAGTTTCTTTTCTTTTTTTTTTCCGCTCTTGCTTCTGACATCATTTCCCGAACACTATATTCACCGAGCTCTGTAGCCAGATCGTCTTCTCAGCATATGATGCAAGGAGCTCTTTAAAATGGATTTCGGCTCTCCTTTTACTCTGCAGTGCTTGCTGGTCGTAATAGCTGTTACTCATGGTAAGTGGGATTTTTCTTTATGGAGTTGGCACGGATTTGCCTAGAGGAGCAGATGCCTTAATTTTGCTCCAAGATCTTTTAAGGACTCAACTGGGTTTGGGGAGACATCAAACAGTGTAACTGCTAATGCATGAACGGGGCAGTCAGACCAAAGTAAGACAGACTATTTTTTTTGGAAATGAACAATATTGTACTTTCCGGGGGTACTGCATCTCTGAAGACGTTTCAGCAGAGAATGTGAAGTCCTTGTACACACAGGGCTGGCTGGGGAGCAGTGTGGTCCTGCTCCTGGTTTCTTGGTGTGACCTTGGGTTAGTCCCCAAGCTGCTCTTGCCCTGCTGTTTACCCATCCTTTGAATTTTAAGTTGCATACAGCAACTGAATAATGTGCGAGGGTGCTGCGAGATGTGTTCAGGCTAAAACTGTGACCTTACTCTTTGGGGAAAAGCAGCTGTGCAGGCAGCTGTTGTTTCTGCTACCCTCTCTACAGGATCCCTGGCACCGATGCCTCGAGGATCTTTCTTTGCACAGTCTCTCAGCTCTCACGGGGGGTGGTAGATGGTCATGTTAAACTTGGGGAGAGAAAAGACCAGCTGTTCAGCTTCTTGTTTCCCTGTGCACATGGTGTGCACACACCATGCCCATGTTACTGAGGTGGGGGGAAGCTGACCTTTATAGGAGGCTTCCCACTCCTGTGATTTTTCCATCTCTGGTGATCCAACCTGTCGCTGGGGTTGGGTCTGTCCCTCTTAAGTCTCACCTGGGTGTTTGCTTTTTTGGGAGGCAGCCGAGAGGGGATGGATGGACAAGGTAATCTCGCCGCCCACGCTCTGTGCCTCTCCTTTCAGGCTCTGCCACCTGGACCAGTGTGCTCAGCGGCGGCTCAGCAGTCTTTTCTGTGGGAACCCAAAGCCTGCAGAACCTCTCCAGAATGAGCAAGGGGGACAAGCCATGCGTGACAACTGTCTTAGATGACACTTTGTTGGCTGAGTGCAGCAATTCTGCCAGTAGGTGCCTGAACTGGCAGAACGGCTCCCTAGTGCTGAAGAGTGTGGAGAAAGAGGACGAAGGAAAATACGAGTTTGTTTTTCACAACATCACCAGGCATTTTACACTGGAAGTATTTGGTAAGTGGTCTTCTTAGTAACAAATAGCTTTTGAACTTGTGAGCCTGGTTGGAAGCTTGGTGCCTTGAAATTCCTCCTAAGAAAGTGCTTGAGCTTGCAGGAGCTATAGGTGCCTCTGGAAGCAGCTTTTTTAAGCTTCTGGCACCTCAGAGAGCAGTAATGGTGAGTGTAAGCTAAGAGATGCTTTCTGCATCCTCATCTCTCCTATCTGTCGATCCTTTTTTGAGCTGGCCAGTCAGCTGAGTTCCGTGCTATTTTTCTGAGAGGTAAGAGGCAGCAGCATGAAGTGTTTGTGAGGTTGAGCCTACACGATGTAGACACGTAGCTGGAGGTTTCAGTCTGTTTCCAGAGTACTGTTCCTGATGGCTCTCACAAAAGCTCCCACTGACCAACAGCCTGTGGGCACGCTTCCTCGAGGAGTTAACCCTGCCTGACTTGGCTCTGGAAATGGAACTGGACTTCTGTGCAGGTCTGCACTGAGGTGTGCTGGGAGTTTCCCCCTGCTTTGTGCAGCTGAGGAAGGTGCTAAGGGCACCTGTGAGTGATTCTTTGCTCCCCTTGAGCGTCTTGGAGGTCAGCACCTTCTGGGTCTGTCCAGAGACCAGGGACAGATACTTTTTCCATGCCACTCTCCCTACTGTCCTCCCCGTGGCCTCAGAATTCCTGCTCTCCGTTTTGTGCCCTCTCATCCATCTGCAGGGTGCAAACACAGGAAAAAGTCGCTTCTGTACAGGATTCAGCTCATTGCTTGGGTTAATATGGAGAAGGCTTAAATGGGTTTGTCCCCCTGCTGAATAGTGCTGCAGGCAGCCAGGGACCATTGCTCTGGTCCTCATCTCCACCATTCCTTTTGCAGGGCTTTCACTTACACAAGCTTCTAAGATAAATTGAAGCCTATGAACCTGTAATGAAAATGTCTGAGCAAAGTGATCTCAGTGAAGACAAATGAACCCTCACACCTTTTGGGGGCAAACAGGCGGAACTGCTGTGGGGAGTAGGTCAAAGATGTGACTCCTTGGCATGAAGATCAGGGGCTTAGGCTGGAAGTAGGCAAAGACTGCAGAAGTGTCCTGGGTTTAACCTCCATTTCAGTGGATTTGGTTTTGGGAACTTTTCTCTCCTCCTTGTACTCTGTTGCCTCCCTAGAGCAGGGGAACAATTTCCCAGCAAAGGTGTTCCTGGAGGCATGAACTTTAATTGAAGATGATGTTCTAGTTGAAGTGATTTCTGAGCTTATTTGCATGGATGGATGTTCTCTAATGTTACTCCTGCTGTGGAAAAACCATACCACTGCTCTGTCTAGTTTGTACTTGCAACGTGACAAACGTAGGAAATAGGTTTGCTCCTTGTAGTAGACCGAAAGAGAGAAATCCAGGGAAATGTAGTAAGAGCAATGATTCATTGCTTCATTTTAAGATGTCCTAGTCTGGGTATCCTTTCTAACTGCAGTTGTCTGGTGTTGGCACACATGTTGGGCATGATTTGCACTAGTTCCTCTCTGCTGTGGAACAAGAGGCAGAGAGACAGCAAAAGTACAAACCTCGGGTGTAGGGGAGGGCTGAGTCTGCTCTGGAGCTATGGCTATCTGCTGATTACAGAGGAAGCCTCTGACTGGCGGACTCTTTGAATATTTCCACAGTCCTCTCAGATCAGGGGCTTTTATTATTTGTTTGTTTTCAATGTCAGTAAGGAAAATGAAGACATGCCAGATTTTTGTCACGCCCCCAAAAGGGGGGCCAAGAGTCACGAGCAGGTTTGGGGTGGGCACTGTTAAGCATTTCAGGGTTGAGTGCAGGCACTGAGGGACCTGGTTAGTTATCTCTGGTTATCTGGTTAGTTATCTCTGTGCCCCCTGGCTACCAGTAAATACAGCAGTACTGAGACTGCTGGTAAGAGAAGCTTCTGTTCAGCTCACGTTCACTGCTGAGTCTGCTCCTCACCTCTCTCTTTGCTCCCTGTTCCCACTGCCCCATGCTGTGCGTGACCAGAGCCGACCATTGGCATCCAGTGCTTCCCTAACGGGGCTGCAGAGTTGTCCTGCAACGCGACCAGCAAGGAGGTGATGACCTTTCGGTGGCAGCTGAGTGGCAAGGACCTGAGTGTCCCCGGGGCTTGCGTTAAGGACGGCGGCAGGAAGGTCCGCCTGGACAAAACCGTGCCTGGGGAATTTGTGTGCGTGGTTTCCCACGGGAGCAGCGTCACCAGGACCAGGCCTGTTGCGCTGTCCTGCAGCTATGGTGAGTAATGGTATCTCCAGAAAATATTCCACCTTTTGGTTTCTCTCAGCAGCAAGCTGAGGAGTTGTTGGTGTCTTCAAAATACCGAAACTCTTCTGTCTTCTGGCAGCTGCCTTCCAGACTTAGCACATCCTGCCTTTAGAAAGTGACCCCTTGACTTCCTTCTCCCTCCTGTGTCTTGGGCTGACACAGCCTACAACCACAGGAAGTTTTGTTCAGGAGGTCCTTTTACCCAAGTCTGCAGCAAGGATGGATCTCTGTCCGCCTGTTTTCCTGCTTCCCAGGGAGAGAGACCTTGCACCTTGCTGTGCACTGATTCTCTATGCCAGTTCAGCTGCTTCCTACTCTGACATTCACCCATGACCCTGATGATGCATCCCTGTAAAAACACCTCCACTTAGTTCAGTCCTGTTTCTGGTGGACTCAGCTGAGGTGTTTTGCCTTGCCTGTTTTCTCCTTATCTAGGCAAGAAACACAAAGATTTGTGGGTCTATACAAATGTTTCTCCCTCACCCCCACACCGTCAGAAGTTGGTAAAGTCCCAAGTCATTTACTTATGGAATGTAGGGTTTTTTCTCCTTCATGTCCCTGCTCAGATATGTAGCTCTGTGAGAAGGCTGGGATTTTATCCATTTTCAAATTATTCATAAATGCTGAGTATTCTGCTTGAATGAGGTCATAGTTTAACGAGACAGAAAATCTGGATCCTTGGATATCATATAATTTGTATCTCCAGTAGAGGAGGTTACTCTGCTCTCTGGCAGCAAAGATGCTTATCAGAGCTGCACGCATAATTTAATCACAAGGTTTTTTGCTAATTTAGCTGTAATTAATTTAATCACCTGCTACTAGAGAAATTGTACTCTGTAATAGCACCTAGCATTTCAGTAATCATCAGAGACACTCCAGCTCCACGGCAGATACCGTGGTTGGGCACGCAGCTGGTGTGAAAGCAAACTTACTGGCCTAAACCCTGTGTCCAGTGTGCCGGCACGGAGCAGAAATGCCGTGAGCTGTTCACGCCTGGACACACCGGCACTGCTGGCCCATCTGTGCGAGTCTGGCATTTGTGGTTGTGGAGCAGTGATGTTAATTTTGCCCAGTGAAAGTGGCTGGAGGCTGCGCAGAGGCAGAGCCGAGCTGGCCGGGGCACCGGGGAAGGAGGATGTGAACGTCCAGGAGCTGTTCAGCCAAGCCCTGGGATAAATCACGTGAGTGCCGAGTTACCGCCGATGATTCTGGGTGGCTGCCCAGTCCCCTGGCTGCGATATCAGTTCCCCTTTTCCTCTTGAAGAGCCCCCAGGGGAACACAGTGGTGGCTCTGTTGGGATGGACACGCGCATGAACGCGTATTTGGAAGGGTCTGAGAGAGAGAAAGCAGCAGCAATTCTGCTTTAGTCACCAAATGCATCTGCATCTGTAAAAAGTGGAGTAAAGCAATTCTGAATGCTAGTAAAATTAATCGAGAAATGAGTTCATTTAAACAAAATAAAGACTGAGTCATTATTTTTGTGGGTTATTATTTGTTCCAGGCCAAGGGCTGAATTTAGTTTTTCCACTGTAGGTATAAGATATCTGTAAAAACACATAGTTGGGCATCCTGTTGGCTGATGAAATTAATTTTGAATAATTGTTACCATAAAACAACTTGGCAGAAATGCTGTGAACTTTCCAGGCACCAAAGGGCTCTGAACGTGCAGGGTCTACAGTGGAGGATTGAGACGTTAACAAGTATATAAAAGACAGGCTTTTATTGATTCATTACTTGTTTATTGCTTACTTTTAACACAATATTTTATCTCGAAAAGATGTTTTAACAAGTGGTAAATTTTTAGGAAAAAAACATTCAGGAAAAAACCTCAACTAATACTCATGCCTTTGATAACGTTCTCTGAGCTTTCATAAAAAAGGAAATAAAATTATTAGGGAGATTATTTCTGATTTGCTGAAACCTTTATTTTGGGGTTGTTTTTTTTTTTAACTTGGCCACTGTTCCTAAAGAGCCTGGAACAAGCACTCTCAAAATACCATGAGTGCATGTGGTTTCACACACAGGAGCACACAGGGCTGTTTTTACTGTCCTGGGGCGTGTGTTGATGATGACAGTGTGTATGTCCTGGAACATTTGCCATCCTTGCCGGCCTCTGGAGCTATGGAGCAATTCGTTCTTTGGAGGGCTTGAAAACAAGCTCCAAATGATCCTGGTGGTTGCTGCAGTGCTGGGCTGTGCAGGCACCCGTGCAGCTGAAAAGGAGTTAAATGATTCAGAAAGGGATGGCATAGGCTTATCTAAGGAGTGTTGAGGAATTTCTATTGCAGCGATAGTGGAGTCTGTGTGGGGTTTTTTTGTCATATGGGAAGGTGAGTTTTCCTGCTGGCTGGCCCAGGTTGGAGCAAACAGTCTGAGTGGAGGAGCAAGTCTGGATGAGTTTCTCTTTTCTGCAAGGCTGTGATGCCCTCGACCAGCCTCCCCGCTCAGCAGCGGCAAACGTGCAGGTCTGAGCAACCCGGAGCAAGGGATGCTGAGCTGGGTAGTAATTACCACTCACTTGTGCACGGCCTTCTGCTCAGCCATCTGCAGCCTTTGCCTCCTGCTGGGGGTTTTGCATGATCTCGGCCGGGCAGGGGAACAGAGAGAGCTCCTTCTCTGAGCAGCAGTGAAGTTGGTTTCCTGCAGCTCTGGCTCAGGTGGCTGCAGCCTTTGGTGCCTGAGGAGTGCAGGCTCTGGTCACACCTGCCCTGAGGTTGGCACATTGGTTACCTGGCCCTCCTAAGTGGGTTCTCTGGGGTCTAATACAAGCTTTCAGGGTAGACTTTCCAGCTTTGCCTCCAGCAGGAGATGCTTCCTTAAGTCTCCCTCCTTTTTTCGTGACTGTTTTCATACAACCTGTTGAAATCTGGTGTCTTTCAAATCACCACCTTCCCTCTTAAATTTGGTTTAAAACTTAGACATTATCTTAGGCGTTACTGATCAGAGCGGGCAGAAATAAAGCACACAGCTTAGTCACACAAGCCTGCTCTTAGTGAAGAATTCCATACCATAATTAAGGTGATGTAAATCACACTGTGCCACGGTTCACCATATCAGCTTCCCAAAGCAACAGTGATGTCCACGTGCTCTGATCTGGCTGCAGGGTTTCTCCTGTTGGGAGAAAGAGCCTTGTCCACCCTCATAGCTAACAGTGCCATGTCCTCCTTGCAGGAGACCTGCTGCAGCACCCGTGGTTCATTTACATCCTGGCAGGGTGTGCGGTGGGTGTGCTTATCCTGGTGGTGGTTGTGCCCTCGGCCATATGTTGCTGCATGAAGAGGAAGCACAAGTTCATCCCAGTGCCTTCAGGTAAGTGGGGAATGCTGTGTCCCCCTGGGGTTGACAAGACCTCAGAGTAAACTGGTCTCTTGCTTGGGGGGCTGCTTTTGCTCCAGCCCGTCCTCCCTTGACTTGGCGCAGCACAAATCTGCTTGCTGATGGGTAACTGTTATGGCCAGGAGGATCTTGAATTAAACCTTCCTTTTCCTTCATTCACCTCACTTGTCACCACGTGCTCCTGGCCGGACAAAACCCACAGCAAAACCTTGCCCGTGGGTAAGAAAATCGAGCCTCGTTCAGGTCTGATCCTGAAATGACCTGAAGGTTTCTGATGGCAGCCCTCTGCCAGCACCAGTCCCTGCGTGCGATCTGCCCGTGCCCTTTGAGGCCACCCCAAGCTGCGATCCTGCCAGCATGGCCAAGCTGGTCAGTGACGGGTTGGCAATGGTGCTCTGTCCTCGGCATCTGTCTGCTCCGGGAACGGGGCCAGCACTGTGCGAGCAGGAGATGCAACCGTGCCGGTGGATGGAGATGCTGAGGCTGGGAGGGTTGATGGGGGGCCTCCTCAAGTCTCCAGTTTTGGCTTTACAGAGGAGGAGAAGGATGACGGACTAACAATGTCAGTGGTGTCCAGTGAAGGTGTGAAGAGCCCCCCCAATGGAGACCACGTCGAGGCTCAAGCTGCCCGAGCTGACTGCCCTCCAAAGCCTGGTGTGTCCAGTGACTTTTCTGAAGTCGGGCAGATACCCTGTTTAGGAGGATGAAGGACACGATGTATGTTTGATGTACGATGGGGGTGGAGCTGGCTGTAGAGAGGGGCCTGGGACACGCCAGAGCAGGGAAGGTGCTGCATCTTGTCCAGATGACAGAAGCTGCAGCGAGTAATTTATTAGCACCTTACTCTCGCTCAGCTTCTGCACAGCCTGCCCAGCTCTGAGATGTGGTGGCAGCCATCCCACAAGCATCCCACAGAGGGAAGAAAAAGTAAGTGTCTGCTCCAGTATCACCTGTGCTAAAACACGCATTTCAAAAACAGCAACCCCCCCCAAACTGAGTGGTTTTCCTGCAATTTTGTCACCTCTTTCTCCTTCTCATCGGTAACGTTTTATAAAAATCAGCATTGTTTTTGTGAGCGCTCGTCTTCAGGACAGCATGAAGCAATATGCTCAGCTGTAAACACAGCTAAATCCCATCAAAGCCAGAGGCTTGTGTATTTTCTTTAATTGAGGCTAAAATGGGAATACAGCCACATCTTAAATTCTTTAAAGAAACAGAGCATAAACCCCTACAGCTTTAGCATAATATGGTCAAGAGAGTGCAGTGATAAAAACCCTTCAGGAATCCCCTTTTTTGTAAGTGCTTGATATTAATACACTGCTTTTTGCATTATGTTTCCCACGATTTTATTTCACAAACATGAATGCTGGTAACACCTTCCCTAGTAATGTGCCATCATCAGCTGAAGTAGGTTTAGCAGAGACATCATGAACTGGAGCAACATTACGTAGGTCATAGCCTGGTCTCAGCACTGCTGTCTCCATTTCTGATGTCCTTTGCTGTACCATGCACAGCCTCCTGCACCTCAGCCATGCCTTATGTCTAACACTGCATGCTGCTTTGCTCTGCTTTCAAAATATTAAATGCTACTCATGAACACAGCAAGAAAGGGGAAAAAAAAAAGTCTGTCAGGTCATTGTTTAATATTAATATACTTCAAGTGTAGAGCTTTTAATAAAAAATTAACATGTTGTCAGTTTGACTAAAAAAGTAGCCCATATTTAAATTTTTTACAATTAGGTAAAAAGCAGAGGTGCGTGTGGTAAGTGGGTGAGAACATATTAAATTCGTGCTGTTAGCCAGCTTTAATTATTCAGATGTAAGCAAACAGATTTGGCTTTAGCATTTTGGTCCTAAAGGTTCGGTACTGAAAGTATTAAAAGTTCCATGACGGTGAGCCATACTGTGGGCACTTATAAACCACTTCTCCTCTTTCCAGATGCTGCCCAGACTGGTCAAGGCGTTGAGCCCCAGGCACTGGTGGAAGAGAACTTAGCAGTGCAGATAGAAGCGCAGGAAATGCCAGACCCTGAGGTCACTGTTGATGCAGAAAGCCAGGAAGATGCCTCAGACTGTTTCCCGGATCCGAGTGATGACTGACCTGACCGTGCTTGCTGTTCCACCCTGAAGCCTGTGACACTTGTCCTTTGCATCCCATAGTCTCGCTGCGTGTAAAAATTGGCCTGGGAAATTGTAGCGGGGAAAAGATTGAGGTGTCAGACCTTCTAACCTCATTCAAAGAGAAAAAAGAAAACACAAGGAAAAGCGCACGCGTGGCTTCAAGGCCGCGCTGCCGTGAGCTGACAGGTTCACTAACAAACAAAACTGGGCAGCTCTTCGATGCTTTGCCTGATTAAAGAGCTGCAGCTGAACTGTGGAGCCCCAGGGGACAGCCTGAAACAAGCTGGGCAGTTCCTCCTGCTCCCTGCCCACCCAATGCCTTGCCCTGTCTTTGCCAGCCAAGGACAGGCACGACAGGTGGGTTTAGGTGCCCTGCCGGTCCCAGGACCTGCCAGAAATTTCCTGAGAAAGAAAAAGAAACCTCTTCTTAGGAGATTTCGAGGCATTTTTTTTCACAAGCCCTGCAGAAGAAACTCAGCGGAGGTTTCAGCTGGGTATCTGTGTGCTGGGTGTTCCCCTGAGCTCCAGACCCTCTGTGGCTTGCGGGGGGCTGTGGGGTCGTACTGGCTTTGCCCACCTTTTGGTGCCCTGCAGTGGCAGGGGGTACAGATCACCTTTCACCAGAACCCTGTTCAGGTTACCCGTGAGCCCAACCAGCACCGTCACTAACTTGCCTCCTGCAGCACAAGGGTGGTGCCTGGGGCCCGGGTGTACAATTGGATTCTAACGCTGTGATTGTTTATTAGTGCAAGCATTAGTGCCTTCAGTGTAATGGTTTAGCTACTGCGAGCTGGCCATCTGCCTGTGCATGTAGGCTTTTTTGGTGCTGTGCTATTTGCACAGACAGCAGCAATTTATAGAATCTCTTAGGCGAGCCTTGCTGCTACACATATCCTGTTCTGCTCAGGGGAGGGTTTGCACGTGGAGCAGCTGGGGTGGACCTGCAGGGAAGAAGGATGAGGTGAGAAGAGGGCAAGGACTCTGTGCCAGGCAGCAGGCAGCTGAGTCCCTGGCAAAGCTGCCAGGGGCTGCAGGGAGTGCTGCAGGATGCACTGGCAGAGCAAGGTATTTACTGAGTAAGACAACTTTGATAGAAGCGAGGCATGTTGGTGTTAAACTAGCCCAATGGGCTAGAAATGCATGGCAGAGTAAAAGCAGAGATGGTACATATTGAGATCAAAAGGGATGGGGAGGTGTATAGTCCATTCCTCTCTCCCCCTGTCATTTCATCCCTGTTTTATATTGTTCTGATGTTGTGCTGTGAATCCCTTGGAAACGGATTTCAGATATGCCTTGTAAATACCACCCAACGAGGTCTGTGAGTACCCCAGCAAACCCAAGGTAAACTGAACCCTTCTCTCCCAAGGGGA
This sequence comes from Sclerurus mexicanus, assembly GCA_013396755.1. Taxonomy (NCBI): domain Eukaryota; kingdom Metazoa; phylum Chordata; class Aves; order Passeriformes; family Furnariidae; genus Sclerurus; species Sclerurus mexicanus. Next base: position 1,462,163 of record VWZF01005014.1, read on the forward strand.
GGGAGCTGGGCAGGATGGCTGCACGCTTTCCTGGGAGTGCTTTATCTCTGTGTACATGTCAAGGCTCTGCATCAGTGACACTCAGCCACAGGTGGTTTTTCTTGTTGTTTCCTTGTGCTGTGATTCTCTTTAGAAGATTTTTTGGATCTTGTGAGCTGTGTTGGTGGTGATTCAGCCTGTCTCTGCTTTTTAGGGCTACCCTAGGAATCAGATTTTCCACGGTAAGAGCGAGATGACAATTCTTTTCCTTATGGTGCTGTGCTATCTCCTTTCAGTCCAAACATTCCTCGAAGGCTGTGAGTTGAATGACAGAAGTGTGGCACTGAGTGCTTGGGGTGGCAGCTGCCTGTAGGCAGCACAGGAGTTGGGTGGACAGTGTCCCTGGCTCAGTGTCACCAAAATGGGGGGACACAGTCAGTTTTGCTTCACTTCTGCACTTTCTGGCAGGGGCAGGCAGGGGACAGTCGACTCCAGCATATGCTTCAAAGGCTGAACGGTGCTCTGAGGTGCCACCTGAAGAAGGTGGCAGTGTCTGGGTGCTGAGGGTGAGAGAGCTGGGCCAGCCTCGTCCTGCTGGGCTGGTGCATCCCTGCTCCAACTTGCCCTAGCGCTGCCTTCCTGCTACCTGGAAGGGGTGGGAGTGCCTGGGTGGCTGCTAAACATCACCACTAGTAACCCCAGTAACCCCAGTCTGGGAAGGATTTTTCCCATCCAGTTGGGAGTCTGAGACGCAAGAGGTCTTTATGAGGCAGATAAGACACTGGTGGTTTTCTGTGCTTTCCCACTGAAGGTGTCATTCAACAACAGGGCGAAAGTTTCTGTAACTGTGAGGTCAGGAGAGAAGTGCTGCAGCCTGTGCTCTTCCTTTAACTGTGTGTGTTTGTGCCCAGCTATTGTTCCTTTTTGGTGGTTTTTTCCCCTCCCTTTTCCCCGCCATGATTTTGTTCCAAATAAAAGAAAATCTGTTTTCTAATTTGCTTTGGAAATGTGTAAGTTTTGTTATTTAGTAATTGTTTCTTTCTGATTTTCACTGAAAGTACAGGCTGATTTTCAAATTTTCACACAGCCAAATAAAGGAAAGGGGACAAATTACTGCTGACTAGAGCTGACTTGGGTAGTCTAGGGAACAGAGATCACTAGGACATGCATTTGTAAGTCAGCTCAGAAGACCCTGCAGGATAGTGGCATGTAACTAGTCCCTACTGGAGCACGTTAATGTGCCAGTACATCCGTGTGCACCATCAGCTCACCAAGCCCTGCTCTGGTGTCTTGCCCAAACTGTGAGGTGCAGGGAAAGGATGCAGGGAGATGGTCTGTTTTTACCCAACTTTACCCATCTATATTTTTTGTGACACCTGCGAGAGAGGATGCCAGACTGCACGGCACCTTCTGCAAGGAAGGGGTGGCTCATTTATGATCATATTAAATCCCTTGACTGTACCATTACAGGATTAATGCTGGAAGGGTGGTGTGACTGGACATGGGAGATCCTGTCCTGCAGCACTCTGAGAAGCCACCTGCATGAATTTGCAGTTGTTTTCCAGCCTGACTGTGGCACTGTATCACTCAGGCAATAGCTGGGACACTTTCCAGCCTGGGGCTGACAGATAAGTCATAGTTAAAAAAGCCCTCTAGGTTTTAGGCATGCACATGGTAAGTTCATGCCACTTTTTATGAATTACTGCAGCTCATTTCAAAACAAGCAAACAAGAAGTTTGTGTGTAACTCAGCTATAGAGGACAGTGTCACAGGTAGGTGTCTTTTAAACCACTTCTTTAACATGAGCCAACAAATTCTCTTGGCACTGTAAGACCTAAAGTGCAGGTATTATCACCAGGCAGGCAGAGGTGAGATGCCTCACAGACTTCCACAGGTAAACACACAGAACTGGTAACAGAAGTGGGACAGAAAGGCAGCTCCACCTATTTCTGTCTGAGGTGGGAGCAGAATGTGGTGATGTGTCACTGCAGAATTGGATTAGCATTTGCATATGGCTTGTGCCTTCTGCCAGGCTGCTCAGTGCCTGGGTGCAGTCAAACCCTGCCTAGCCTTCACCACCCTGAGCATGAGGAATGCTCTCCTCTTGTCCTCTGGTGTAAAGCAGGCTGGAAAACAACATGATCCCCCAGTGTGGCCCTTGTGACTTTTGAGAACCAACGACGGCGTCCGGCATTGGTTTTGTTCACAATAAATGCTGCAGTTCCTTTCTGCAAATTCCATGACTCATCTCTCAGGGAGGGGACGTGGCTGGAGGTGGCAGGGGAGCCTTTGTTGACAACTTATAAGGCCCTTCTAAATTTTTGTACTTTTCCAGCAAGCAAAATCAGAGAATCATAGAATGGTTTGGGTTGAAAGGGACCTTAAGCATCATCTAATTTCAACACCCCTGCCATGGGCAGGGACCCCTTTCACTAGACCAGGTTTCTCAGAGTTCCATCCAACCTGGCCTTGAACACCTCCAGGGATGGGGCATCCACAGCTTTCCTGAGCAACCTGTTCAAGTGCCTCACCACCCTCACAGTAAAGAATTTCTTCCTAATATCCAATTTAAACCCCCTCTTTTTCAGTTTGAAGCCATTACCCCTTGTCCTATCACTACATGTCCTTGCTGGCAGGTGTTGTGTTAATCATAACAAGATAAATTTAACTTTGGTGTGATCAGTTAACAGATTTCTTTGGGCTGTGCGGGACCACTGGGAAGTGAAGTGTCTTTCCATCTGCCCTCCCTCGAATGGCGCTTGTGTGGCTCCAGGCTGTTTGATGGGCTGAACTGAAACTCTTGGCCAGCTCTGGGGTGGAGAGACCCCCTCCTTCCACCCCTCTGGGTCACCAGCAGGCAGCATGGCTGAGTCACATGCTCTTGATAGGTTTGAAGAAGCTGTTCCCTGCCTGTACCAAAGCGGACTGCCTGGAGCAGAAGGGATGTATTAATGATAAGGAAGATGATGGGATTGGGGTGGGGGCTCAGAGACATCCATCCTAAAGAACATTTTAGGCTGTTCAAATATGGTTAAGCCCCTGGCAGTGTGCTTGGCAGCTTAGTTCCTGCCCCAGGGGCTAGTGTTGCATCTTCTTCCATCCACACCTCCCATTGCCTTCAAGATTTGCTCAGCACCATGTCTCCCCTCCACTCAGGGAGCTGAGTTTGGACCCGTGGGGCTGTGACCATGCCTGATATCCCAGCTGGACCTGGCTGTGGATCTGCAGGCAGTGAGGGGAGTGGTTTGTGGGTTTCCCTTGACTCTTCATGTGGTCCCTGGGGGCTGGAGGGGCGGGTGTTGGGAGAACGGGCTGAGTTTCTGTCACCTGGTGGGAACAACTGACCTGTACCCACTCATTTGGCATTTCGGGGCAGGGGCTAGTCCTGGCACGTAGGGAGACAGCTGTAGTCTGCTTATTGTGCCAAACACAAGTGTAGGGAAAGGAAGAATTCCCATTGGCAGAGGTAAAAAAGAGGAGTGGCTAATGTCAGCTTAATTCTTAATTGATCTATTCTTCTGGTTAGCATATTCCATGTCACACTTAGCCAATATTCATGATAGAATATGGGATGGGGCTATAGTACAAAGTGTGTATTTTATAGTTAATATAAATATACTTAACATTGGAAATTCTATGTGGGATTTTTAAAACTCACCTAAACAGACAATGGCTACTGATAGTTTTAGCATTGTCTAACACTATGGAAACTAGATGTATTACAGAAGAAGAATTACTTGGAGGCAATTTTCAGCAAATCTTCTGGAATTGCAAATGTGGTACATTAGGGAGAATTATTGTCTTCTCCCATATCATATGCAAATGGAATAAAGAAATACAGCTGCGTGCTTATCCTCTAGCCAGCATTGCTGTCTCGGCTTTGGTTTATACAAGTTCCTCTTTGAGGGCAAAACATATTTTTTCCAAAACTAAGGAGTGACGCACTTTTAAAAGCGTTCCTCGATACTAGAAGTCATGTAGCAAGATACCTTCAAACAAACAAAAAAAAAAGAAAGAAAAAGATGTTGTGATGGTGTTTTTTAGTGTGTGAAGAGAACTGCAGTAGTAACATCGACTGCACGACTTGGAGCAAAGAGCATTAAGAGTTTGTGTTGCGCTCCCGTGAAAGCTTTCAATCACAGAGCAATAGGGCCTCAGCTTTCTCCTCTGAAGCAACACACAAACACCTACAGCGAGGGAATTTGGGGCAGCAGAGGTGGGATTCAGAGATGTGCGTGAATAAATAGGTAACTGCTTGGCAGCCAGCCTCACTTCACCTTGGGCCAACTACAAACTGGGGGTGGAGGGTTTCCCAAGGTGGCACACGGAGCATGGAGCAGGAGCTCTGTGCTGGGTGGGACAGGCTCTGCTGCAGCCGTGCCTGTCACCTCAGGATGAACCGTGACAGGGCAGAGAGAGGGGCAGGGTGAGGATGGTGAGACAGAGTGACTACTGGGGAGGATCCAAGGGGAAGTAAGGGCACGGGCTTAGTGACTGAGGGTACAGAAGTAGTGCTGAGTAATGGCAGACAGAGATGCTGCTTCTTCTCTTAAACAGGCACGGTTCTCAAACAAGGTGTGTCCTCCATCATCCTGCAGTATAAAATGTTGTCCTCCAGAAAGTCGTGGCCATTGTTGATTCCTCCTCACACCTACACTGCCTGACGTTTGGCACTAATCATGTTCCCCAGACAGATGCACTTTGGTGCAGGTGGTAGATCACAGCTCCCCCCAGCCCCTCAGGCAATGCTTTGCCAGGGGCATCGGGGACTTCTCAGTCCCCTCTCTGTCTTTCTCAGGATGAGCCATTTGCAGGGAATGTGCTGTGTTAGTTTTGATGAACCCAAGAAGGGGAGTAAACACAAATCTTCTGATAGCAGCAAACAGGAAATCACCTTTTCTTCTGCCCCATCTCCTCTCACTCTAGCCAATCCTTGTCAGGACTTCTCTCATGATGTCACTTTCTGGTATGGGTTTTGCTAGATGAGATGGGAGAAGGGTGCTGGAAAGGTGGGACCCCAGTCAGCTTTTTAGGTACCCTGAATACAGGTATAATCACATGTCAGTTCCCTTTCCTCTGGGTGCACAAGCTGGGTCAGGATTTCTCTTGCTGCCATAGGAAGCCATGGTGAAAGCTGTGCGAGTTCAGCTTCTGTTTGTACATAGTTTTGCCCAGCTGCTGAGGGTTTGGGCCTCTTTTTCTTCAGATGTTTTAGTTTCTGATAAGGAGTTTTGTTTCCTTGCCTTTCATTGAGAGCTTAAAACTTTGTTATTTGGCCAATACAAAGACCTGTTTATAGCTTTCTCCGGAGAATCAGATGTAGATGGAGAGGTCCTTCTTTGCTGGAGAGAAGATCAGTAGGGCTCAACACTGCCATGAATTTTATCTCACTTATCTTAAAAAACCCAATGGTTAAACAGCCTTGGCATAAGAGGGAAGTAGATGCCTGTGTTTATACTGAATTACTGATGCTGCAGAGGTTAAAGGAACATCCAAGATAACACAAATAACCACGCCAGCTGTAGTTCCAACCCAGTGCATCTTACCTATGTGGGCACAAGGTGTGCACGGTAACTTTCCTTTGGGGCTGTTCTGCAAACTCGCAGCTCTGCAAAGCCCCCACTAAAGCTGTGCAAATTTCTACTGAGTTGCTGAAAGCGGTGTGTATGGGTGACACGAGAGACAGGTAGTCAACAGAAAGGCCACTCTTCCATGATGGAAAAGAGGTGGCTGAAAAGAATGGTGACACCATCCTGAAAACGACCACTGAGACTTTGCTTGTGCCAAGTGCTCTAAAGGGAAGGTGCTTTTAAAATGGTGCTTTGTGGACGGGTAGTTGGGAGCCAGGAGTCATCTGCTTCCAAATACCGGCTTTCTTTGAGTTGGATGGATGATCTTAGCAAGCCCCATCATCCTCCTCTGCCTCACTTCCCCACCTGTGGGGTGATCACACACGCCTGCTCTGTCGGATGGGTCCAAGCCTGGCCGATCCACAGCAGCACCTGTGCGTCGGCGTGGCCAGGGCTGGGAGAGCCCACAGGGTGCTGCACGCGAGGATCTGTCAGGGATGCAGGGAGCCCTGTGGTCCAGCTGCCACAGGATGTCTAACTGCCCAGGGTGTGAGGGACGAGGCTTACCCAAAACGCTGTCCTGGATGCCGTGTCTGGTTAACCTTGCTGGCTTGTGAGGTTTCCTTCTGACTGCCAGGAGCGCAACAGGAGGAGCTGCGTTGCAAGTATCGCCCTGGATGGAATACTGTGAAAAGCCACAACTCGCCCCCAATGACCTGGTGCTCCCGTGCGTTACACGGGACATCCCGTGCCTGCGTTATGATCTTAAACCCCAGACATTCTCAGAAATGCAATGACACAGCACCTTAGCCATTGCTGTTCCTGGCTGACTACAGCAGCTGCGGGCTGGAAATGTTCAGACACCCGCGCAGCTCTGTGCCTGTACTTTCCCCTGCTGTGGAAAGTGCCTGCTCTTTGCCAACACCAGCACAGCTCCCTGCTGCGGCTGCCCCACGTTTCCTGTGCAGCTGTGGCGCGTTGGCCGCAGAGCTGAGCGTGGCTGGGATGGGGACGAGCCCATCCTGCCACCCCACTGTCCCTGCACGCTGAGGCTCGTTAGCTGGCAGCGCTAGATGAGGTGATGCATTGAAATGGCTGTATGTAGGAACAGGCAAACATCAGAGGGGTCAAAACCAGGTTGACAGAGGACAGGAAACTTGTGGGACCAGAGAAGAAGCAGGGTAAACTGAGCTGGTAAGTTGGGATCCACAGTGAGCAGGAAAAGTGTATGCGGCACTGGATCTCATGGCCCCGGACATATGTGGTGCAAGGAGCATCCGTACAAGTGATGTGAAAGACACCAGGATGCTCTTTTATTGCCTCAGTGTGCATCAGCAAGATTGCGCTGACAGATCATTGAGATGTTTCTGAGAAATTTACTTCTTAATTTCCTGGTGAGAAGGGCAAAACCTCCTTATGTGTATGTACAGGGTCATACAGGGGGCCTTTGTTTGCTATCCTAGGCCCACTGTCTTTTAAATAAACTATAGACACAGGTGACAGCAATTTTGGGATCCACAGTGAGCCTTCAAAGAGGCTTATCCAAGGTCCTCTAGGAGAAGGGACCCTTTATGCCTGCATACATGCACCCCAGGGACTGCACTAGGAGGACAGATGCCAACAATGTCTTGCATTTGAGGTGACAACCTCCCTTTCTGTGTGGGAGCTGCATAAAGGCCATTCAGGGCCACTCCCCGAATAAATGCCTTTAGTGCAGTTGTTTGTGCTCAGTCTCCCGGATCACTTCTCATCCTCCCACCTACCCATTTTGGATTGCCACTCACCTCTCTCTGAATTTATAAAACTATAATAGAATAAAACACTGTACAAAACATTGGTTATACATGAATTTGTTAAGCTGATGATTTCTGGAGAATGTCAGATCTTGAGCAAAAGGCTACTTAGATGGTAGTAACAAGTTATCTTTCCTGAATATATTTCTAAGAGCAGCTGTTCTTCTAATATCTTTCTTGGGTAGCTTCACTCTCCATCCACTCTCTTGTGATGAAGGGGAATAGTGTAGTTAATACAGGGTTTTGTGTATTTACCACTGCTAAGACTGGGAGAGGCTTTTCTGTTCATTTATCTGACTTCTTATATAAAACAGATTGATTGCATCACACCAGCAAACTTGCTTGGACTGCAACACTCTTTGCAATAGTAGTAATGTGACTGAAATTACCAGAACGAGGTGCCGAAAGTTAGATTCTAAATCTAGGATCATTACAGAGGATGGAAATCATCAGCAAGGCTGAAATGCACCGCTGGCAAGAACAACTGATGGGATGCTGACATCGGCTCTGGCCTCAGAACCACAGGTTGTCAGACTGCTTGGTCGGAGGGGTTACATCCCTTCAAACCAGAATGAAAGTGGGTGTCTTCTGTGAGGTTTGGCTGTTGACACATGCATCTTCCACACAGGTGGGAAAAAAGAAAATGAGTCTGAGAGGGAACACCTGGGGTTGATGCTTTAATGACATGAAGCTGTGTTAGGGGAGGTTTAGGTTACATATTGGAAAAAGGCCCGCCTGGAGGGTGGTTGGGTGTTGAAATGGGTTTCTTGGGGAAGTGAGTACAACACCAAGCCTGTCAGAGCTCTAGAACTGTTTGGACAATGCTTTGAGGTATGTGATTCTTGGGGTGGTTCTGTGCAGGGTCAGGAGTTGGACTTTATGTTCCTTGTGGGTCCTTTCCAGCTCAGGATATTCTATGATTCTGTGTGGGATTATGAACATCACAAGGGAACCATTTCTCTTCAAATAACCACCTGAGGACTATTCTTCATGACTCAGGGTCTGAAAGCTTTTATTTACCTTGCTTTAGAGAAGGATAAAAAGTTTTGTGCAGACAACTGTTCCAATATTGGTAGTGTGTGTCACTATTTCTGGGATGTTTCCCTCGCATACAGTGCTCTCAGTTTCCATGTAACAGGCTCTGAGGCACTGAGTCAGCATCCCTGCCAAAACCTTGGCCAAAGCTCTATTTTGAGTTAATGATCTTTGTATTTGCACTGCTTTATTTATGCTGGAGTTTTGCCTTCCTCGGCTCTGTGTAAGGCAGAAGTGAAGGCGAGCCAAGCAGCTGAAGCTGTATGTGGCAGCCAGCAGTCCCTTGGCATTTCATAGTGCGGGGGCAGCTCCCCTTGCCAGGGCTGGCTTTGTTTCTTCCTCACTCCGGTCACTGCCTACAATTCCCCCTGTCCTGCAACAAGCAGGAGTAAAGGGGCATGTACCATCATGAAACCCTCACCAACCATCCAGGGCCACCCAGACAGAGCCCAGCTGTTAGTCTGGCAGGCTAGGGTGCAAACCCAGGAGAGCTCCCAAGGGTAAGGTTACCCTTACCCAAAGCTTCCCCTCCACATATTGTCCATCTGGTGTTCCAATGCTCTTCTCCTCACGCGCTGCGCCTCACGGAAGGCCTGTCTTTGTGAGGATTTTAGAGGTATGAATTTGCAACGTCCTGTCACTTTTTGTGGTGAAGGTGTTGGGTGGTCATGGTGAGTACAAGGTGTCTGACTCCCGGGCAAATGTCATTTATTACAACCTAAGCTTCATACCAGAGGAGATGGTGCAAACTATCAGATGGGCTGCAAATCTACTTTTCTGTGAAGCACATGCTGAGTGTATTTGCAGTCTTCCTTTTCTAGTAGATCAAATAATTATTTTTTTTTAAATAAGCCTCAGGCATGAATGTTTATTGGCTCATCACTAAGTTGAAGACTTAAGAGCTGGGAACAGCTGCGTGTTGTCTCTTGAGATGTTGCCTTCAGATGTGCGGAAGCCTGTCACCTTCACGTGGAAATGTAAGTATGATAACTTACAATCCCTCCGAGGAAACTGCGCAGTGTCTTACAAAGAGCAGAAGGGTGAAAGAGAGAGCAAGCCACAAAAGCAAGTGTACATGACTACAGCGCTTTGTGGCTTTTGCAGTGGAAACAATACCACAGGGCTAGCAGTGCCTGCAAAGAACCAGCCCATTGTCACTGCTGTGCTCTGTCCTCTGCTCTCCTGCGTGTCACAGGAGGGAGGTCTCTGGCGAAGCAGAGGGTTAACAGGGGTCAAGAGTTCTTTTGGCTCACGGGTCTGACTGAAGGCAGGTCCGGTGCCACTGTACTGGGAGGTCTGCTTTTCTACCAGTGCCCTGTTTTTGTAGCTGGGGCTTGTTTAGCCCAGGGGTGTTAGTTCCTGCGTGAGGAGTGGGAGAGGTGCCTGCAGCGAGCACAAGGGTGACAGCAGAGTTACCTAACAGCCTGTCAGACCTTGCCTTGTCCTGCACAGCACCTCTTGGGTTGGTCTGGGCTGTGGACACAGCTGCAGGAAATGCTCTCTCCGTGCCTGTCCCTCTGCTCTGGGGGGCGTCACCGGCTGGTGCAGGGGGGCTGCTCTGCCAGTGCTCTCTGCTGCAGGTGTTTTCAGTATGTGCATCCCATGCCACGCTACTGAAGGTACATGGTGGCTTCCAGAGCTCCTCTGTGGCAGCAGCCCAAAGCTGCTGTGCTTTCTAGAGACACCTTCAGACACCTTCTCCTTAATGCCTTTTTTTGGGGCTTTCCTTGGAGGGAAGCAGAGATATCAGTGCATGGACTTACAGTGTTTCCATCCCAGTAATGTCCAGAAAATCCCTTCCTTCTTCTAAAACGGGGATCAAAGCCCAGTCAGGACTGCAGCATGACATTGTCTTGCTGAAGAGAGCGAGGGTAAAGCTGGCGGGATATTGCCATTTCCCCACTTCTCATCTGGCAGGAAGACTGAGGTTAGAGACATGGGCTGCTTTCTCCTTGTCCAGCTGGGTCTGATGGTACAGGAGGTTTCTGATGCTCGTTAGAAAAGGGGCTGCTCAGTGGGATGGACCGAGCACAAGCCAAGATCTCACAGGGAATTCTTGTAGGTGAGTGGTGTGCCCCTTTGCAGGTTTAGCTGTGATTTTGCTACACAAAATCTCTAGAGTGGGTTGATTTTTTTGCCTACACACACGAATACTTAGAAATATTAAGGTCTGGTGTCACTTCTGTGAACAGGGGACATCAGCTATTGAGCCCTCACCACTTCTCTTGAGTGCTCACAGTAAGCTCATTTTTGACCAGACCTTTTAGGATTGGTTTCTTGCTCCCGTCTACCTGTTGCTCTAACCAAAACAAGGACGTTTGGTGTGCTGTAACTGGTTTCCTGGAGCCCAGGCGCTTTCAGTCTGACTCTTTTCAGCTGCCATTTTACAAGGGTGTGCGTGGGCACGACAAACTGATTAACTGGAAGTGGTGGCCTTCATTATGAATACAGGGAATCCTTTTACACTTTGTTCTGCTGCTGTGGGGCTGCACCTCACTTTTCCCTCCGTGCACGCATCTTTCCATTTGTATTTCGTTCGTGCCAATTCCAGTTTGCGCCCTGTGAGCAGGGTGGGCTCTGTGTGTGCTCAGAGCAGCAGGACAGATCCTGCCCCAGAGGGTTTGCAATTTGGGCGTGTGACAGATAACACACAGGGGTACACTGGAAGCAGGTGGTGGCTTTGAGGGACCTGAGCAAAGCGTGGGCAGTGGTTTCACTGGGGGCCTCCCTGCGCTCTGATGGGCTCAGCAAAAATGGAAAAAAAAAGGCAGGAGAGATGGGGGTTGTTGCTGCCTTCACCCAAAGTCATTTAGGCACTTGGGCTGGAAGCAGACGTGTCCAAGAGATTGACACAGCCTGCTTGGCTGGGGAGGTACCTGGGCATGGCAGCCCGTGCCCCCAGTTTGCTTTTTGCCACAGGGGGTGGGGGTCGGGCACAGAAATGTCCTCGTGCTCCTGTTGCTTCCTCTCTCCTTTTGCGTGTGCCTCCTTTGCGTGTGCTTTGTAAAGAAATGATAACAAAAAGAAGGAAGAGAGACTGGGTTTAGGGGCAGCGATACTGTGACTTGAGTGCATTTTGCCTCATATAATTTTTTCTCCTTTTGTGCAAAAAGTGGTGTTTTTTACCTCAATAGTACCAGTTAAAAAATGATGAAGCTGGAGAAGAGGTGTCTTACAAGACCTTCCTTTAACTTCAAGGAGGAAGAATGGCATAAATGAACAAGAAAGATTTATCTAATACTGTACATCTCCAGTACCACAGCTTTTCTTCTGTCTTCTTTCTTGGCCTACATCTGCGATGAAAAGCTGGAAGATTTCAGTGGCCACTGTGGCAGAGGAATTGTGCTGAGCAGGATAAGATTCTAAAATCCTCACCACTCCATCTGTTTCATATTGGAATTGGGAATAAAGATGTTATCATCTTCTCACGTGTCTTTGGACTTAGCTCTCCTGCATCCTCGGAGCTTCCTTCCTTATTCTCTTTCCCACAACCAGCCAGCTTCAGGGCTGGTTTGTGGCTGGATCCAGGGCTGTGTGTTCATCCCCTTCCATGCTGATCCCTCTCTCACAGCTTACTCAGATGCCGGCAATGCCTGCAGGATGCCTTTGTGGCGCTGGCCAGCTCCGCATAGATCAGATGCCGACGTGGGGCTGATCCCGATGGTTTCCAAGAGAAGCGTGTCTCCTTTGCCCAACAGCCAGCAGGCACCTGCTCCTCATGGGGTGTCCAGAGCTTGCTGTCCCCTTGCTTCTACGAAGACTGTGGAGGAGAAGAAGGATTCTGATCTCTCCCCCACCCAAGAACTGCATCCATCCCCCTAGGATGGTGGCACATGGATGCTGGAGCCAAACTCTTTGGGTGAGCCTTGAAGAGGACAAGGGCCCAGCTGGCCCTCCAGCTGGGTGGACAAACCTCAGAGGCATCCCTGCATTTAATGTACATTTTCTTTGTGGCTGCACATTGTCCCCATCCTGGCAAACCCCCCATGGAGAGGTGTTTCTGCCGGGTTTTTTTCGTGTCTGTGCTAGAAATGAGAAGCGCTGGGGTGAGAGCTGGAGGAGGGGAGGAGGGCACAAGGGCTGCACTGACAAGTCCCATGACTGCTCACAGCAGAAAACCCTTTCACCTGCCAGGAGCTATCGTTAGACAAGGCGACACTGGATTTTTTTTTGACCCTGAAAATGAACTTTAGGAGGATTTTCCTGGTCAAGTGCTTGCTGCTTTTATTGCCCAGTGTAAAATGTGAGTTTTTCTTACCCTTTTCTTCTCTTTTGGGCTAACATTAATACTGCATTTTAAAGCATTTACAACTTGGTGGGCTGTTACTGATAAGAAACTAGTTCCACTTTTCCAGTGAGTGAAGACATCTGGGTTATTGCTATTATTATTTGATGTAATTTCCAGCCGGGGGGAGGGCAGGACCTGAGTTTCCTATTCCAGTTATAATAATACACTGTAAAGAGGTTTGGTTTTAAGTTAATGAGCTTTAATTTGACACGTGTATAATGAGAAGTGTCAGCATGCAGTTTTCTTTCTGCCCTCAAGGTAGCTTGTACTACATTAGAGATCCACTGTTCACTGTGCATTATCGCATGTAATTTCCTTTTCTTATCGGAGATGTGCAAATCTTTTGAAAGTGCAGTTCATATTTTTCCATAAATATTAAGAGAAGGAGTGATATATTTCAGTGTCTTCAGTGGAGTTGAAGTCAAAGATGTGAAAGCTGCAAGCAAATACATCTTGTGTGTTTTGCATATTATTGTTCTCATTATTTTTTAAAATATTAATCTAAAAACTTAATTAAGGTGTTAACTCATAGGGTAGAGAAGCTTATAAGAGATGGAGACAATACAAGCATGCATAAATTTTCTTTTTCTCTGTTTCATTCCACTACAGATTGCATGTATGGCTGTTTAATGGTTTGCTTTTCCTTCAGAACAAAATTAAGAGATAAATAAGGATTTTTTTTTTATTTTATGTACATGATATATAAAACATGCTCCCCAGCAGAAATGATGACTATTCCCTTGAATGGAAAACTTATTTCAAAGACTTCCTTCCTTCTCTAAAATTACTAGGGGAACTTCTAACTCGTTCTTGTGCCTGTGAGTGAGCTCTAGGCTCTCAGTTCCGATCTTTCTGCCCCTTGCAGCACGTTTCAGTTGGCATCTTTCAGCAGAGATGTTCCATTTGCCAAAGAGATTTTCACTACTGTACATGTGGGATGCTCAGCTTTCCACTAGCAAGAGTACAGGGATCAGATAGATGTGTCCAATGGTCTGTTCATAGAGATGCCATTGAGTTACCTTTGAAAACTCAGATGAGTTTTTTCCTTTGCTTTCAGAGAGGAAATATAAGTAGTATCTGTTACGCAGAGAAATCCTATTAGTAGCTCTAAATACTTGCTCGTGTCTGAGCAGTAACAAATAACAAAATTCAAATATTTGGGTATCATCTGTAGTGTCCTCTATACGGGGCATAGCTGCTTGCAAGGCTGGTTAATTGACTGCTTGATTTCAGGATATTTCAGTAGATATGTCAAATACTCTGTAGGGAAGATTATACTGAAAGAACAGCCTCTCTTTAGACTGAATTTAGGTGAATGTGCTCAGAAAGCTCTACGGCATTAATGTTCTTGTTGCAGAGGCACTATTTTAGTTCTTTGATCGTGTCTAATACTGTTAGTTTAATGAAATAGCCACTGGATTTCAGTTTCCCCTCTGTGGTGCAGTTTATCATCATCCTAAATACCAGCAACAATGGACCGTAATAAAAATACGCATAAACATAGCTTTTTCTCTCTGTAGGGAAAAAGTGTTTAAAATATAAAAAATCAGAACCAAACCAGCTCTTCCTGCTGATGGGCTTCATCCTGTAAATTGAGGAGGAATGAACATCAGAAAATGTCAAAAGAAATAAGCCGTGGCCCTGAGCGCATCCTCTGCTACCGGCGAGCTTATTCCACCTGACACTTGCGTGCACATTTCTCTCTCTTCCTGCAGATGTTTCACCTGCCTCGGGGGTGGGCACAGTACTTGAAATGACCTTCCAACAAACTTTGCACTCTGAAGTCCTGGCTCACCGGAGATGGGCCCTGCAGGGGCTGTGTGTGGAGCAGCCTGGAGGGGAGCGGGCAGGGAACCTGGCCGTCCCCTCTGGTAGTAACATGATTGACTTTCAGCATCCTTGGCTCTCCTGAATAACCCCTCTTTGGCAGCCCCATGCTTAAATGCTGTCCAATCCTGGAACCACCTTTGGGAAACTTCTGCTCCTAACTGTTCTGCAGAAGGCAGCTGCCAACAAAGGAGACACGTGAAGAGAAAAGATTTTTGCGGTTTTTTTTATTTTGTTTGGGGGTTTTTTTGCCTTTGCTTATCTCATAATTTCCAGCACCACATCGGTTCACAGGATGCGGGTAGCTGTTTGTTTCTCCCTGCCTTACTTGTCCCATCAGAATCCTGTGCTAGAAAAATCGAGTGGATGTTTTCCAATAGGGCATGGGGCCTGGGATGGATGAGGAGGGGGCACTGCAGTGGGTCTGCCTTCAGTTCAGTGCCTTACACTTGCTCACTGCTTGACACGGGCTGCTATTATTATAATTATTGCTATCCCTGTTCGTGGTTGAACTGATCCTACTGTCCAGGGGCACTAGCAGTCTGTGTTCTTGCTGTCTGAGTGATGGGTGCTCTGGGTACCAGCATGTACCATCTGTGAAACACACCAAACAGACTTTATTTTCAGGAAGGGTTAATTTCAGTGTTAAATACGTGGGCAGCCGTGAATTTTGGCATCCAGAGTCACTCCAAGTAAGTCAGCCAGGGTATAAAGTCAGCTTTTGAAAGCTGGACTCCTAACTTTCTTGCCTCCCAGAATTAAATTGGATGCTGATGTTTATGTAATGAACAATCAAGAGGTGCTTTGGCGCAGGGAAAGAAGATGGCAACAGGAATGCAGAAAGGCTTAGGCAACTTGGGGAGAGGGGGACAGAGCAAGTGACAGCCTTTTGGGTGGCTGCTGTGGCTGCTGAGCACGGCAGTGAGGGCTGCTGGAAAGCACTGATGGGCTCGCTGTGCTTCCCTTAACAGGCTCTGTGGTCAGCCGGATTTACAAGGCAGTGAACGAGACGGTTCTTCTCGGCATCGCTGCTCCCGGGAGCATATATGAAGCAACATGGAAGAGAGATGGCCAAAGGTTGGTTGTGATCAACAATAACAAAGTGAAGTACTATGTGAACAAGGACCAGTGCAGGTGTAAGATTCTCCAAAATGGGACTCTACTAATACAACAGGTGGTGAAAGGGGACAGTGGAAACTACACAGTGACTGTTTATCAGAAGGATGGAAAATTGAAGGCAGAAGAAGAGACAATGTTCTTTGTTCAGGGTGAGTTTTTGCTTTCCCCATACCATTCCCAGTGTAGCTCAATAAGGCTTGGTACTTTTTTCCCCCCTCTCCTATGGCTTTTTCTACTCATTGCCCTCCTTCCTGATTTGGGGGTAGGGGGGCTTCTGTAAGACATACCTTTCTCCTCCTGCCACTGACAGCAGTCTGCCTCTCTTCTCCCTTCTCCCGCTCCTATTGATGGCCTCAGATACCTGGCTTCTTTCTGACTGCCCTGTTTGTCAGCCACCAGATTTCTACATGTGCTCAAGAAAGCAGCTGCGAGCACGTGTGTGTATCTGCAAACCCACCCAAAGAGAGCTCAGGAGCCCAGATGACACTAAATGACTGTATTTAGGCAATGGAATCCCACTCCATTTTAGCTTTAACATAAAAATTAGCCAGCAGCACCTCCCCTGAGATATACCCCAACCGGAGTCGAATTTGCAGCAGAAGATGACTCCTGCACCCTCTCCTTGCATAGCATAACACCACAAATATGAAGATGGTGCTGTTCAAAGCACAGTTCAGCAGAGACCTGTGGATTTCAGCTGCATAGGTTCAAAGCACAAGGGCAGCCTCCGTTCCTGTGCTGAATCTCATCCTTAGAGATCAGAGCAGTAGCAGCCCAAAGTTTTTTGGATGAGTAGGGAAGATGGGGGATGTCTATTCTGCTCCTTTATGGCTGCTGCCACCTTTCCAGACCTCTAAGCTGTAGACCAGCGTGGTTTTTTGACTAAAAAGAAGATAGTTTTGCTCTGTTCTTCTTCAGCCAGCATGAAAACCTTTGCCAACCTCTTGAGTTTGTGGCCACCAGCTGGCACTACAGATATGATGCCTTGATGAGGCAGCAAGGACAGGTGGAATGGTTTCAGCAGGGTTTCTGTGCGAAAAAAAAAACCAGGGGTTAGTGACTGCTGAGCAGTGAGGGTGTCTCTCTACTTTGGGAGCTATTATTGCAAACAGATTCAGGAAGTTATCAGGGCCCGATGCTGTTTGCTCATGTTTTAAGCCACTGAACTGTCATTGGGCTGTGCTTGTTTCAGGTTAAGGTTAATGTTCCAACCCAGCTGTGTGCTACATCATTTCCTCTGCTGTGCAGAGAGGTTGCCTTACCTCTGACACGCAGTTTTGGAAGTGAAGCCCTGTAGTAACTGTCAGGCCCCAGGATAATTTATCAGCCACATTGCCCCTTTGTTACTAGGGCTGGACAAACAGTTGTTCAAAAAAAAAAAAGAAAAAAAAAACCAGTTTCAGTGATATCCTTGCACAACACCACCCCCAGCACCTGAACTCTAGTGCTTCATGCTGGGCTGTCCCCCTGAATAGCAGGTTAGAGTTTGCAGAAGAGGAGTGGGCTTAACAAGGAAAGGTGGCTGCAGATGTCAGGGTGTGAACTTAGGCTGCTTGTGCCACAAACAGCCCTTATTGCCTTTAAAATTTATGATCTCTATAACTTACACTGCCTGTAACTAGAGGTAGCCCTGGCAGGTTTTTATTTACCTGGCCTAAAACACAGACCCTGAGATTAGCTCAGTTGGTTAGTGCCAGTAATGCCAAGGTTGTGGGTTTGGTCCCTGGAGGGGCGATTCACTTACAAGTTGGGCTCGTTGATCCTTGTGGGTCCCTTCCAACTGAAAATACTGTGAAACACTTTTTTTTGTTTGTTTGTTTTTCCATTTGCTGTCCCTGCCTAGTTGAGGAAAAGCCCACAGGCTTTGCTGGCTTTTTCACTGCCACCAGCGATAAAGAAATTGGAATCAAAGTGGGACTAGTTGTTTGCAGGGTATAAGAAGAGATAGAAATCCATTCTCTCTGTCATAACCTCACTGAGATCTGGGGTGTCTGTTCTGTGTTTTCCATTCCGGTTCAATGGGCTTTCACGGGGTGGTGTCATGCTGGCAGAGTGCTGTTGGTAGTACACAGAGCATCATAAGCAGTTCTTTTTCCTGCTTTAGAGGAAATCTCTCCTGATGGACACAGGTAGAGCAGGGCCAACTTCATTTGCACCAAAACACTGGGGCTGGAGTTGGAGGGGCTGTGGCTCTGAGTCCCTCCCCTCCATCACCTCCTGGAAACCCAGTTTCCTGCCCTCACCTACCTGGCTGGCTGTGAGCCACGCTGAGCCTGAAAGTGGTCCAGCCACAGTGGTGCAGCTCTGCTTTCCTGGGCCATATATATATAGGCTATTGCACTGCATTTTCTTTGTTATTGCCATGTTGCTTCTGTAGTAGAGGGGTCATTTGCTCTTCATTCTTCTGTTAGGTGGTTCATTCTCTTTAGCTGGTTAATTCTTTGTTCTGCTTAATAATGGAGGTTTTCAAAAGGAGAAACCATCTCAGATGTGCCTGTCCCTTCTCTTCCCTTTCAGAGCCTGTCCCTCAACCAATCCTCAAAGCTGAATGCGTAAATAAAACTATATTTGTCAAGTGTGAAGTGGACCAGAAGGCTAAAGATGAGGAATTTATAATAGAACTGACTCAACCTAATGGCAGAGAAACCCGAAAGAATACATCGACGTTGGTATTGCAGAGCCGGCATTCTGGAACATTCAGATGTGTGGTTAAGAACCAAGTCAGTGACAAAATGGTTAAAAAAGTAATTAAGTGCTCAGGTAAGAGCTTTTTGGGTTTTTTTTCCCCAGAATCTGCTAAGGTGGACCCACCCAGCCTGATGCAGTTGCACATATCTGTAGGACTGGCCCAGGTGCCAGGAGCAGAGGTGGTCCCAGGTACCCAGTACCCTAAGTGTAATGCCAACACAGTTTTTGGGAGCTGATGCCAGGATGTGAGTCGTGCTATCTGCTTGGCATTCTCCAGCCTTGCCACATCTCCCCTCTCCCCATCCTGCAGCTGCCTGCCCCACTGCTACCCTTATGGCATCCCTACTCCAAGGGCAGTGGGATATGAGTTGAGTCATGCTCCTTCTCTTCTCCTGTGGCCAGCTGTGCTTTCTCCCATGCTCAGTGAGGTTTTGGGGTTGCAGGAAGAAGGGGGGCAGGTTTTTCTGGAGTCAAGAGCATTGAGGGTGGTAATGAGGCCTCCAGGGCACGTTGCAGTGCTGCTCCCAATCGAGGTGAAGTCTTCTGAGGGAAACTTCAGCCTCACAGCAAGATCAGAGTGTCTCAGGGGTGGATGAATCAGAGAGAGATTCTTGGTCATCCCAGCATTTTCTCCCTCCCCTCCATCACTGCTGACTCTTCTTCCAAAAGTTACTAGACTTTTTTGTGTCAGCTTCCTGAGAGACTTGAGTGGTGTCAACCATCACTGGTGGTTAGACCAATGAAGAAAAGGAGAAAGCAGGGAAGTGTGCCTGAAAGTGTTTTAATGAGATACAGAACTCTGCAAAAGGCAAAAAGCACTTTCCTCTTTATTTTTATCCTCCTTTATTCCTTTAAAACTAGCTGTACTTCCCAAAGGTTGACTTCAGTTGTCTTTGGTAATATAGTATAAAACTACACAAGCTATTACAACATAAATTAACAGCTTATTTCTGGAAAATATGGCCTGGGATCTTGTATGTATATGAAGCCACAACATTGATTTCAGAGGATTTGCTTTTGACTTACATCCTCATAGTGGAGAATCAGTTGTATGTTCTCTCCATAATTATATCTATGAAGGTGGTTGTTGCCTGATCCATGTGGATGGGTGCTCTCACAAAGGGAATAAAATAAGCTCCTTGAACTCCTCAGCTTGGCCTAGAAATCAGGAGAGAAGTTATGGAGAATTTAGCTAAGCTTTGGGGTTGCATGGCTCACATGTACCATGGTTTCTCTCACTCAGGTGAAATTGAGCTTTCTATGGTTTTTCTTACTCAATTGAAGCATCACCTTTCTAAATCACAGGTGCAGCAAAAGAACTGAAGGAATTGCATTTTAAATGGGCAGAGTCATGCTGAAAATTTTTAAATAGGAAAAGAAGTCATTGTGTGATTCACTTCCTCCCTCCCAGTAAAAGTTTGGGAAGTTTATATATACATATATACTTTAACTACAGTTTTCTTTTGGTGCTTTTTTTTCCTTCTCTCTCGGGAGGGGGGAGTCTGTGTGGCCAGGAGCTGGGTTTGGCAGGGTGGCAACCTAAACCTCCCCAGGCACAAACAAACAGACTGATCCTACTGGTGTGACACTGGATGTGGTGTTCAGTTCAAAGTTCAGAGTTCCAGTGCATAACTGGGGAAAAGTCCTTGAATTTGCTGGGCTTGGGTTCATCCTACCCAACCACAAGTGCTCTGCTGGAAGCATTGTCTTGCTCTAGATTCCCCCTGGAGCTCTAGTGGAGGGTGGGAAGGCTTGTGAGAGCGGCTCAGTATTTCCAATTTCCACCTATTTCTGCCACAGTGAATTTGGGGAAAGTCCAAATCTGAAGGTCAGCCCATGGTGTGAGAAGGGAGGGAACACGCCTTAAGTGATCACTTTACTGAGGTGATCCAAAGACTGCTGAGGCTGACTGAAGGGCAAAGAGCTGAGGGACAGGGTGGCCTCTGCTCCCCTGTGCACCCCTGGCCTCCTGAGGGATCCTCATGATGTCTGATACAGCAGAACAAGGTGGGTTTTGCTGCTGCGTGAGCTACCTGACCCGATGGACTGCACAGTGCTAGTACTGGGAAGCAGGGAGAGGGATGTGGCATGGACTTCGGAGCCAGGGATGACAGTGTGCTGCTGGACTAGGTCTGTTTAAGGCAGGGCAAACTAGCCCAAACACCTTGTTTCAGTGAGGAGACGCTGGCAGAAACGGGCCGTGCCAGGGCACAAGCCAGGCAAGCACAGGTCTGCCTGCACCTCTGGTATGGGCAGACATCAGCCATCAGCTAGATAATGTAGATTTCTCACCCTTGAAAAATGCCGCTCTTTCACAGGGCGAGTTGGGTGGGAGAGTTTGTTTTTTCTCACGTTATTAACAGAGAAATTAAAGCTTTGCCACACCGCTCTTTAAGGTACAAATATAGCATTTCTCAGACACCAAAAACCCTCTAAAGCCATGTAGCACTACCCTTCCTCCTCAAACTAAAAACCCCTCACACCTTTCTGTGTGGTGACAGGAGTCTACCGCATCTGTAAGTACTTTAAAAATCCCTCTGCTTGCAGTCAAACCTCTCTCCAGCCCTTTTATCCTCTTTAAATACTCAGCCCTGAATTTAAGGCCAATCACTTTGAATTTTGATTTCTAGAAGCAAGGCATGCCCACTGTGAAGGTGGGCTTCAGCTCACTAACTTTTCATACAAGTATAATTTTATGTGAATCTTCCTGGGCTCCTCTTACAGTCAGCTGGGAGAAACAGGCACAGCAAGGGCAAAATGCACCTCAGCAGCTAAAACAGGCGAAAAGAATCACATCGTTGAGGGTACTCATCTTCTTTTTTTACCACTGGAGCAGCCCAGGTTGATGATGGTCTTTATAGTGTAGACATCTCAGCTTTGTGTCATCACCCTTTGCCCTCCATGTGCAATGCCCACTGGATGGTGTACAGCCAAAAATTAAAGAGGAAGTACTAAAATACTATGATGCAAGCTAGTCTCAGTGTTTCCAGCTCAGTAGAAAGTACTTAAGAAGTTTATTTTTGTTAGATGTTGAGTACTGCCTGGATGCTCGTTGTCCTTAAATGGGTCCACTGCTAGCATGAACTAGGCATTTGTGGTAATTTAAATAAGATGAGCTGGCACACATGAATGCTCTGGTTTCAATTTTCTGCAGAGCTTGGATCCATTATGGGGCAATCAAAATTCTCCAGAAAAGGCATGCTCTGCCTTTACAGTCAATGGAAGAAAATACAGAATTCTAAGTAATGTTGTGCAAGTTATTTCCTTCTGTCTAACATCCTCTTCCATCCCCTTAACTAGGTAAGCTGGACCTTCATCTCATCTTAATCATAGCAGGAGGTGCGATCCTTTTCGTCATCTTTGTGATTTGGCTTATTTGTTGTATCAGGAGGAAGAAAACAAAAAGGTGTGAAGGTGATGGTAAGTGTTTAAGGGGCTATCCGGCCACCTGAAATCCTAGAGCTCCCCACTGAACAGCATCCCTGTGGTCGGGAGCATGCTCTCTGCCTTGGCATGAGCAAGAACCTGGTTTTAACACACAGTGAATCTGAGCAGATCAGCTGGCAATGCCAGTCTCACTTCCTGATGTATGCTTTGAACAAAGGACTTCTTGTTCTCAAGCCCTCTTGTTTATTTGTGGGGGAAGAATTGCTCCTTTAAAGCTTGGCCAAGGCCACCAGTCAGGAGCATCTGTGGGGCTAAAATATACACTTAGATATCCTGTCAGCAGACTTTTTCATTACGTTTATGTGGTATAAAATTCAGATCCTTGACATCATTAGTAACATTCAGAAATAGTCTAGATAGTGAGCAGGGGCAAGAAGGGCTCAGCTTTTATACGTGTTTCCTGAGGCATCTTCACAGAACTTGTCCTCTCTACCAAGCAATATCCTTGGAGATAACCCTAAACACTGGAAGTCCAGGCTGAGCCTCTTTTAAAGAGTTGAGGTTTTCACAGTGTGCAAGGGTGTCATCTGCTGTCCAAAATTCATGCCTCTTTGAGACCATAGGAAATACTCCAACAAAGTCTTCTCTGAGAGTGGGCTTTCAGACTTGACAGAGACGTTGCCTTGAATTACATATAGTCTGGGCATTTCTGCAGTTTGGGTGGACAGAGGACACCGAGTTTCTGCTCAAAAAGAGTCGTGTGGCCTTCCTGGAAGGGGAGGCTAAAGCAGGAGGGACATTGCCCTGGCAGAGGCTGTTTAAAGGCTTTTTTTCTGAGTCCTTCCCCCACACACTGTGTCAGGCTTCCTGTGTGGTCTCAAATAACAGCTAGTCTCTGTGTCACTTCTTGAGTTACCAAATGGGAGTAGGATGTGCTTTGTGGTCCACGGCAGTCTTTGTCGAGACAGAGAGGGCAATGCATGAAGGAAACCTCAGCTGACACCTCAAAGATGCTGGTGGTCAGGCTGACAAGGGTGAGCAGGATCAGTCCCATTGCCGAGGTGAGAGCAGCCTCACTGCACCTGAGCGTGGGTAACTCGCCATGGCCCTCCTGCTTTCTCCCAAGTTATGACTATGAAGAACAGGCAAATGCTTTCCCTATTTTCTGGGAGGGCTCACAGCAGTGCAACCATGGGATACTGACTCAGAACAGGTGGTTTGCCATACCTTGTGAGCACAGCCATCTGAGTGTTATTTTACATTATAGCTGTTCTCATTTGAGGGGTATAGATTCCCCCTCCAACTGCAGTGACACCACATGCTCAGTTCTTGGGTCTGCATTCAGCAAAACCAAGAAAACAAGTCTGGAAAATGAGAATTAATGTGAGAGGGTCACTAGCCTCTTTGGTGTTTGCCTAAGGCCAACTCGGTGTCCCGAGGTAAACCCCTCAGTCCCTAAATTAAGCTGAGTGCTGTTTCAGAAATGATGAGCCGGAGATCAGAAGTCAGCTGGCAGGAATTTACTTCTATATGTGAGAAAATTACTGCTGGCAAAAGGGATCTCTGCCTTCCAGGTGTCTGGAGATCCCAGCATGGATAATGGCAGGGCAGAGTGCTTTGATGTTGCTTCCTGGGGTTACATCTCACTTTCCCTTCGGTAGCGTCCCAAAGGGGACAGAGCAGCTCAGGCTATCAGTGGCCCTGATAAATTTGGTTCTCTCAACAAAGGCAGAGCTGCCCCAAATGCTCCAGATACCTTGCTCTGAGCCAGCCAGACCAAAAAAGCTCCCACATTTGCCTGGGCTGTGCGGGCAGAGGTGATTTTTTGTGTGTCGTTCACTGGGACAGCAGGAACACCCTTAGAGCGTGCCGGGCTCCGACCAACACTTGGCTTTTCCTTGCTTGTGCCAGGCACATTCCTGTGGCTGTCCGACTTTCCCGGCTGACTGCGGGCTGTCCCGCTTTGTCGTTGCAGATGCGGAGCGGGCGATGCGGACCCTGCCGGCGGTGCGGGAGCTGCCCCCGCTGCCGTGCGCTCCGACACCCCGGCAGCTGCGGGGGCAGCAGCAGGCACAACCCCCTCGGCCCCGGCCCCGCACTCAGCCCCGGCCTCCACAACACCCCAAAGAAAGACCTTAAACCTGCGGGGCGGCCGCCTCTCCGCTCCGCCGTTCGCCGGGGAAAAAGAAGTTTCCAAAAGTCGGGGAAAAAGAACTTTCCAAAAGTCAGGAGCCTCTCCCACCCAGCCTTGCGTAACGCTCAGCTATGAAACGACAGCTTCTGTTGCACAAAATCAGAGCATCGAAGGGAGATGAAGAGACCCGGCGGAGGAGATTCAGGGCGATGGGCGTTCATCCCTGTGGCCACTTTTCTCCGTGTTAGGGTATGGAGCATTGAGCCTTGAAACCTGTGTCTTTCTGTGGTTCACTTGTTTTCACTGCACTTTGTTGTCTTCGTGCTTTTCGGATGGTTTATATCAAGAAGCAAAAGCTCTCCTAAGACAAAATGGACCTATTGGCTCTTACAGGGTTTTGTCCTGTACGTTTCTCCTGCCGCTCAATAGGAGAGCACTCTGCCTTCAGCATCAAATACAAATAGAAGACCTCCTGGACCAAAAGATAGTTGTATGTAATTAAATTCTTGTCCAAAGGTGAAAGAATCAGTGTCATCTACTGCAGAGAAGAAAATACTGAAAGGACATGTAAGAGTCTTGAAGCACCTGTGTGGGAAAGGAATAAGCTTTTTCCCTTTCTCCACCGTGTTTAGAACAAGAAACCACGGGCTTAAATTGCAGCAAGGGAGAATTAGGTCAGGATTTTCTTTTTCTAGATGAAACACTGAAATAGATTTCTGGGAGAGGCTCTCCAGCGCTGGGGGTTTCAAAGGGTGGATGAGACAACTGTCTGTGAGGCATCCTCATCCTGCTGAGGGCATGGGGGACATGCTACACAGCTCTAAAAGGACTGTTTCAGCTCGGTTTTCTGTGACTTGTTGGCAAATAAAAACCCCTTTATTCTTAGTGTCTGTTTACCTATCCAGACAACTTCTGCCACCCTCCAGAAGAGGTCTGGTGCCTGTTGGCTTATAATTATGAACTGTCAAACAGTCTGGTTGCTAGTGGCATTGTCTGAATTGTCATGGC
This sequence comes from Sclerurus mexicanus, assembly GCA_013396755.1. Taxonomy (NCBI): domain Eukaryota; kingdom Metazoa; phylum Chordata; class Aves; order Passeriformes; family Furnariidae; genus Sclerurus; species Sclerurus mexicanus. The sequence continues at coordinate 1,486,991 of VWZF01005014.1, forward strand.
TTTCCACCACAGGGCCTTCTAGTCAGAGTGAAGAGACCATGTCTCCTGATTTCGCTGATAAACACCTCGCATATAACAAGGTGATGACAGAGACCTGCTGAGAGATCTCCCTCTCAAAAGGAGAAACCGAACTGCAGTGACCCTACCTGCATCACCCTCCATGAGCTGGACACTGCTCACTCCTCTGGTCCTTGGAGATGTTCACAAACTTCCCCTACAGCTGAGGAGCCAAGAGAGGCCAGGCCTTCTTTAGAGCAATGATTGAATGGGTACCCTGGCCCCTCTGGTGTAAGAGGCAGCACAGGTGAAGGAGGAGAGCTACGAGAGACACAGAATACGACACAGGCAGCTAGCTTGTTGGTGTTAGGCAGGAGAACACATAACACCTCTTTCAGGCTTGACTATCCTACACATGCCAGGGGAGATTAACCAGACATCCTTTGTTTCTCCTCAGAAATCTGACTATTTTTATACTCTGGTAAAAGGGCATGGAAGTAACTTGTCAGGAAAAGGAGGTCTCTGCCTCCTCTGGAGCTCAGTCACTTCTCTTCAACTCCAACAGTGGGCAAAGCCCTGGGAGTGCTACTTGCTCTTGCCTTAGCTTTCTGCAGCTTGTTTTAGGGCTTTCACTATTTCAAGTTGCATTTGGTAAACATGCCGTGGTTTATTTTGTAACATACCATGCACTATGTCCTTGTAGTGAATGAGTAAAGAAAAGACTGGGTGGAGAGGACCTTAGCTCGCACCTGTGCTGGCACTTTAGTATCTATAATCTCACTCTGATGTAAAGGAGGCAACAAAACAGTTTTGGTCCCTGAGCCACAGGATCAGGGCTGCAGGAGGTTTCACACCATCCCCAGGAGTACTGGCTGCCACTGGAGCACGGGGAGCTCATGGGCTCAGGTTGGTGTGGGTGAGCTCAGTTGCTGGGGCAGCTCTGCCTGTCCTGTGTGGCCAGAGCTTTATTTGTGCTGAGCTGGGACTGCCCTGTGGTTACAGGAGCATGGGCTCTTCCTGGGAGAGAGGGAGGGTTACTGGGACCTGAGAAAGAAAAAGGGCTTCTCCTGAGACCCCTCTGCCACTGGTTAGTGCACTCTGTGACTCAGGCTTAACAGAAATGCTTTGAAGATGCTCCTTATCCATGGCTGAGGCTTGGTGAGCTTCTGTTAAGACTCAGAGACACCCTCCCATGTTTCCCACCTGCTGCTGCCCCAGGCCCTCCTCTGCCTTGGGCTGGTGCTGGTGGGGTGACACTTGCCACAGCTCCTTGCAGGGGATGACCAGTGTGTGTGTTAGGTGATGCCAGGGTGACTCTGGCCTGGCACAAAGGTGTGCTTGATCTTCCAGCAAGAGACTGCAGCATGAAGCGGAGTCATGCCCAGGATGGGAATGGGAGGCAAGAAGCTTTTCTGCTGTTAGTCTCAAACTGGGTCTATACCTGCTCTCAAGACTGCGCTTGAGACAACCCTGTGGACTGTGGAAACCTCTGTTGTCTCAGTTTAAGACATGTGAGGGCTGAGCGTACCCAAAAGCTGCCCTTGGCTCACCTTCCTGGGGAGCAGCGCTGCCAGTGGGCACCCTGAGTGGGCACGAGTGAAGTGTAAAGGAGTGTGTTTTAATGCTGCCCTCCACCCCTGTAACCAGCTTCAGACAACTCACCAAGGACTCTTCTGGGTTACTGGAATTTTTTCAGCTAAATGTTTCCATTTCACATGCCAAGATGCTCAAAGCTAAATCAAGGAAGGGCTGAATTTAGCCCTGTTGTGTGGATTTACACCAAAGCGCAGTCCTTGTCAGGCAGGCAAGAAAATACCACGAGCACAGAGTATGCCTGTGCAATGAAAAACTCACCAGGGCAATACTTGTTTTTGATTGATGACTTTTTCTTTGATAGCCACCATTGTTTTTGTGATGTCTCATATTTGTTCCTGATGTGCTGCAATGGATGACACTTGTACAGTACGAGCCCTATTTGGTGCCTCCTTGATAAATCAGCAATTCTTCTGAATGTGTGTCATGGAGCATTCAAATCTCAGGCTTTCGTGCTGTAGAGGATGTTTCAGTTCTGGAAAATGAACTGACATTGGGACCTAAGAAATAACAGGAATGGAAGTGCAGCCCCGTGATCAAAGCAGGTCTGTAGTCGTGCTGTGGTCCTGCAGTGCTCGCCAGATGGACAGACTGAGTAGGCACACAAAAGAGCAATGGTTGGTTCTATAGAAGATCCACATCTATCCCAGTTTTAGTCCACATGGTATCAGCAGCTCTTGCTGCCCAAACTTGGCCTTTCTAGTAAAGTAGACAAGACCTGCTTTGTATGTCAGTTGGGTATTAGCCTGTCCAGAGGGAGGTTTTCTACCTTCTGGCACGGGCAGTGCTGGAGCCAGCTGGATAATTTTATTTCTAAAATAAAACTCTGAGCCTGTAAAAGGTCAAGTAGGAAACCACGGCTAGTACAAATGTCATTCTTGGGATGTTTGCCGAAATGATGCTATGGAGAAAAGACACTGATTTTTGTGCTTATTTTGCAAGATATTCAGGTGTCGATGTGGAGATAAACCCCAGGTGGGACTGTGTTGTCCATCAGCTCCCTTCTCCATTCTGCCACAGGGTGTAATCTCAGCCATGCTGAAGTCTTGCAAAGGCTTAGAAGTGCTGGGTTTGTCTTTCAAACCACAGTCCCCCACAGGGTGTGCTATGAGCAGCAGGAGGGAGCAGAGCTCAGCTAGGAGGGCAAGGAGCTCCACCAACACTCCTGGCAGGAGCCTGCCATGCAGTGAGCAGCCTGGCATGGCTGTCACCCCCTGATCCCCAAACTGGCTGATGGTCATCCTGAGGGACTGAGGGTCTTGTTCATGGGTGGCAACTGATAATGTAAGAGTCCTGGCCTCAGTCTTTTGGCTAAGATCAGTTTGTAGTTGCTACCAAGCTTGTGAAATACCCCTGCTGGGTGATCCCATGTCACACTGTGGGAATAAAAATAAGAGTTAACTGAAGGAGAGCACAGAGTAAGAGGCCCTGTGCCGATAAAGTGGCCTCCTGGTCTCTTCTCATTTCAGAGGAGGAATGCCAAGCCCAACCTAGTCCTCACTCTCTCCCCCAGCGAAGTGTGGAGCTGCTCTCTCCCAAGAACATCAGGGATCCAGCTGAAGAAGCTTTCCCAAAGCCTGCGGCAGAGCAGCATGACATGGCTACGTCTCCCCTGGACCTTCTGGGAGAACTGGGAAGGTGAGAAGGGGAGCTGTGGGGAGAAAAGAGCAGGCACACCAGATGCTACCTCATGTCACGATCAGTGAGGCACCTACCAGCTACTGTGCAGGGGTTCCAAGCTGGGATTTAAAGGCAGAAGAGGCGGGCAGGGATCAGCTGAGCTGGCCCAGTGAATAAGCCAGGCTCTGTGCACACTGGACAACAGGGCAGGTGGAGAGGGGTGAGCAGGCACAGAAGTGGCTGCTTGAGATGAGCTGGATGTCCAGGAAGCAGGATTTGAGTCACATAACTTTATCACACTTGCAGTTCTGGGCTGTGCCTTCTCTTTCCACGCAGAGCTCCCATCTGAACCGTGATTTACCCTTTGGGTAGGGGCATGCATTGCATGCCTTGCTGGGCCTCCTGCTTCCCCCTCCTTTTTTAATCCGAGGACCAGCTGCCTTGTTCTCACCTCCTGTTACACTTCCCCAGGCAGCACTGCTGCAGCATTACTGTCTATCCTAGCTTTCCTTTCTTAAAAAACACCCACTCTGGGCAGTTTATTCTTCCTCTTTGAACGACATCTCAGGACTCCACCTATGCACATGTCAGCCTAAGGGAGGACAGGGGACTTCCAAGGTGCCCTCACGGCTTCAAGGTATGATCACGATCATGCCTGGAGATCAAGCCTACCCTGAGAAGCCCTGCTCCAGGATGCTTTGCTGTTGGCAGCCTTTGCCAGCGCTGTCAGGAGTGATCCCTGGCTGTGAAAGGACTGAAGAGAGGTGCGGCTCTTTGCTGCCTTCTGCCATGGGGAGTGCACAGCTGATGCCAGCTCTCCCTTCGCTGAGCCTCTCTGGGCACGCAGTGAGCCCTGTCAGCCCAGAGCCCCCAGTGCTGCTCTCCCTGCCTGGCTGCCAGTTGACACATGCAGAGGGAAGGAGAAGGCAAAGACTAAGGCGACGTTCGATCCTGCCCACCTGGCTGTCAGCAGCACTGACCTCAGCAAGGCGCCGGTGCCTCACCCGCCTTCGGTTCGGGTGATATTGTTCGACAGTTTCTGCCTCCGGTGCATCTGAAATGTAGTTTTGAGATAACAGGAAGAGATAACCCCACAACAGAGATGCTCATTGGTTGCGTTTCCCACACGCTTTCTGTGCCCGCACAATAACAGCAGGCAAGTGTTTCGGGCTGCTGCCTGGCCTCCCACACAAATACCCGCTCTCCTTTCCAGCCCCTTTGCGTGGCGTGGGGCAGGAGAGCGAGCGTGGTGCAAAGCAGGTGGGTGTGAGTAGAGATGTGCTCGGCACGGTCACTGCAAACCCCCGGAGGGGAACAGCTCTGAACCAAACCTGCCTGCAGGCATCTCAAAACAGCATTTCTATGGTTGACACTCCCTGGCTGAACACCAGTGAAATGGTGTAAGACCGGCGCATTAGGACAACCAGCCCTTGAAGGGCCACAGGATGAAATGTCTGGGACTGCTGCTGTCAGCGACTGGAGTTTGCCTCTGTTAAAGGCAAGGTGAGCTTTCCCAAGAAGAGTGGGAATGAAATAAAGGCATTCTTGTTTGCCAACAAGTTCCTATGTAAGGGCGCCCCGGTCTCCAGTTTTTCTCTCATGAAACACGCAGGCACCTCGTGCGCTTCCACGATGGGCTCTTCCCAAAGCCTGCTTCAGTCCCCTCTCCTTTTGGCTGGGTGCCCCAGAGCCTCCCTGTGTTTATTGGCAGGTTTTCTGGAGGATCCTGCTGCACAGAGACTCACTAAGCTCCCATCCCAGAAAGAAACTCTGTGCCAGGGGACTGAGGGCTTGCCCTGCTCTACCCCTGCTCTGTTCTTACTCCTGATCCCCCATCTCACAATGATGGTGTGTCCTGTCTGTCCCTCAGTGGCTCATCCTGCCCTGAGCACCAGGCAGGTGGCAAACCTGGGAGAGCAAGTGTGGTCTGTAGGCCTGGGATGCTCCTGGGATGCTCCTATTCGTATTCCTGCTGGGAGTAGGGTCCTAATTTCTCCACTTGTATGAGAAGGGAGTACTTGTAGGTATTGGTTTATGCTGGCACTGCTCTTTTCTTCCATCTCTGCTTTCCTGTAGGTTTTACAGCTGTTAAAGGCACCACCTGAGGGAGCTGTGTCTCTGAGAATGGCTCTACAACACCAGGCTGTATGAATGGCAGGGGCGACTGCAAGACCTCGGTACTGCAGACACACCAGTCACTGTAGTAGCCAAGGCTTCCATTTCAGTTGGCTTCAGGGATTTGAGTAGCCAGGGCCACTGTGAGTGAATGAGGATGTGGATCCTATTGTAAGGGAAGCGACTGTATCTCAACCCCAAAGCTCAGCCAGCAAAACCTCTGACACCCTTTTGCTGAGCTTACGGTTTCTATAGACTCTATTTTTCTTTTAGATATCTATAAAAAGGCAAGCTTAGCCTAAAGCTGGCCACTGCAAAAGAGGAACTGAGCAACACAGTTTTTTAAAAGCACTGCCAGGAAAAAAACTTGTCTGCACAGCTTTTAGGCCCTGTAGTGGAAATTAAATACTGAATATTGGAGGAACTGCTAGGAATCCAAGGTTTCCCAAAGGAAAGTCCATTTAATAAGGAAAAAGGGGTGGAAATAAATGGTGTCCCCACCCTCATCCTTTATCAGACATCTCATCTTGCCTAGAAATTTAGGCCACACATGGGCTGCCTAGTCCGGTGCCGCTGAGAACAGCAAATATGTCTTTGATTTTTGCTGCCAAACTACACTCTCATGTCAGCTTAATTCTTGTCCGTCCCACTCCCCTTCCTTGGCATCCCTGTACCACAGGTATAGCTTAGCTGGGGTATGTTCTAGGGAAAAGAAGGTGGACATGAATGTCAAATGTTATCTGCTGTTGACCTCTCTGTTGATGTTGGGAACATCACATCAGGAAAATTGGATTTTTCTCACATTGGAAAACCACCGAATTGCATCTCTGAAGAGCCACAGGTGCCAGGGTTAGAGGGGATGTCAACATGTGAGGAGAGGCAACTGTAGAAGAAGTAGCTGTGAATCTCCTTTGTCTCAAAGCATCTGTGCTGGAGAAGAACATCTGTGACAGAGCACCTTAGGCAAATGCAGGCGTGATGTCTTATCTAGAGATGAAAAAGTGCACCACTGCTGGCTGGCACCAAAGCAGCTGTCTCAACTGACTCAACATATGTACACACATGTTCAGCAGCGAGAACTGCCCATCCTCTTCTTCTCCTGGAGTTTTAAAGGGCACAAGCTGCCGAAGGCCTCATAGGAAATAGTACAGAAGAATGGTTTACACGCCTGGATTGACCAGAAGGAAAGCAAAAGCTCTGCTTCTCCAAGGTATAAAAGGAAGGTGCTTCACCCTTTCGGAAAAAAACCCTGCTGTAGGAAGGTGGGATGAAAGAAATGACATAGATGATACTTCACTGTGGGACAAGTGAGGCTTAGCCCAGCTCTGCAGACTGCATTGCAGGCACCGACCCTCTGCGGGCTGAGTCCCAGGATGGGCTCAGCTGTCTGGGCCTGGCACACTCGGCTCATCTCCAGCATGGGACAGCTGTTCTGTACCTTCTCCCGGCTCCAAGTGTCATGTGGCCGCGTGAAGAACGAGCGGATTGTCTCATGGGGCAGTCGCGTCTTGGAAGAAGGAACTTGTCTGCAGACAGTGTGGCACCCAGCCAGGAACCCCGGCCATGGGTCTCTGCCATGGGTCTCTTCCCAGCTTTGGCAAGATGAACACCTTGCTACCACCACTTCAGGGTCAGCCTTTTTGTCAGGTACAGCCCCGAGTGGGCCGGGACAGGCGCCTACCCAAAACACACCACTGAAGACATTCCCTGAGGTGAATTGTGTGCACGAAGAATGGGAATTTTGTGCAATGCCTGTTTAACACCCAGAGCTTTCCCTTTCCAGTGGAACTGGGCTGAGGTCTCTGCCTTGGGTGGTGAACAGTGTGGCTGGAGGAGAGGACACAAAGCCAGACTCATGCTCAAGGGGCAGCTAGACCATTGCTGCTCGGGGAAGTGATGGCTTCTTGGACTCACTGGAGAAGGGGAATTTGTAGACTGGCCGTACAATGAAGACAACAGTTTAGGGATGCAGGATGAACATCTGTTAGCCAGTTTTTGGTGTGCACCTTTGGGCAGGGAAGGCAGTTCACAGCACAGAACTATCTAACAGCTCCTGTGCAATGCCCTGTCCTGGAAGATTTGGCCCAAATGCTTCATTCAGCTGGACTATCAGCTGCATCCAGGGTCAAGGAGAGGAGGCAGCAGGTGTCCTGCCTGCAGCAGCCTGCGTGGTGCTGGTGTGAGCACGGGGTGCACAAAAACATGTTGGTGCTGTCATCTAGTGGGACCACATGAGCACAGCTCAGCCATGGCTCTGTGCCCTTCCTCCCATGCCTTTTTACTCCTCCTTTCACTAATTTACAGCCCAGCTAATAGGTCTGGGAGTATTCTGGGGCCATAAAGCTTTTTCCCTAGAATAGGCAGTGGAAAAGCTGTTATTGTTACAGGTTTCATAGACAGTTTATGTCAGGCTTATTTATCACAGGCCAGGCTTAAAGGGAGCTCATCCAAACTCGTGAACTCAGACGACCCTCACAAACTTTCCCCCAGCAGAGTGTATTTTGAGACTGTAGGAGAGATCAGCCCAATGCACAGGGAGAATAATGGTTAACTACCCATCTAATTTAGACCTTGTTTTGCCCCAAGGAGATACGAGTATCTCCTTGAGATCAGAGACTCTGGTATTGACCACTTGTATCAAGACTCTTGATTTCTGTTATTTGTATTTGAAACACGAGTCACTATTTTCTGTTTGTGATCTTCACTACAATCAGGATCAGGTTTTAGTTCCTCTTGCAGGTGCTCAGACAGGTCCTACCACTTCCACAACATGTGTCAAACCTCCCAGTCTGCTGCCAGAGTGTGCATTGAGGAAACTTGTTTTCTGAAAGACAAAATCTGGTGTTGGAGACTCAGCATTTGGGATGTGTTCAAGGCTGAGTGGCAACAGAAGGGCAGAGGTGGGAGTATGGCCCTGTAGCTCATCTTAGGTCTTTCCCAGCCTCTAATGGCTTTGTTCTGCATGTACCTCCTCGTTCCTGACACAGCAGAAGGAATGCTGGAACATCTGATACTGCTAATTTTGATGGGGGAACTGGAAAGGGGACACCAGACAGGCAGGAGGCAACAAGGAACTGAAAGCACTCTCCAAAATGAGCAGCACTGGCATGGTTTTGTTTTTAAGGATGTGGGGATTTCTTAACACTATTTTAAATAGAACCATAGAACAACCCATGTGCTGTTTTTCTCTGCCCTTCCTTCTTACCCTTCTCTTAGTCTTTTTTTGGGAAGTGCATTAGCCTGCAGGTTACATCTGCATAAATACAGTTCAGTGTTTAGTTTCTAAAGGGCTCCTAACTTTAGTTCTCTTATTCTGTTCTGCCGTGTAAACCACTCCTTGCCCCCTGGTTTCAGGTGTCAACTATGGTGCAGCTATGGTGTCAGCTGTGGTGGCTACAGTTCAGTGGCGCAAGCTGATGGTGAGTAGAGCAAGGTCCTGGTGAGATGCTCTTTCCACACATGGGGATGATATGGGGGTTAGGAAAAAAAAAATAGCCCCAAACACATTTAGAATCATAGAATCATTTAGGTTGGGAAAGACCTCTAAGATTATTGAGTCCAATCATAAACCCACCACTAAACCGTGTTGCTAAGTGCCACATTTACACATATTTTAAATACCTCATGGGATGGTGACTCCACCACTTCCCTGGGCATCCTGTTCCAATGCCTGACCATCCTTTTGGTGAAGAAATTTTGCCTGATATCCAATCTAAACCCCCCCCCCCCCCGGCATTTCTCTGGTCCTGTCACTTGTTAGCTGGGGAGAAGAGGTCAAACCCCCGCCTGGCTTCAACCTCCTTTCAGGGAGTTGTAGAGAGCAACTGAGCCTCCTTTTCTCCAGGCTGAGACCTCCCAGCTCCCTCAGATGCTGCTCATCAAACTTGTGCTCCAGACCCTTCCTCAGCTCCGTTCCCTTCTCTGGATACGCTGCAGCACCTCAATGTCTTTCTGGAAGCAGGAGGCCCAAAACTAAACAGGGGATTCGATGTGCGACCTCTCCAGTGCCGACTATTTGCTCAGTTTTCAGCGGGAGCTGCCCAAACGCGGCTGTGTCGTACCAGAGGGGAGCGGGGACTGAGACAGAAACACGGTGTCGGAGCCCTGAGGGCATCACCAGCCCTCCCAGCACCCCAATTCATCCCTCCAGCCCTCCGGGAGATGCTCGACGGTGCTCCGAGCCCTGTCGGCTGCGGGCGGAGCGCTCCTGGGGAGAAACTCCACCAAAGCCAGAAGAGGGCACCTGGAAACAACTGTTCTGGCTGGGTCTCTTTCTGTTGTGGGGCTCTTCCCTCTGGTTTTTTCCTTTTCTTTTTTTTTAATTTCCCGCAAACCCTGGAAAGCCGTTTTTCATCTTCCCGGGAATTCGCAGCTTTGTGCCACGCAAGGAGAGCGCAAAGCCCCGCTCGGTGCGCGGGCAGCAGCGGACTGCGCCTCTCCCTCCTGCATCCCTCCCCTCCTGCCCCAGTTCTCTTCCCCGCTCCGCGCTCATGGCCATGTGAGCCCCCAGTAATGTGCTCATCCTTAAAACACACGGGCACATGCAAGTGTACTGTCACCACGCAGCAATTCCGGGGCTGAAACGCGATCTGGTTTTGTTTGGTTTAGTTTTTTTCCTTTCCTGAAACATGCGGATTTCAGTAAAACGGCACCTGTGTTCAAACCACGGTAGGGCTTGGAGGAAAGAGAAAAACACCCCTCCCAAGCGAGCAAGAGCGTGAGGCTGAAAGCAGTGGCAGGCTTGGATGTGTTTTTGAGACACCAGTACAGCCTGGCCCTCTTTGGAGCAGGCTGCACAGGGAAGCAGTTGAAGCATCATCTGTGGTGTTCAAAAGATGGGTAGCTGTGGTGCTTAGGGACACGGTTCAGTGGTGGGCTTGGCAGTGCTGAGTTAATGGTTGGACTCGATGATCTTAGAGGTCTTTTCCAACCTAAATCATTCTATGACTCTTCTTCTTTGTGCTAACACTTAAACGTTGCTCCCTGAAAAGCCGTGTTTTCTGAAAGCTGAGAACGCTGAGCAACCAGACTTTAAATCAGAGGCGCCAGGACTAAGAAATGTACAGACCCCAGCTGCTCTCTGGGTGCAACACCAGTATCAGCCAGATTATAAAGTTCCTGGCATTTGGAGTGAATTCTGACACACAGAATCACATTGCAGCATCCCTGCCTTGCTTCCCTTTTGGGACCGTGAGCATCCCATGGTCTGTCCCTCTCTCACGTGTGCAGGGTTGGACTCTTTTCACCCCCAGCCCCCAAACATGGGCTGTTTCCTCCTCACTTCTCATGGGTGCCTGCAGATTCAAGCATGAAATCTCTACCAACAAATGCTTTTTACACGCTCTACTGTGTGGCTTTGCTGGATACACTTACGCCCTAATTGCATCACTACCCTGCAACTCCCTTCCTCAGGTGAGCACTCTCTCCCTTAGTCAATGCATGACACAATAAACATTTTATGTGCCCAGATAGCACACATATAACTCACACTTACCTGTATATCTTCACTGATCAAACATAAAGCCACTGATGCTCTGTAATAAATTCATACTACAGACTGTGTATATGCAGGCACCTTTTCCACAAAGTCCATACAACTCCAAGTGAAAAAATACCCGTTTTCTTTGCACAGGCACACATACACCCACTTACTTTCCTTTCTCCAGAACAGATAAGCTTTTGTTGTTAGGCTGTCTCTGTTCCTCTGGTCTTTCTTCCCTCCCCTTGTTTCTGACTCTTTTCCTTAATGCCTGTCTCTCCTGCTTGTTCAGGCTGTCAGCTGAGCTGCAAGGTGCTGCAGATGTGCCACTCGGAATCACGTTTGTCCAAGGCATTTTCCTGGGGCGACGTGTGGCTTGTTAAAATGGGCTCTCTGTGTGCTCCCTCAGTGAATCCCCCTGCCCCATTTTAAGGGTATGAAATGCAGCATTTTGATTATTTCCCCCCACTGGGATGCTCTGTGCTGTTGGGGCAAGGGACTGGACTTTCCCTTAGGGGCATGCAGTATCCATCCCTGTTGCAATAGCAAAAGCCCTGATGACTGCTCGTGCAGACACCCTGGTGTTTCCAGGATGGACCAGATGGCTGTATCCAGCCTGCCTGAGCTTGCCTGCACACCTTGGCCCTGGGTGATGTGCTGCTGCTGCCCCAGCTGTTGGACAGGTGGGGTGGGTTCCTCATACGCTGGAGCTGAGGGAGCAGCAGAAATCTGGGGTGCAACAAGTGGCAGCAGCGAATGATGTGGGTGTCTGAGTGGCCAGAAGGGGTCTCAGGGTGGCTCACTGGCAAAGGTTTATGGCTTTTGGGAGGGCACAGCTTGTGGTAGGGGGTCCCTGTTGATGGAACAGGGAGGAGGAGGCTACGCTGAGCTGTGCTGCAGCATCAGGGAAGTGGAGGTCATGAGGGTCTACCCTGAGTGCTGAGCACTCAGCACTGCCATTCCTGGGGAGATTTCTTGAATCTCACTGCTGCTTGGTATGCCTAGGGGTCTCAAGGACCAGACTTTCTGGGGCTTTTGGAAGTGGCAGGGTGTTCCTGCCCAGAGCTGCCAGCCTCTGCATAGGGGTAGGGCCTGAGCCCTGGAGCAAGGGCTTCAGCCCCAGCCAGATTTCAGGTGCTTCCCCAGCTCTGTTCTGCGTTTAAATAACATCTTCCTGCTGCTCAGAGAGAATCACTTCTGAGGGACCAGGACTGAGGAGAGGTATCGGGTTTGCCTGGTGTAGAAAACAGCTTCTGGCTTTGCACACCTGAATGATAGTGGTGCCCTGTCTTAATGCTAAGGCATTGTCCAGCTAAAGGACTTGTGCCAAGCATCTCCATCCCTCTTCCTTGTCTGCATTGACCCTAAATGCATCCATGTGTCATGGAAGACTCTGCTAAAGCAGGATGAGCAGCTATCAACTCACCTGAAAGGGATGTGGCATGATGTGACGTGGTGTGGAAGGGAGTGCTGAATTCGAGGATGTCTCTGACTCCTCTGGGGAAGGCATGGCCAGGCTCTGTGGTGCCCCTGGAGGGTGGCAGCACCTTGTGCTAAGCAACACTTTTGCTATGAGAGTGATACTGGGGAAAAAACTTTGAGTGAAATACATTCAAAGTCACTGGCTTGTCTCTGCACGTGCTGTGCCAGCAGCCCCCTTGATACTGAACCCAATTTTCTCCACTACTGGTCTCAATCTGCTGGGTCTCTCACTGGGGTTAAAGTCCTAAATTGGTCATGTGCTTTTCACTGTTTCCCCCCCATTCTTATTTATTCTTTACTATTCAGAACAGATGTGAGGCAGGAAGCTGTGTCCAGCAGATGTCCCGCACATCCTGCACGGTGTCCTCAGGACAGCCTCCTCAGAGCAGTGACACCAGTGCTACTTCCACGTGCTTCCCTCTTTTCATCCCGGCATCCCAACCTTATGGTGAGTCACAACAGTTATATGTAAGTCTAACAGAGCCAGGTTTTGTGCAAGCTGTTTTATTTTTCAGCGAGCTCTCTCATCTGCTCAGTCAGGGGATGGCAGCTGGTGCTGCCACGATGGGGGGAGCATCTCCAGCTTGTCTTGCTCGGCCTCTCCTTTCTGGTGTACAGTAAAGCAATGGCTCTGGCTCCCCACCCCCAGCAGCACGCTGACCTGGAGACCTCTGCACATAAACAAAGCGCAGTGTTAGTGGAAAATCAGTGCAGCCCCCAGAAGGTCCTTAGGAAACATGTCAGCTCGGATGGAGCCAGCTGTTCTATGTGGGAAGGCAAGAGGTTTAGCTCGGATGATGCGGAGGAGAAAGGCGAGCCAAAGCTGGAGCACATTGTTGGTCTTGTGGCTGAGAAGATGAGCGGCCGGGGCTGGATGTGGGTGAATGATGCTTGGCCATGTCTTGAGGAGTGACCTCTAAGGCAAGCTGAACAAGCTGTAGGTGTCAGCTCTTGGGAAAAGGATGTGGGAAGCCCCACAGCCCCAGGAGGCTGACAGTGCAGCATATTGCTATTTGTAAGCATTAGCTGGGACTTTGCACGAGCTTACTGTCACCTGCAGTCTTACATTCACTGTGAAAGGCACAAACCCAGTAAGTGGGCAGCTCCACACGCTGTCCATTGCACAGCTCCTCCCTTTGCTTCTGCACTGACATTGTGTAACAGAAAAGCATCCAGGCTACCCGAGGAGAGAAAATCCCTTCTGTACAACCCCTTGCATCCTGAGGAGGTGATTCAGATTTAAAAGGTCGTTTCTAACATAATCTATGCTCTGAGGTCTGGACTGGATGTGATTACGGATGCTGTGAAACACGTGTGTTAAGCGGGGTCATTTGTTGGTGCTAATAGGGAGGCCACAGCTTTTTAGCCTCCTTATGAAAGGGGGTTGGGCTCTAGATGGATGTGTTGGGGGTAATCTGGCTCACACACTGAAAGCCCTCCTTCGTACCACGGCCATGGCTCTGAGGCTCAAGGCAGAGGGGGAGGCAGCATCCTCTTTGTGAAGTCAGTTGAAATGGTTCAGCTTCCCTTTAAAGTTTCTGGGTGACCAGCCATGTTAACACAGCTGCAGCTGTGTCTCCACAGGGATGTTGTTTTTACAAGCTGAAACCAAGAACAATTCCCTCAAAGATGCACTGAGGATAAAAGTGATTATGCGGTGAAGACCAGTGTTGTCGCTTGAGGGGTGCTTTGGCTCAGACATCTTCCCTCAAAATTGGAGAATGTCAGTATCAAAGCTTAATTTAGGCTGAAAGGGACTCCCCTGGAGGCCATCTACTCCAATCCCCAATGAACCCCCAAATGAAATAGGTAGACTGTGGGGCATCATTGTGTTGCTGAGTAGAGAAACTTTGGAAATAAATCTTGGCTTATTGGAAGGTTCAGTGGGACTTCTGTGGTGGTTTAAGAGGGGTCAGACATTTGGTTTGTCTGAGGACCACATCTTATATGTCCTCCAGAAGGGTGGTGGTGCTGATCCAAGCATGATCCCTCACTTGGTCAGGGATAAGTCTTCCACCTCCATCTTTCACTGCTGTATCTGTCTGGGACAGCGTGCTCTGTGCCTGTCACCATGGCTGTGCTCTCCTTGCTTTGGCTGGGTAAATATTTCCCTCTTTCCCCCTCAGCAGTGACTGTATGTCAGCGCAGTAGAGGAAGGGCTGCATCACACGCTGTGTGCACCCTGTGGGGAAAGGATGGTAGGGATGTAGTGCATGGGGCAGCACACGTGGGGAGCCCACCTTTGCTGTTTGTGGCCTCAGGTGGGTGGTGGTCTTGCCTTTGTGCTGCTGCTCCCTTCTGATGGTGTCCTACGCACCTCTGATGGTGTCCTCCCGCCCTTTTGTAGCCTGGGGAGTAAAGCAAAGTGCTTGGAAACCTGCCTCTTCACAAAGCAAACGCTCCTGCTAGCTAGAAGCAGGCATGCCCTCTCTCACCCTGGGCAGGAGGTGTGTCTTGCCATGCAGAAGGTTAACGTGTCTGGCATTTCTGCTCTCTGGGTCCCAGGGCACGTGCTCATGAGCCCAAGTGCTTCCCCAGACCTCCCAGGTTTGCACTGAGTGTGCAAAGCGTGTGCTTCCTGCTACTGGTTGGTGCGGATGTATGAAAGGAACAAACGCTGGATGTCACCTTGCACTTCAGTCAGGTCGTGCTGCAGCCAGGAAGCGCAACGGAGAACATCTGGGATCTCACACAAACACCCTCACTCGCTCCATCCTCGTTTCCCTGCCTGTAAAATGGAAATAATAATTCAGTGCCTCAAAGAAGAGCTGTGGGCCTTGCTCAACACGTGAAGATTCGTGTAATGCTTCAGACCTTCATCCAGAAGGGGCGGCTGGGAGAGCGTTGTGTTTCTAGTGGCAGGAGCATTGCCAGTCTGTCCTTTTCCCTTGCACTCGGTAGAAGGGAGATGCTGGGTGACCTGTTTGGATGGCAGGGTGTGGAGCACAGAGTGCTCAGTGTGCCCAGTGGCCCCTCTGGGGGCCCTGCAGATGGGGACATCACAGCAGAGCGACCTGCCTGTGTCCATCTGCACGATGGCCACCCCACAGCCCCTGTGGTGACAGTACCCAGGGTGAGATCAGTCCCACCCACGAGGGTACTGAATGGTTTCTCTTGGCCCTCTAATCCCCGTAGCCATCTGCATTTCTCACTGATTGTGTAGAAAACTGGTTCCCTCCCAAGCAGCCATCCTTGCACGTGTGTGCTCTGCATCAGAAGCTCACTCCAGGACATACTAGTAGTATAGAAAAAAGTCATCCCAAAAGATAGGAATATTTCCCCAATAGTAACATAAAGTAAAAGCCACAGGACTGTTTATTTTTTTCTTCATCTACCTCCTTCTTGGTTTGTTGTTGTTGTTTGTTTGTTTTTTAAGTGAAACCTTTTATTTTGCAAATTCATCTTTATCTTAGAACTGCTTTTTTTAAAAAAAAAATTTCATTTTCCATACTGACCTTTATGAGGAAGATGAAAAGAACAGCCTTTGGAGAAGAGATCTGGGTAAGGCAGAAACCCCTTCTGCCTGCTCCTGTTCCTCCTCATTCAGGGCACTGTGGCCTTGCTCTCTCCATCCTTCACTCTTGGCATTGGTTTCTAGAGGAGGAGGAGATGGGCTCCATTCTGTTTGCTCACTGACTGCTTCCTAACTCAACACACTCTCTCTCTCTCTGAGTTGGTTGGTATTTTCTTGGTCTGTTTTCTCCTGCTGAGCCCAACACACTGATGTGGTGAGCTTGAGGCTCAAGATCTTTCAGGCTGAGCTGCACTCTGACCACTGGTGTTTGCATTTGGTGAGGGTGAGACCGTGTCTCCCAGCTTTTCAGTACTGTCTGAAATTCTGGAAGTGTGAACACTCAGCACAGAAGTTTTCCACAAAACCCCTGGCTGCTGCTACCTGGCCAGGGCAGCCAAGTGGCTGGGAGAGCTCACAGGGCCAATGGCACAAAAGAGGGTCCCCTGGCAGCACCCTGAGGGTCGAGGATGGGGCAGGGACTGTGGCTGGGCCAGGGACTCATCCTGGCAATCCTGCTCAGTAGCCAGTGAGAATCTGTCAAGGTGAGATGCACTGAGCAAACCAACTCACCAGTAAATGAAGTGGCATTTTGCCAGAGAGATTTTCGCTCAGCAGAAACTGTGTGGCTGCATCTGATACGGACCCTGTAAATGGCCATTACACTGTTGCGGATGAGAGCAATATAATTGAATTTAAGGAAAAGGTTTAGGAGGGAAAGAACCGGGTTTTTTTGCCTTGTTTCCCAGAAACTCTTTTTTTTTTTCCATCCAGTTGGTAGCTGAAAATGTCAATATGTTGCAGTTAATACATGGAGACAAAAATAAGAACCAAGGAAGGGCAAATGAGAAGGAAAACTAGGGATGTCCATCTTCACTAGAGCTGGGTGTATGTAGCAATAAACGTTCACAAAATGTGCTTGTGAATAAAACATGCAGCCTGTCTTCCTTAGCGATTGTGACCCATTTTATTCCCAAACACTCTGTTGAGAAAAAATTTTCTACCCGCAAAGATGTTCACGAAAGCAAGCTATCTTTTAGAGTAATGTGAATAAATATAATAGAATGCTCAGGCTGGCGTTATTCTCAAAGCCATTTTGAAGAGCCCTATCAGTTGCATAATATGCTCATGGAACAATTCGGTATGATTGCAAATAACTCGCGCTGAGGAGAGGATGTTTCTCCCGTGTATGAAGCACGGCGCCTAACCAGAAGCGACACAGGATGACTTACATGACCAATGGCATAATGTAAACGCCGAGTGAGGAGTAGGATATTTTCAGCAAAAGGGTCCCAGCTAAGCCATATGTTAAGATGCCTTCACACAAACGGCTTGTCACAGCCATTCCAAGAGCAAGCCCGCCTGTAAGGAGACAGGCTGCAGGCTGATAATTCGGGGACAGATAACGGGGGATTTATCTGCAGCGAGCCATTTGATCAGCTTTAATCATATGTGACAGCAATGCGAAGTCTGAAGTTGTGGTCAATCAGTTTGCATTAATCCCTCCATCAATGTCACTGAGCCAAAGATCAGGGCAAGTTGGTGTTATTTTCACACTTCGCCCATCGCCAAGAGGAATGGCTCTCCCTGCCCGCAGGCGTCCCCACCTTTCCTGCACTGGCCTACATTTCCCTTTGTGAGCCTTCCCTGCCCATGGTATCAGTGGTGGAGGTGGAAACGAGCTACTGGTTCACACAGAATCTGTTCACCTCTGGCTGTTGCAAAGTCCTCTCTGGTGCTCTTAATTTTTTTTCCACGTGGAGCAGCAAGTTGCCTTTCGTACGCCCCAAATGCCTGGGCTTTCCCAGCATCTCCCAGATGGCT
Source organism: Sclerurus mexicanus (assembly GCA_013396755.1). Taxonomy (NCBI): domain Eukaryota; kingdom Metazoa; phylum Chordata; class Aves; order Passeriformes; family Furnariidae; genus Sclerurus; species Sclerurus mexicanus. The sequence goes on from VWZF01005014.1 coordinate 1,504,612, forward strand.
CTTACACAGTAAACTATAATTGCACCGTCAGGGCGTTTTCCCTTCTGATGGTCTGCCAATGCCTTCCTTTTCAAAAAAATTGTATCTATTGAGGTTAGCAGCTCGGGCAGGAAACAATCCAGACAAATTCAGGCTGCCCCATCTTCGGGCCAATTAATCTGAAACAGATACCCAGTGAGAGGGTGACGGCGGAAATGCTGAATGAGATCTGCGGGGAGCACACGGCGATTTAGCCGGGCTGTAAACTTGCAATTCAGATGCTGGCAGTGGTGCTTGGTGATTATGGGCTATGGAGAGGGCAGGGGAGGACTCTGCTGCAGCGGGCAAGGGAGGATGGGTTTGCAGGCAGCACCTACAATGCTGTGCGTTTCAGGCACCCCAGAGCCAGCTCCGTATTGACAAACTGCTACGCGTTTCTGCAGGAAAGGCCAGCGAGGCTACTGGGCTAGAATAGCATTCCAACGGGAATAACCCGTTGTTAAAGAGCAGGAGAGGAGCCTACATTGCTCAGATCCCCACCCGGGAAAGTTTGCTGTGCAGCACGACACTGGCACAGGGGCTGGATCTTGGCAGTGCAGAGAGCACGCGTGGAAAAGCAATAATGGCACTTTTTGGGCAGAAACACTTGTAGAAAGCTGGGGGGTTGCCTGGGCAGGGCAGTGTGGACTGCAGCAGAGCCCGTGGGCAGGGAAGTTGTGAGGAACTCATTCCTCTGCTCTGGAAAATCAGCAATATGCAGCAACTGGCAATTCCTGGCAACCCCCTGGCAGGACAATAAATTAAGAAAACATGAACTAACTTAAAACATGGCAAAGCAAAGAGGAAAAGCCGTGTATTTCATTTTCTGTGTTCCATCTATGAGGATTTAAGACCTTTTGGCTTAGAAAGAAATGAAAAATTGTTCCAAATGCTTCATTTTGACAATACTGAAATGAAATCTTTTGGCTGCCTGAAGAGTTGATTGGTCACCTTTCTTTCTTTCTTTCTTTCTTTCTTTCTTTCTTTCTTTCTTTCTTTCTTTCTTTCTTTCTTTCTTTCTTTCTTTCTTTCTTTCTTTCTTTCTTTCTTTCTTTCTTTCTTTCTTTCTTTCTCTCTTTCTCTCTTTCTCTCTTTCTCTCTTTCTCTCTTTCTCTCTTTCTCTCTTTCTCTCTCTCTTTCTCTCTTTCTCTCTTTCTCTCTTTCTCTCTTTTTTTTCTTTCTCTCTTTCCCTCTCTTTCTCTCTTTCTTCCTCCCCTTCTTGTTTTTTAATATGAATATCTATGCAGTCTGTGATGAGCCCGTGAAGGTTTTGGTGCCATCAAATCTGAATCTATGCTGGAAAAAGTGGTACCAATTATATTTGGGTGCAGCATCAGTTTGTCACCAGTAGAGAAGAGGGGATCATGGGGTGGGGGCATGACTTTCTCCAAGGAGTGCCATGGAGTGTGTGATCAGATCTGCAGTAAACTGATGAATATTAACCAGATGTGGAGGAACGTGCCTAGGAAAAGTTTGAGACTGATGTCTAATAAAAGGAGATTTTCCTGAAATAATAAATGCCTTTGCACTACAAACTGATTTAAAAAGAAAAAAAAAAAAAAAGGTTTTCACTCATTCTCTCTCTCTTTCCTGGTTGGTTTGTAGTTATAATGCAAATAACACAATACCTATAAACCCTCCTGACCCTACCTGAGAAAAAAAAAATCCAAGCAACAGAACACCTTTGGCTAGCATGCATTATTTGATATAGATTTTTGTCCTGCTAGTTGAGTTATTTGAAAATGAATTGAATGCAGCAGGGAGGTCAGCAAGAGCTGTTGTTAAAAGCTACTCTCTTTCAAGATACATATCAAAACCCCGGAACACGTTCCCCTTATGGAACATATAGTTGAAATGATAGGAGCTGCTATCCAGATTGCAAGCGGTACAAATGGTGGGTCAGGAGAGGTGTGACCAGACAAGAGAGTAACTCTGTGTAAGCACAGGAGGCCAGTGCAGAGTAAGGGAGGGAGCTGGATCATTTTGTGCAGAAAAGCCACAAAAATGTCACAGAAGCAGATAAAGGAGGATGTAAGCAAACATCAAAGAAGGGCTTGTAGCACTGCTTTAGAGGGTTTTAGGAGGAACGAGCCTAAAAGAGTGACTGGGAAATCTCTCCTTTGTTTCCCTTCTGTGCTTAGGAAAACAGGCTTTACCACTGCTTGCGTCCACAGTCCTTCCAAGGAGAGAGAGACGTGCCCTGCTGCAGGACAGGCAGGCTCTGAGGACGTGGCAGCAGGAGGTGCTAAGGGGCAACCAGGGTTTTTGTTTGCTCTCCAGTCCCCCGTTCCCCAGTTGCTAAAAACGTTCATCTCTCAAGCAATAGCCACTATTCCAGGCTGGGTCTGTGCAGAAAGGTGGCTTTCTCTGGAAAATGGGAAGAAATGTAGTTCGACCAATTAGGCAGAAAGTAGTGATGTTCTTAGCAGCTTTTTGGCCAAAACCCAGGAGAAGGAAAGGCTGAAATTAGGCAGGGAAGTAACCTCTGCTACGAAGAGCTCCCTCAGCTTATGCCTGCAAAGTTGACTTTCTTTTGAGCACATTTTGATTGCTTTAAAGTGATGTACTGTGTGTGCACGGTACTTTTTCGTGTGGCTAAGCTCTTAAAGTGAGCAGCTGAACAAGGCTGCACAGTCTGCATGAGTGGCTAATCTCCCTGCACAGTGACAAGTCTGGTTAAATGCATCATGGGCTGTGCAAGATGCACGCAGAGCCCCCAGCCTGAAGCCCTGAAAAGGGCAGAAGACCCTGTGCTGCTGCTCCTTGGTGCTTGTTAAAGGCAATGAGTGTGCTGCTGAACACCCAGGGAAGATGCCCTTCCCTGGGGCTTTAGGAACCCTGCAGCTGCTAGTGGTCCTGGAGGACTTCTCCTAGACCTTTCAGGGAAAATCTCAGAATCATGATGGTTTGGGTTGGAAGGGACCTGAAAGATCCTCTAGTTTCAAAACCCCTGCTGCGGGCAGGGACACTTTTTTTTGCTAGACCAGGTTGCTCAGACCTCCTTGAACACCTCCAGGGATGGGGCATCCACAACTTCCCTGGGCAACCTGTTCCAGTGCCCCAACATCCTCACAGCAAAGAACTACCTCCTAGTGTCTAATCTAAACATACTCTCTTTTAGTTTGAATCCATTCTTTCTTGTCCTGTCACTACATGTTCTTGTAAAAAGTCCCCCTCTGTCTTGCAGGTAGGGAAAGGCAGGACATGAGGTGGACAAGAGACACAAAAGCCAAAGCTCTGGGAGATGGTAAAGCATGTGGGATGTTCTGCTCTTTGGCCAAACAGACATGAGGTCAACAGCTACTTCTGGTAGACAGCAGTGCTTCAGACCCACAGAGCAAAATTCCTGTATTCCTTCTCTTTTTCTTTAAAGATAAAAATAAAACAAGCCTTTCCTTCCTCACAAACTAGGGGAAATGGCTGCAGAAGGGAATGAGTGCATTTTCTGAGATGGGAAGCAGGATTTCTAGCCAAGGAGGATGGGGAGGCTGCTGGGGCTGCTGAGGCTGCGCCCCAGTGCCTTGCTCTCACGCTGCACATCTCCCCAAGGCTGCCTCCTCTGCCCCCACAGGGCCAAAGTGCCTGAGCTGGCCCCATCTTTCTCTTGCAAGCCGAGTGCTGGTGTGCCAGCATCTCCATTGGCATTAGATCTACAGGCCTCCAGGTGTCCCGTGGGCTCTCAGGTGCCAGCTCCCCACAGACAGCAGCTTCGTGCATGTGGCCATCACAGCCCCCCAGTCAAAGGGGACAAGGGGCTCAAAGCCAACACAATGATTTCTAAGTGCAACAAGGGGGCACAGTCAGAAATGGGGGATGAAACTGGAGCTGTTTGTGGAGGTATGTGGGGAGGGAAAGTGGAGGCTCTCTCAGCACCCCCCAAGAGCCAGGGTAGACTGCTTCTTTTTCCTGCCTAAGAACTCAGCACAGAAATCCCTACTGGGGCCATTACTTTTGGACCACTTGATCACTTCCCTCCATAGCCCTCTGCATCCTCCTCTCCCCACAGGAAGGGGTAGAGCATCCTCCGAGGGCTGGGTAGCACCTTGAGACCTTTGGGAGCTCAGTCTGGGGGCCTCTGTTGTGTGCTGCAGTCCTGGTCTGGCTGGAGGACAGTATGGGTAAAGGAGCTGGCAGTGCCGTGTCTGGCGTCCCATGAGATGGGAAGCTCAGTCTGAACCAAAGGGGCCATTTAGCATTGTGAATTATTGAGTGCTTTGCAATGTGGAGGAGCAGAGTGAGTCAGCTGAGGTCGGGCAACCTGTGCTCTGCTTTTAGAAACGCTGGCTGACCAGGGACCAAAACACCCCTCCAAGTCCACCAAAGCTGCAGTGTGAGGGCTGGACTCCCTTGCAGCCAGGTGGGGATGGATAGGAGGTGATGCTGAGGGTCTCTCTGGTGCCAGGGGAGAAAGGGATATGCTCTCATTCCAGGGCTGGAGAGAGCAGGCTGGGCAGCGAGCTGTGAGCACGCTGCTGGTGCTTAATATTTATTAATGACTTGGAAAAGTGGGGGAAGCAGCGAAGCAGCAAGTTTTGCAGATGGCATGAAATAATTTAGGATAGAAGAGAGCGTGCAGGCACCCGGTGGGACTCACCCAAGGCAAGGGGCAGGCGAGCCTCGCTGTGGACAAACACGGTGGGGAAGGCTGCCACGATGCCACCGCCGCCTCGCTGGGTCCTCAATCGACCGCAGCCGCCTGGGTGAGGGCGGGGGGAGGCTGGGTGTCACCGCACACACTTCAGTGGGAACATCTGCTCAGACTGCAGCAGCCGTTCTCCAAAGAGAACAAAATGGCTGGCTATATAAAGAACTGGATAGAAAAAACCAAAACCCATGCTGAAACTACCACCTCCCTGCTGTCTAAGCAGAGCAGGTGAGTTATGGACTGGAGATGTCCCCTTGTTGCGTGGATAACACAGATGATGAACATGGAGCAAAAATGAGCGAAGAAAATGAGGGATGCAGAGAGACTGAAAACAGTGACTGTCTTGTTCCCACCTGCATCAGGAGGTTTGAGGTGAGGTGTTTGAAAAACAAAGACAAATCAGTTTATTCCCCTAAAAGAGCCACAATGAAAGAGACATCCATTGAGACTGATGGACAAAATGGCTAATGTGGGCAAAAGGATGGATTCTTTTCAGCTGCGTAGCATCAGCCTGGGGGATGAGACAGCACAAGATACATTGTGCATGCCAAGAGTCCAGCATGATTCAGGGTAAGGCTGTACATGTGGCTGAATCACAAAGACATTCACGTTTGTGTCGTGGTTAGGAGCTGGCATGGCAAGTTGACTGGGTGGCAGCTCCAGAGAGTTGCCCTTGAGGCTCCCTGCAGCTTCTCCCCGTGATACACCAGCACCCACAGTGTGAAGGTGATGCTGAGCTGGGAGGGAAGGTGAGTGGCCCCCCCAGCCGTGCAAGACCACCAGCCAGCATGTGGGACCCATCTCTGCCTCTGCCTTCTTTACAAAGGAGGTCTGAGGTGGTGGGCTGTGCCACCAGCATCATATTGGGGTTTACATCAAAAAGCTTGGTAATCCTTGCCTCTCCACCTACCCATTGGCACCCAGGACTGAGGTTCAGTCCTCTACCTGCACCAGGCTGGCAGCATCTCTTAGCGCCACGACTTTCACTGCTTGGTGCAGATGGCTGCAAGATAAACAGTGTATAGAGATTGTGCCTTGGCAACTAATGGACAAAAAACACAAGTTGGAAATAACTTGTCTTGGAGATCCATATATTTGTTCTGCTGAAAAGCAGCTGGTTCCCACCTAGGATCATAAAGCAGTGGGACTGTAAACAGCATTTGGTCAGGTCTTTTTCAGTCCTCCAGAGCAAGGTAGGGGGACTCATCTCTCATCATGGACACTCCTGGTACCACTTCCTAAAATTCTTCTAGGGTGGTTAGTTAGATCACTCAAGCAAGACAAGCCCTTGCCTCTGATACTGTTAGGAAATGTGACCTAGTTAAGCCCAGACGTTTTTGAGTGCGATGAAATGGAAGCGACTTGGCGCTTGCTGAAAATTGACACCAGAAATAGGGCATTTGCTGCTCTCCCGGCCTGGGGAGCACCGAGCCCGTGGAGCGTCTGTGAGTAGGTTGGTGGGTGCACGAGGCAGCACCCTGCCACAGCAACCCTGTCCAACCCTCTTCCTCCTCTGCTGTGGCTGTCCTGGCAGGCACCAGAGACCCCTACAGCCCTGGCCAGTCCTCCCCCTGAGAGCCTCACTCTCCTCCTTGAAATCCAATTAAAGGGTGAAATGAATTTTGGAGTCACTGCTAGAGGCTGGGAAACGTCTGTGCATGGGCGGGGTGGGGGGAAAAAGGGTCTGTCTGCTGGTGCTGGAGCAGCAGAGAACTGGCTCTGGTCTCGTTTTAAGCCCAGCCCCACTGCAAAGCTGCTGCCGCAGCTGCAAGGGAACTATAAACATACCATGCAATAACGTTATCGCTTTGATGGATGTTGGAGAGGCTTTGAATGCCTTTTTTTTTTTTCCTTTTACATCGTGGCCTTGTACCTTGCAGTTTCCCTTGCTGTAACGTTCAGGTTTCTTTTGTAACTCAAATCCTGCCCCCTCCTCTCTTTTAATCGGCAGAATAGCTGCTTTTGCTGCCCCTTTCCTGGAGGAAAAAAGAAGTGCTCTACCGTTTGAGGAAAAAAAGCCTTTGTCCTCTCCTCTTGGTGTGCCCTGAGCAAGTTTATGTCTCTCCAACACAGATTAGCACAGAGGTGACCAGAAAGGAGCTCCAGTGCAGGCTGTCCAAATGCTTGGAGCTCTTCTCTTGGAGGGGAACTGGCCTTGTGGGGACTGCAGGCTCCTCGGGATGAGAAACAAACTTCTTGGTGCTGAAAGTCATTGGTTTTGGCATTTTCTTCCTTAGAAACAGTTTCCCTTTTGACAGTATTGCGCTTGGGGCAGTCCACTCAAATGCACTGCTGATGTCTTGGGCCCTCCAAGGGGCTGACATGAGAGCTTAGGAGTGCACCACAATGATGTGACCTCGATTTGCCATTTTAGAAGGGTTTATGCAGACGGCTGGACTGGCTGATGCGATGGGCCCTTTCCCAGAAGGATCTTCTCCATCCTCCCCCACTTCTCAGCAGTTTTCCTCCATCCCTCCCTCCTCTGTGCTTTCCCTTGTGCACCCTCAGTCTGTGGAGTTCATTCCTCCCATTTCGGATGGAGGCCAAAAGTACAGAGGGGTTTGCAAAGCGATCAGTTTCAGGGGAGAAAAGGTTCCTCAAGGCTGTGAAAGTTGCAGGAGCAGCCCCAGGCTCAAGGAGTTGCTACGCCGTTGAGTGCCAGAGGCTGGGAGGGTGCTCTGGGGAAAGTCACACTCTACGCCTGTTCTGGCCTTTCTGCACTTTCCCCTTTGGCACCCTGCTCTGCCCACTGCTGCAGGCAGTGCACCAAGCTGGATGCCCACCAGTCTGGTCAAGGGTGGTCGTTATCACATCCTGCTCTTCTGCACTCTTTTGGCTTCGTTCACCCTCCTTCTTGCGTCTCCCTGGTTGTTTCCCTGCTAGGCAGACTTCCCTCTCCCACCCGGCTCTGGCCCTGTTCTCCCCTTACACGATTCGTTTCAACGTTCAGCCCGTGCTTGGCTTCAGCCGTGGGTGACTCATTCTCTGTGCCTTGCCCCAGTCCCACCTCTTGGCCGTCTCTTGGACATCTGCTCCGTGCTGCATCATTCAAATACAGCCTGCCTGCAAACGAAGCCCTGCTCTGTGCCCTGACACAGCCCCTTCACAGCAAAAATTTGCCTTCCATGGAGACCTGAGCCTTCTCCCAGGGCACAGTGGGCTCTCCAGTGGATAGCATCAACAACGAGGAATTGGTACAGTCCCCTCCTCCTATCCCGAGTCCAAAGGTAACTTTTAACTATCTCCCAACCAGCCTGGACTCACAAGAGCAGGAGAGAGGCAGGGCAGCACAAGCTCCTTCTGTGCTCATCAGGCTGTCCCTGGGTACTCAAGTTAAAGGATTTTTGAGCTCATTAGGTGCAAGAAGCCATGTGGAGCCAGCTACCTGCTTGCACTGCTGCCCCATGGCTCCCTCCCTGCTCCTGCACCTATGTCCTGAACACTCTTCCCTCAGCACGCTCTGCTTGCCTCTCTTTCTCCATCACTTGCCCTGCTGAAGAGTGACACAACCTTTTGATGAAATCCCTTCTCACGAGAGGAGAAGGAGGAAGAGAGCTGCTTTGCAGTACCCAAGGCCTTACAGAGAAGAAGGGCTGCCCCATCCCTGTTTGTTTCACAGATGGGGTTGCCCAGAGTCCCTTGTTTCTCAGAGGCACCAAGCACAGGGAGATCACTGCAGGAGGATGCATTTGTACCTGAAAAGATGGAATAAGAAAATAATTTCTTTTAGTCTTACTTCCAAGTTTGCTTTTGTGTAGGGCTTTGGAATAAGATGTAGTTGGTTAGCAAGGGTATAAAATCTAAGAAAAGGAGAAGGCTGAATTTCAGGCCAGTATTATTAGCTTATTCAAAATTTGATGAATGTGCTTTCTTTCTTCCCTCCTCTCCATAAATTAATTCAGACTAGGCCAATGTTTCCTACTTGGAGAGGGATTTCTGAGGTTCTGACTCCATGGAAAGTTTGACTGGCGTGGGTGTGCAGCCAATTTTTTAAGACGGCATTTGTTGAGGGTTTACTCGGTGCTCAGAATATACAACTGAACCAAACATGTACATTCAGTTGCTGTGCTTTATGTATGTCTGTTCAAACACACAGGAAGGACTGTGCTGCTGCAAACCCAAATCAGCTGGACAAATTAAATACAAATATATGCACTTAAGAAACTCCCGTGCAGATTTGCAGTTGAATAACAACTGTGCTGTGAAGAGACAAAACCCAGGTGCGTTTCCAAGTGAAAACTTCCACAACTACTTAATGTCAACAATAATAAGTCCTTTTATAGCTGCCTTTCACCTTGAAGCATCTCCAAATGCTTTGCAGGTCTGCGTGTGCGTATGATCATTTGCCCAGCGATGAAGGGGAGGCTCTGGTGTGGGATGTAGCAGCCATACTGTGTTATCTACAGTGCCCTTGGGCTCCTTCTCATTTCAGAGCCCTGCAGTGCGCACACAGTGTTGTTAGCGCTCAAACGTTCTCCTTCAACCTCATTCCTCTGCAATTCCCTCCTTGCATCCCTTGCTCCCACTCTCACACTCCTGTGCTGCATTTCGTGTTCCTCCGCAGCCTTCCCTCCCCTCAGCTGTGTGTGCACTATCCCTCTTCCTTGGCAGTCCTCTGCAAAACTGTCCTCCTAAAGTACTCCCCCTTCTTTCCTCTCCTCCAGACTCCTCCGCACTTGAACTCTTGAATTTCACTTGAATTTACATGCCATCCCCGCCGCCTGGGACAGCAAAGATGTTTTATCTACAATGACAAATTGCTGCTTAAAGTTACAGTGCTACACGAAGAGAACAACCACCCTAACAGTATTGCAACTTGATCGACATGATATGCCAGGGAAAAGGTTAAAGAAAACAAAGGTCAGTGCTGCTTTATTAAGTCTGAAAGCAAAGAAATATACTTAAAATGTGTCCTTATCTAATGCTTTGTATCTAGCCACTTTCTGAGACCATCTGCCAATGCCTAGGGTCTCCCATTACAAGGCAGAGGAAGGACAAACTTCCTTGTACCTCAGGGGTGGTAAGAGCCATCTAGCAAACTTCCACCATGCAAGGCTGAGGTTCCCAGCTGTCAATTACACCAGTGGTTCCATTTAAGTTGTCTCAAGAGAGGATTTCAATGCCACGTGCCTAACCTCACCCAGCCCTACCACCGGACCCTCTGCCATATCTGTTCACCTTAAATTTTGCCTCACGGTTGGATTTCTTCAGGTTTCAGATGACCTTACAAGAGCGAGTGCTGCATGAAGTGCTGGGCAGTTAGCAAGCAAGCTGCCCTGAGATGCTGCTCATCATCCACCTGGCCCTTGCAAATCATAGTTTTCCACCCTTCTCCATGCCTTTATCCCAAGCTTGGTCTCTAGCTCCTCAACACAGAGAACCACTTATGATGTGCTCATGCAGCACCTCGCACTGCAGGCACGAAGTCTTTACGCTGGCAGTAACAGCTGGGGAATGTGTGCTGTCCCTCCGCCCTGGGCAGGAGCAGAGCTGATCTCAGTGCAGCAGGCAGCTTGGAGCTTTTGGCCCATTTCCCCACAGAAATGCTGGTGGATGGTCTGACTCACGTGGCACACATCCATTAAAAACAGTCTTGGGATTGTCCTCACCAGTGCCTTCAACAAAACGGGCCCAATGCTATCCGGGGGACAGCACCAGGCCTTGGCTGCAGGTTCTTCCAGGTAGAAAGACCAACAAGAAAGACCAGATAGCTTTGACAGCTTAAAGGTAATTGAAAGCCATCAGTGCAAAGCCTTAGGTTATTGAACAAGGTAGGCACATAAGGACAGTGGAAAATAGAACCAAAAGGGACTTTCTGTACCATGTTGTCCAATTCCCTGCTGTTTGGGGTAGCTGTGGTAAAGAACAGCCTCACCTCTGGGTTGAAACACATTGGGATTTCTGTCCCAATAAAATCTCCTGGAAGTCAATCCCAGAAATGCACTTCTTGGACAGTCAGGTCCTTCTTCTAATTTCCAGCCGAAATGCATTCCTGGCAAATTTATAGGCACTTGTTCTTGTGCCAGCATTGCCCTTTCACTCAAATAGCTCTTCTCTCTTCCTGGTACTTTCCTCTCGGGTATTCGTAAGCAACAAATATATCTCTTCCCAGCCTGCATTTTGCTAGACTCGAGAAACCAAGCTCATTTAGTCTCTTCTTGTAGAAGAAAGCTCTCTCCTTCCTGGTCATGCTAAGAGAGAAAGGCACAAAAAAAGGGCAATTTTAAATTAATTCATCTTTTATATGGGCATATGATATTCTGTACTTCTGTGATAGCATTAAAATCTTGCTAGTTCTATTAGAAATCCCTCATCTGACATGTCTTAGGTTCGCATTTGTCTTTCTCATATCTGCATGCTATTGCCAGCTTACAGACATTTGATCAGCTCTTGCACTCAGGTCTTTCTCCTCCTCTGTCACTTCCAACTGATGAGCTCCCAGCTGGTAGCAGAAATTCTCATTATTACTCCCTCGGGGCATGACCTCGCATTTTGTACTATTAAATTTGATTCCATCTCTATTGCTTCTGTCCCTTTTTTGTAGGAAAACTGCTCTGATTAGTCACCGTATAATGCCTTAGAGACCTAAAGACATATTCACCATACTTTTATTTTTAGAAACTGTTTGCTGTTTCAGTATTTTCATTCAGTGAATGATGCTGATGTCTCTCTGTATTACCACTTCCTTCTAACAGAAACGCCAGGCTGATGTGGAGAAGGGCAGGAGAAAATTGCCTCCCAGATGAAATATATGGCAAGAAGAGCTATATTTCCAAACCATTTCAAGGAAATAATTTTTTAAGTTATTTGTCACTCCGCTGCACAAAATGATCAGACACACTGTCCAATCAACAGCAAACCAGAAACGAACAGGTATGAAAATGTTCTGTTTTACCTAACTATTTTTCCGAAGTGATCCAGATTTACTGTGAGTAAATTTACTGCGTCTAGCTGCTGGGATGCAGCTCTCATCTACAGGGCTGTCACAGTGATGGCTCCCAGCACTTCGGCTTTTAACCATTAAAACTATTTTTATGATGTTCAAAATACTTCAGAAACAACTGCTGTTATTGCTTAATTGTTGCGCTCAATTACTGTGGCAGTGGGCAGCTTATGAATATCTGTGATGGTGATGAGAATTCATTTATTCTAACCTCTCATTCTCAATTACAAATAATGCTACGTGGAGGTCGTTTTACCCAGAGAAGGTTTGATGTAATTCAAAACAGACCCCCATCCTTAAGATGCTGTAGCAGCTCTGAAGTGTCTGACATTGCTGGTGCTTTGCAAGGAGACACCGTTGCATGCTGAAGGACACTGCCACCGCAAGAGATATTTTATGGAAAAATGCATTTCGAAAAATAGCCGGGGAGAGGTGCACACAACAATACTGCAGACTTTTATTTCTCATGTCTAAATTGCCTGGTATAGGTTTGTGAGGTGTTTCACAGGGCTGTGAGCTCTTCACTGGCTTTGTAGGGGCTTGAGAAGCACCTGAAGCAATGGGGCTTCCTGCAATGAGGGGACCTCTGAAAAGTCCATCTCTGCAAGTGAGTATCAAGATGACTCTGACTGCTTGCAAACCAGAAAGGTCTGATGTGTGTAGGGAGCTGTAGAACTGACATGGTAGTAAAATCAAAGAGGTTTTCAATTTATTGTTGTGTACACAAACTAGGCACGTCCCAGAGGCACATGACAATTTGCCATGGTGGTCTTCAGATGGACAAAGTTTGTGTCTCATGAAATAACAAAGTTTCCTTTCCATGCTGGGTTCTACATGTGCTCTGGGGATCCCTTCCGTCTTGGGATGCCGTGGCGGGGAGGACTCTTGCTGTGTGCCTGTGACACAGCCCTTGGAGGCACCTCAGTGACCTGCTCAAAGCGTCAGAGCAGCAGGACCTCTGTGTGCCCTTTCAAGCTGTGCATCATGGGTGTTTGCCAGCAAAGATTGTATTTCCAGCCTCGTCCAGACATGCTAATAAGGCACCAGTGACATCTGACAGGGTTTACCTATGGAGATGTGAAAGAGAATAGCAGAGGGAGAGGGAAGGCAAAGCATCGTTCTGGAAGCACAAGAACTTCTGAAACATTAATCTGGTGAATAACTCCCTGCCAACAGAATTTCACTAAACCACTGATCTGAATCATGTCACAGATGGCATCGTCTTCCAAAGCATTAGCAAAACACGGGGCTCAACCTTCAGAGCCCATGCATCGCTATATCTCACCCAGCACAGCAACGTGCCTTTGAAAAACAGAGCTTTTAATAACTGCAACTCAGGAAAAAAAGAAATCAGCCCTGTTTGGGATCTGAATAGCTGCCTTGCAGAAGGAGAATTGCCCATTTTGCTCAGTGCAGCAGTGAAGATGGGCTCATAGGATAAAGAGCACCACATGCTCTGATAGACTGTGAGCTCCACTATGATGTCTTTTTATAAATGTAGAATCCCAACTGGCATTTCTGAGTGGAAGGCAAAGGTGCTAGGCTTGATAAAGTAGGACCAATCATGGCACAAATGGGAGAAGGAGGAAGAAATTGCATGTCAGCTGGCAGCCTCCATTTATGGTATTTCATGGCTGCAGGAAGAATTTAGACCTGAAACATTGCTTTAAATACTGAAACCAGTGCTACCTGACATCAGAACGTATAAATAGTAGTGCTCCTGGGCATGTAATCTCTGATACCAGAAGCTACATCTGTATTATCTCAGCCAGCAGTCTTTTTGGCACCTGAATTTAGGTGCCCATCTAGGCTGTGTCTCAGCTTCTCAGTCAGAAGAGATTAATGGTCCCCGCCTCCCTACACCTGATTTCCATGCAGGAGGACACTCTAGCTCCAGGTCAGATCTGTGGGTGGCCAGGACCCTGAGGAGAGCACTCATCCGAGGTGAGTAGCACTGAGATATGAGCACCTCTCCCAGGGGCCTGGGGTCTGGCAGCCTGACCTCAGCTGGAGTTTCACAGGAAGCACAGCTTCCTGGTGAGTCTTCCACCATCCTGGTTTCCCATGGACACTGGTACATGTCTCTGGGGCTTTGCCCTGGCATCTTGTGAGCTACCACTGAGAAGTCTTTACAAAAGATGGTCAGCTTCTGTTAGACATCTTTCTAACCACCCCACCCCTCCCCCAGCAAAGAGATGTTAGAAGAACAATGCTAACGATTGCAAAAGCAAGCCCTCCATAAGCAGGAAGGCAATGGAGGAGAGCCAGAATAATGGTTGCCTTGTGCAATCTAATTTTGGGCCCCATGAGTGTCCAACTTGCCTACTCTTTTAGCCCCTGGAGCCCTGCCTCAGTGCACAGACTGCAGCTGTGGAGGGGCTGAACAGCAAAACATGATGACAGAGGAGGCAATTTCCAGATGACCTATACTCCTTTCATTGCAGAAGCTGTACAGTGTGTAGTAGATGACATGGAGGCTGAAAGAAGACACTGGTCTCACTGACAAGGCACCAGAGTTCTGTCCCAGAGAACTGGACTTTCTCCCTGCTGTGGTGCTGTGTACCTGTAGGATATCATGGACACACTTCAGCAGCATTCACAGGTATCCACTGCGTCTGTGTGCTCTCATTGTCCACTGCCCATCTTGAAAACCAAGGGGTGCTGATCTCTGCAGCGACGGAGATCAGTGAGAGTCCTGTTCTGAACCTCCACACGCTGTGCCAGTGTGCTGCTCCCTGGGTAAGCAGGCTCTAGGCAGCTCAAAGAGGCTCAAGAATGGCTGCCTCTTCCCATCAGGTGGTGAGCTGGTGATAATAGATGCAGGAGTTGCTGTAAGCACTTCATTGCTCTAATAGTATTACAGAAGAACCTAAGAGGAAATTAATAGGACCAGAGTAACCAGGTTTGAATAGCATGTAATGCAAAAGGCTGAGGAATCCATCAGCCCGAGGCAAGACCTCTCACAGAAGATGTCAGCCCAGCCAGTTAAAGTCAGGCAGCGTTAGAAGAAACTGGATATAATGCCAACCTGCATAACAGACACTGCTACCACCTATCACAGTAATGAGATTTCATAAAGAAAAGCCCATCTCTGTGGCTTCCAGAAGGATTTCCTTTAGCAGACAGCTGGGCACCTGGGCTGATTAAACACAGATACAAGTTTGAGCAACTGGAACAGCCTATCATGTTTTATTGTACTCAGGCAGTTCTTGCTAAAAAAGATGCAGCAAACACATCCAGTCCATTTTTAGCTCATCTCTGAACGTATACACGCTGTGAGATAACTAGCCATTTAGTCCCTGCAATGAGCATAGTGCAGCACACGTCCCATTAACAGTCCTTCCATGGGAATTAGTGCCCTGCTCAGTCCCCAGGGGTGGAAACAGCATCTTGCCATGAGACAGCAAGAGGCAGTGTGCATAGATTTGCTGTCACCCCATCCCACAGGCTGACAGGGGAAGGCAGGTCATTGACATTTCCTCTTGGTTAGAAGATGAGAGCTGCCACAGGGTTTCCTCTGTACTGCAGGAGGACATGAAAGCAGGACTCAGCCAGGAGTGTCTCCACACTTGGCTCTGCAGGCAGTACAGCTGTGATCCTTCACGGCTGGCCAGAGCCCCAGGCACAACCCCACCCCTCCCAGCAATATGTCCGTGAGGTTCTTATACCTTTTCACTGGTTTCAAAATCGGTTGCTGCCAGCCTCAGTTAAGGCACTGCCAGCTGCAGTTGGGCCTATGCTTGTGATTTTGATCTGTGATTGCCTGGTGACTTGTCAAAAGCAGTAGAAGTCATCAGGAAAAGAGCTGGAGTGAAACCTTGCAGATGCTGGGCTTGTAGGCAGGGAGCTCTTCAGACCTCGCTTTTCCCCACGGAAAGATTTTCTTTGGCTCTCAGAGTGATCTGGGCTCCAGTTCCCTTCCTCGGGACCCCACTGTTGCCCTGACAAATCATGTCAATCTCAGCAAAAGAGTGGCTTCAAGGTTTTTGAAATGTCCTACTTTACAGCCGGGGCTCAAGCAACAGTGACACACTCTAGAGAAGAGAAAGGGATTGCGCAATTAAGTGAAAGGATGCTAAAGGCATGGAAGGCTTAAACATCTTTCCTTGTGAATCTTTGTAAATCTGGAACTGACACAAGGCCACGATTTCTTAAATCACCCAATACCTGGAAGCACAGGCAAAGTGGGTGTTTCTGTTACTCGTATTATCACCACCAGTCCTACTAACCAAGCAGTGATAGAAGAAAAGCATCATCCAAGGAACAGTGCCCACCATGCATTTGTACACAATATGGCTTTAATTGCACTCAAGGGTTCTAGTGACAAATTAGGGCCTAGTCAGTGTCCTTTGAAGTCAACAGAAAGATTCATGTTGGCTTGAGAGGGCATTGGCTGAGGACCACAAGCTGCAGGAGAAAGTCTGAATCACTGTGATTCCAAACAAGACTCTGTGAAAGGATAGTTTTGCCTCCATGGCAAACCATTGGTGATAGAGCCAGCAGAACTGAGAATTCGTAGCTGCCAAAATCAGAAATATGGATTTAGCAAAATCTCCATGCTGTGGGGTTCCTATTCACTTCTGATTTGTAAAGGAGTTGCATGCTGGTCCATAACTCTCACCAGTTATCCCCACACTATCCTGTTCCATTCCTACAGTCACCCTTCTAGTACTACTATTTTCTTAGTTGTAAAATAAGGTCATCAACTCAGGCACCAGCTTAGAATCTGACCTTTTTTATTCCCCCAGCCCCTTCATCTAGAAGAAATGGCATTTCACACTGATTTTTAAAACTGGCAAAACTATCAGATCAGATTCAATTAGTCTCTTTCCACCTCTTGCACATGCCTGAAATAAAGCTTCTGTTATTGGAGTTTAGCTGACAATGTTTTTGTGCAAGAAAGGAAAGGCTCCAGTTAGTTTTTCTGTAACTGAAGCCATATGGAATTGAAACTTGTTGAATCAATAATGAAGCATGTCTGTGTCACAGAGCAGTTTTGATTCCAAGACATACAATGGACTGTTTGCAAAGTCATGTTGCTGGTTAAAATTACATATTTTAAAATCGACAAATAATTTAGGGACTCAGCTGCTTAGGAGGATATGGTCTAGCTAGTTTAAAAAAATTCCCAACCAGCCTGAGGTTCTCTGTTGACTCATTTTCATAATATGTTTAAGTACTGTGGCAAATGCTTGCCAGCCATTTTGGCAAGTTGCTTAAGACACATCAAGAAACATGAGGACTAAAAATGATTTCAATGTCCTCGTTTCCCACCCATCCTTCCCAACACATGCACGGTGGCTGCACGGAGAAGCAGAAGGTGAGTTGCTAATGCAGATTATGTTGTCCTTTGAGAAGCTACTGCAATTAATCCACCCAGTACCCCCCGAACAAAGAAATACTTCCGTGACACACCAGTGTTTCCAGATTTGGAAAGGATTTGACAAATGCCAAAGTGAGCTTGCACAGCAAGTGATCTGTGATGGAGAAAAGAGTGTGCAGTCTCCAGAGAAGGGCATGGAATATCTAAGAGGGTAAATAACCTACTTGCTCAATTGGTAGCACTTATTTTCTTTTCCTTAGATGCTCGACAGCAAATGAGGGGGTTGGAGGATGTCAGAGGTGATTCAGAAAAGCTTGCTGGTGACTAGAATTTTCTTCGCTTTCTGTTAGCATGCATGCAGCATGCCCATAGCCACCTGAAGTCCAGCTGTATTACAACATGAGGTATTCCCCCTCGTTTTGGTTCTTGGCCTCAGTGTCACACAGTTTTGCAATGTGAATGCAAAGCAGCATTTTGTGGAACTCTAAAAGCTTTGGTAATTATGTTTAAAACTCCGAGCTTTTCTGGCAGTGCTGGGATAGGTCTGCCTCTACAATATCACGTTTCATAATCTCTTGCTTCCTACTGTCTCCGGGCATAAGACAAGCATAAGACCCCTGTGCTCTCTGAGCAGGAGGAACACTGTGGTGGGGGACTCCAGGCTGGCAGCTCGGGTTTCCTCCTCAGGGACTCGGGGAGCGGATGCCTGGAGCTCTGTTCTTCCTGGGTTTTCTTTCTTTCCTCTCTGATTCAGTGTTGGGTAATTAAGGACTGAAAGGTTGCCTTAAGTGCAGCCTTGGGAATTGTATTTTACTGCAGACAGTGTTCCCTGTTATCAGTTATTGTATTGTAACGGGGCCTAAAAATCTGATGCAGATATGGTCCTTTCTCGGAAAGGTTTAGTATCAAAACACAATAACCATGGAGACAAATAAGAAGATACCTATGATTACAGTGCACTGTGGCACTGTAACTGGAGGTAACTGGAGCCAGCATGTGCTGGAAAGAGGCAGGCACTGGTGGCAAATCGCTCAAATCCCAGTTCAGTGCCCCCAGTGCAGAATTTGAGCCCTGTGGCAAGGGAATGAAAACACCACAGGAGACAAAATCATTACTAACCAAAATAGCTGACATCATCCGTGGTTGTATGGGAACCTGCCTGTTGGTAGGGGTAAATATATATATATATATATATATATATAAATTTCCTGGTGTGGATTTTCCATAGCAATTTATCACTTCGGCAAAAATAAAAACCTCGACAAAACCCAAACAAATGAAGTGAAAAAACAAAAGAGCGCAATGTCTCATAATAAGCTCTTTCTGTTGTGGCAGCAGCTGCAGTTTCTCCTCTCAGATTTCCTTTCTGTGATTATTCAGAAAAAATCAGCAGCTGCTTAGGAAATATTCCAGAAAGATTCATTGAGAAGTTCCTGGCTGTTTTGCACATACTAATCTGACAGAAGTAACCTCTTCAAGGAAAGGACTAACTCTCCTGGTTTTCATCTGCTCCTCATAAATTAGCGGCTTCTGATAACGTGGTTATCTAAAAGGAAATAACAGCAGGAAAAATAAAGAAATAACATATCCAGGTGATGGGAGACAAGTAGGTTTTTTATGTCACAGAGGGCGTGTGGGAATTGCTTAGGTTATTTTGATGGTGGGGTTTGCATCTCTTCAAAAACTTTTGCTCCACCAAACTGCTTTCCAAATGGGTGTATCTGGAGGCAACACCCATAAAAAGGGATCATTTAAAAGAGACATAACACAGGCTCCTCTGAAAGTAGGATACCTTTGGGCCATGTTAACTTTGGAGTTATTCTGGTGCTGTCACTGTGCTCTGTGCTCTAGGGCTGGAGCATGCAGCCATCAGAGTGTGGATGGAGTAGCTGTTGTGGTGCAGATCAGTTCCTCTGAGCAGGCACTCCCAGGGCTGAACTTTGCTGTTATTTCTTGCATGCTGCCTTTTACCCGGGATGCCTCCTCAACATGAGCATTTCTCCCCGTAACGTGGATGCCTCACAGGAGGCAGAGCTGATGCCTGACCCCAGTCAATCTGGCAATCCGTGCCTGTTAAACAGGTCAGGGGGTAGAGGTGAGCAACTGTGTCAAGGCTCAGAGTTCCCTCAAACCATGACTGGAAGCTGTCACCCTGAGCCTTTCCCCTGCCATTGGCCCCTGGATGTAAGACAAATCACATTCCCATTCCCAGGTCGCTGGTGTGCGAGGGCACAATTCAAATGTCATCTTTTGAATGATGTTTGCCCATCATTCAACATCAAAGCGTGTTTGCCCTTCCCCTGTCCTTCTGTGTCACAGGCAGCTCTGCCTCTGAGTGCACTCCAGGCAAAAATCCAAAGCTCCTGTTGGCATCCAGAAGCAGAGATATGGGTCTTCACAGAGCAGTGTGGAGCCTTCAAAGCTCTCAAGATCGTTAATCTTGCTGCATGGAGAATGAAATGCAGAAGTCGCTTCTTCCTCTTCTACTGTCAGTAGTGGGTAGGAGAAAAAAAATCCCTAAAACCCCCAGAAAGCAGCGATTCTTCCCGCAGGAAGTCTGAGTAAAAGCAGTTTGTGTCTGTGATGTCCAGTGCTGCGAAACATTGTCCACTGAAGTACACGAGCTCTTGGGAATGTGGGAGAGATAATTGGAGGTTAATAGAGCTTTTACTGCTGGCTGCCTGGCCAATTATTTCTATGGAAAAATCCTGACTCTTTCCCGTTATTGAAGGGAGTTCATGATCATCTATATTAAAGAAAGCTGTATTCTGAGAACACATATGCATTTGCATACGGATGGTGTTCTCTTGAAAATTATTTGAATAAAAATAAAAGAAGAATGAAAACAGGAGTTTTCACTCAAGGGAAAAGTTAATGAACTCACTTCTCTTTCTTTCACTCCCTGATTAAATATTATGTTACCATTTTATCTTTGTGCATGAAGAGTAAAGCCCTATTCTGTGTTTTGCCAGCTTCATTCATGAAGCTTTGTATTATTTTTACTGCAATAAAAACCTAAAAATTACTCTCTCCACATGAGAAGCAGAATGGAGAAGAGCAGTAATTCCCTGCAGTATGGAGGAAGGAGAAAGTGAAAGACGAGACATCCTCTTTTGTTTGTTTGAATAGGCATGAAATGTACTCCAACATGTGCTGGCAGGAGCAGTCGGAGAAGACCAGCTACAGAAGCTCATCAAGAAATGCAAAAGGCATTGCCTGCTATATAAGATATTAGTGAGACCTCCCTTTCTGAAAAGGGTTTTTTCCTTTAATGCTCATTATTTCTGAGAGCCTGTGGGCTCGGTAGCAGATTGTACTGATGTTTTAAAGTTGACTGCTTGATCATTCTAATTAGGATCCTGTGGATTTTCAGTGTTGGTAGCTAAGTGAATTTCAGTGCATTTTCAGTTAGACCAGTTAAGTACCACTGGACTTCTTGTTATGCAGCGGTCAGGTAGCTCAGCTGGGCTAGTGTTACTCACATGAGGCACCACCTTCTTTTAGCTGGCAGCAGAAGCATTGGCAACATTCAGATAAATAAGCCCATATTCATACGCCATAATACGATTCCAGAATTGGCTTGGCATTTTATTAGCATCTCAGAAGGCTATTGCCGCGGATTTGTCAGTCTCTGGATATACGGAATTTGCTAGGAATTCCTGTCTGAGACAGCACCTGAAAACTACCTCTGTGTCAAAGCAACTTCATGGGGAGTGCCCATCACCTGCTAAACCAGGCTGGTTTTTGAATGTTCTTGAGAATGAACAAGGTTGCTTTTAATCTAGAAATGGATGCAGAGTTTTATAGAGGCTTAGTGCCTGAATGGCTTGCTGTCTTGCTTGGTCGGTGTTGAGATGTAAGCAGAAGCAACATGAAATCACAGAAGAGATATTCACATGCAAAACCTTGCAAAACACAGTGTTTTTTTTTGGGTGAGAGGCGCAGGAGTGTGAATTCCAAGTGCGTGAAAATGAAAACCAAACAAATATGTGGAAAGGCTATTTAAAATCTAGAAGTGGACCCTTCTGTCCAGGGATTTCATCTGTGCTGCTGTTACTGGCCCATTGCTCTAGGTAGTAGGCGCAAGGCTTCTAGCTGCCAGTTAACCATTTTCTTTTTGTTAATTATTCACATTGCTGTAGAAACGGAAATTATCTCTATTTTGTCACTTCCCAATTGAAAACTGTAATTGCAGCTGCTCCCTCCTCCTTGTTTGGAAGTTTTACATGCAGAGAGTCATCAGCCAGGCTTGCCTTAAATCAAATCTTCCCATGCAGGCTGGGTTATAATCTAGCAAGCACAGCAGCTGCCTAGTCTCAGCAAGGAGAAAAGCAACACATTTCTCCAGCCACTGGTAGGAAATTCTTTCTAAAAGAAAAGGGCTATGCCTTGTCTGATGCCTTTATAAAAATGTAAAGGAGTCAGTTTCCTGAGGGCTTTCACAGATATTGCTAATCATCTTAAATTGAAACAGGGCTTCCAAAACCAGCATATAAATCCCCGTAACACACCTTCAATTTCTGTCTCCAAGGCTACCCAGCTGCCCTGATCCTCTGTGACAAGCTCTGGAAATGCTGTGATACTTCATTTCGCGCCAGTCCTTCCCCGCTCTTCAATCCCCCTTGCTCTTGGGTCTTCTTGCTTGCATGAAACACCCTTCCACAGCATTGCTGTCATGGTGGTGGGTGAAGAGCTGGCCCGAAAGCCCATGGGAAGTCTGAGTGGCAGGGATTGCACAGGCATTCCTTCCACCTGCAGAGAAATGCTGCTTCCCTCGGGGATACAAGAAAATAGCCAGAGCCCCCACGTAGACTTGCCCAGTTTTGCTCACTCATCTGTATAGATGTTGGATTGGAGGTCTCCTTAAAATAATGCTAATAGTATTTATTCATGCTGCTTTTACCAAACCTTCTTATTCTGCTGTAAGACATGCAATTCATGAATAACAGCCACTACTCCCCAGTCACAGAAGTGTATTTTGAGGGATACAGTATATGTAGCCTTATTGGACACTTTCCAGTGACTTTATATGCAGACACTGCTTTTCTCACCGAGATCCAAAATCTGCCCTCTTCTGAAATCTCTTGGGTCTAAATTAGTGAGACTTTTATATATCGTGATTTGAATTTGAATGTGATTTCTTGCTTGCAGTCCCTGTGGTCACAGAGTAGGCAAGGAGACTTTGTGCTGTAGTTTACCTTGTGACCTTTTCTTTTTGAGTCTGTCCTGGGGAACCACATATTCAGCAGACACATTCCCTGTGTTGCCAATACAGGAGCATCTTCTGAAACGGAACATCTTCAAGGACGCAGGATTTGCCAAGGCACAGATGCATGGAGCAGTGTCGTGGTGGGGAACAGGAACCTTCAGCTGACGGCTCAGCTGAAGGTCTGGGTTGAGATACAGCTTCTCTGAATTGCTTCTCTGTCCATTATCCAAGACTCACAGAAGATGTGCTGCTGAGCCTTTTGTACCGCAAATCCTCTGAAAACGCTGCAGGGTCAACAGCAAAAGTGCCAAGCTAGGATCAACGGGGCCTTGCTGTAGACACTCAAGAACAAGTCAACCAGTGGATTTGCAGGCAGGCTGCAACAGCTTGTTATCTGATGTCCCCTGGGCACAAACACTGAGACATCTGCAGTTTTTGACCTGTTTGTTTTTTTTCTCTCTGCTGGCTCAATAGCTAGTTAGCTGGTCATTCAACCGAAAAGCAAAACACAGGAAAGGAGACGACAAACTGCAATAGGCAGGAGAGGCTGGACTATTAAGATGCTGAAAGGACTGGAAATAAATAAGTACACAAGTAGCTTTGCTCTCCTTTATTATTTGTGCATCAAGCTCTCTAAGTTTGTTTCTGGAACTCTGTTAAAAGCAGAGTTTTCAATATGCCAGTTGTCATTGAACTTTTGTGTTGGTTTTATTTTGCATGTATTTTGCATCTCTAATCTCTTTGCTTGGCACTGCGAGTTAGAAATTACCCTGACAAACCCACATTGAGACTTCACTGACTTTCCCGTGACTTTTTTTTTTTTTGTCTGAGAACACAAATCTGATTTCATAGCCTCCCCTCTAGTCCTGTGAAGGGGAGGGAAGACTCCCAGAAGGCTAACTTCTGGATCATCCTTTGTACTGAGATCTCAGCTCCTTGGGATGCAGTGACTGCATTAGCTTACATGTATTTGGGGGGTGTGGAGCCTCTTTCCCATTTTTAGGCTCTTGTTAATAAAGAGTGTGTCCAGATTCTCAGACAGGGTCCTAATCCACAGCCCTAGCCTAATCTCTTAATTAACTCCTGTTAATGTAAATGCACTCAAAATGATTCTGTTAGATGCAGTGTTCAAGAAACTAGAAGTCCCTTCTTGAAGAGACAGCGTATTTCTTCTTTCAAGGGTTGGTATAGTGACAACACTGTCTTGCTGTATGAGAAGGATTTGCCACATCCTATGGTGCTCACTTCTCATCCCTGGATTATAGATTATTTTAAATCAACTCAGGATAATAGGTGACAGCTCAGTGTATATTATATGTGTAGCATTTCAGTCTTGCATAGTCAGAGACCTCCTGGCTTCTCGTTTCCATAATTTCTGTGTCTTAGAGTGGCCTAAAGTCAAGGCTGCGTTATGCACCTTGTGTAATAGAAGGTAACAATATGTGAGGTTCTGGGACCTGCCAGAGAAATGCACAGTTACTGCTTCTGATTTAATCTGATTTATTCTCATCACATGGATGTCCTACCCATTGCAATCAAGGTCAAAAAAAGATCTGAGCCTGTTTCTGGTGTGGGAAGATAACAGTGCCACAGGTAAAAAACACCAAGAAGAGCTAAGATCAGATTTACCTTACAGAAAAAAGCAATCTCCCAAAATGGAGTGTAACTGGACAGTATCAACAGAGTGAATTTGGAAAAGAGTAAGAACTGTACCTGCTCAAGTTACAAGCAGAGACTCCCCTCTCCTGTGACTTCAGTTTTGCCTAGGAGAATCCATATAAAAACAAAAAAATGCCAAGAGAAATGTTTTGTTTTCCTTCTCTGTTTCTAATGAAATCTGTTCCTTTAAAACAGAGCAATATCCTCCCCTATGATTTTTGCAGTCACATCGCAGAAAGAGAGAAAACCTGAAAGCAAAATTGACTCCTTTTGATTTTTCCTAGTTCAAGAGAGGAGACATGCCAGTGGGAAGGAGAACAAAAATCATACTGAGTAAATCTGGATTTTAAACTGCCTCTAATGATCAACAGCAATCATACAAATATTTATTTCTGGTTTTATGGTTTATTTGTGTTTAAGTCAACGGCAGATCTTTAATTTGATATTCAGCCTTCCTTACATAAAAATATGCATCTTTTAGATTGGTTATTTAATTATTCACTTCTGTAGGAGTTCAGAGAGCAAGTTGTTGGGGGATAATTTTGTCATGTACTGCCTTAGCATGTATTTTCTGTTCACTGATTCTTTGGTTGCCGATGCTCAGTTTGGTGCTAGAGATCAAATCCTGTCTGCACTCAAGTTGACAAGACAATGCCCCATAGTTAGAATAGGGTGTTGATTTTATCCTTACTGTTCATACTGTAGTGGGAGCTGCCATAACATCTAACATCAGATCTTCAATATCTCTCTAGTGCTTTGAAGTGTAGTCCCTCATATTTCATTCACAATTTCAACCAAAACACAATGGAGGGATGCAGCCCTGCTGCTGGAAGTGCAGAAGGGAGGCATGAGGTAGGAGGATGTGTCATTTATTGCATAACAGGTTGGATAACCTTTTTGCATGTGGTTTACTCATGTGGCGTCAGTGACATGGATGTGCAACCCACAGCCACAGACACAACCTGCCTGTTTTGCAGCTGTCATGGCTCTAATGTGTAGACCATCATGCAAGGAAAGCATCTAGAGATATGCTGCCAAATCCATATGAATGGCATGGAAATACCATGATACATGGGGCTTTCTCCTCATGTGTTTAGCGCTCAAAAATTCCATGAAATTCAACAAGAGTTCAGCATGTAATGTGTTTATGAGTGCTTAAGTAGTTAGGAACCAAACTTCAGACAGTCAGATTTGAAAAACGTACTCAGTCTTTAAATTATGTGCTCTATTGAAAGGAGTCTAGTCTAAAAATGTTCACGAAGTTTGAGAGTTTATGATGTAAAGAAACCTGTAGCGCGTGGTGTATGCTTTTCACTTTTCCTGGATTTCATTACGCCTTCCTGCCTTACAGAACAGCTGTAACATTAAACCCACTGAAATTTGTAAAGTGCTTAGAGATCCACTGAAGGAAGGCTGTAGAGGAGTAAAAGGTACTCAATTTTCATTGCTGTTCTATCAGGCAAGAGAGTTTCCAGAGTGTCTTAATAATAAATAAGAATAAATAACTGCAAATGTAGAATCTGTTCTGTGCTCATTAATAGGTACCTCTGGGGCTGCGGTTGAGGAGAATCTCTTTTAAGGAGAAGGTGAGTATAGATTTGAAGATTTGAATTCATATTTCAGTACCTTTCTTAGGGCCACGGCTTGAAGCATCAGGGCGTGCTTTAGTAGTGCGTGAACACCATCCAGGTCTACCAGCACTTGAATAATAGTGGTAGATTGTTTGACCGCTTTCTCCTGTCAGATTTCAACTAGATTTTCAAATAAATCATTCACCAATACTTTTTCCTCATGGTTTGGTTAGCTTAATAGACAGCTGAACAATATTCATCAAATAAATTACTCACTTTCCCCCCATCAATCTGCAAATAATTTATTCGCAAATACTTTTACATGAGGCAGCCAGTTCTAGCCAGGACAAATCAAGGTAATTTCCTACTCTTTTGATCAGATGCCAGTAGGACTTTATCTTGGACAGCTCAATAGAGACAGGTTTTAATGCATAATACATAATGGGTAAGCAGAGTTTTTCACAGTTCTTTGTGAGCTCTCTGCTATTGCCCACATTTCTGTTCAGCTACTAAAGAGGAATGACAGAGGGGCATATATTTTCCACCCAGGTATTTTCAGAAACATTTCACAAAACCTGTGTAGGTTGTAGGGCTCACGTCAGCCACGACTGCGATGGGGCAGCTCCTTGGCTGGAACATGCAGTCTGTTCAGTAGAGCAAGGCGAAATTTAACAAGAGTTGAGAAGAGGAAATGAAGACGAGTATTGTGCCTGCTCAGAAACACAAAGGGAACCTAGAGGCAGAATGAAATCAAGCAATGTGGAATTTCGCCAGCACGCTGGGGATAAAGTCCCTAGCTCTTCAGAAAAGGCTCTTTAATGAGTAGCCAAGACACAAGACAGCACATCCCCATGTAGATGTCTCCATGACAATATTTGTGCAGTGGTTCCCTTTCCCTAAGGTTCTCATGCAAGCAATTTGGAAGCTGCTAACAGCCCCCTTCCTGCCCTTAGAGGCTTTTGTATTGCTGACAGGGCAGTTGAGTGTGGCCTTACCTGTCTGTCTGCCTACCCCTCTCTTTTGTTGTGGAGAGCTCATGGCTACCACACACCACCAGCAAAGGGCCTCACATAGCTTGGGCAACGGCACCAAAAGATTTCTCTGCTGCTTAAGGTTTACACCCAGCAACCTGCACTGCATGTGAGCAGCACTTTTGCAGCCTCTGCTCCTGAGCTGGGTGCTGGGTCCTCAGCAGGGTGTGTCCTTCTGCTGTTGGTCAATGTACAGCCCTCCTGAGTGCTGTCTACTCTTGCACTCCGTGCTGGGTGTGGGCCTCATACGCAGAGGTCTCGCATCTGTCCCCTGCTGCTCAGACAACAAAGTGGGGAACACAAGAGTTGTTTATCCATGTTTGCCAAGAGGGAAACTTTGCAATAGCTAGCAAGTGTACGTTGGAGCAGTGGTGCAAGTAGGGAGTGGTTGCGTGTGGGTTTCTTTAGGATCAGGGTGTGTTCATGTTTCATGCACATGTGCATACATAATAATGTATTTAATTTAACACTCTAATCTCGATCCTTCCCCGAAATTCTGCTGGCTAGTCTAGTTACCCCCAAATGAGAGACGCCTTCAGCCTATACATTATGCAGAAATCCAGGTCTGAAGAAACATAGGCAAATATTTCTGCAGCATCATCAATAAATGAATATGTGGTATCTACTCAAATCAACAACATGCTAAACACTGAAAGTCAAATGGGATGCCTTCCTGAGAAACAAACAACTGACCACATATTTACTCTGCATCTCATGAATAAACATGGAAAGTGCACAAAAACAGAGGAAGATATTTGTCTTGACTTTATACTTGGAGAAAGCTTCTGGCTCAGACTAGTTCTCATAGCTGAACTATACAAAATGGAATTGGCAAGGGGGAAAAATGACATAATCACATACATGTAACAATCCATTGAAACTAGGACACACAAAAAGGAGAAGAAAACAGGCTTTGAAGGAGAAGGTAGACTAACACAGCAGTCAGCTTCAGACCTGCTCTGTCATCTGTGCTGGCGATTTATCAGCCTTAGAGAAACGGTTCTCAAATTGAATGAGGGATCTCAGACACCTGCTTAAATTGTCACAACGTTATGGAATGTATTTTAACACACCCTGCTGCAAGGCCATGTACCGAGGAAGGAATGAACATAGTGATGAATGGCAGGATAAAGATGCTCTCAGGAAAAACACAGATGCAGAAAGAAACTTGGGGATTCAACAAGGGTAATGAACTTCACAAGCTTTTTGTGCAGTGTAGGAAGTTAATGGCCTAATTCCATTTTTAGTTATGAGAGAAGGGGAAAACCAAACAACAACTGAGAAATGATTTTTACTCTGTGCACAGCATGTGTGTGTATAGACCACAATGATAGACTACAATGACATGGTACCCAGGGTGGGTGCCTGCGAGTCAAAAAGCACTTAGAAACGTTGGAGAGAGTCTGAAAAATGCTGCAGAAGCTGAAAATGAGTCTTAAAATGTGAGGCTTCAAAGCAAACAATCCATTCAGTTAAACAAGGAGAAGTGATAGGAGCACCATGTATAGTTACTTACCCATGACAATGGGATGGGTGTGCAGTTTTGTAGACAAAGACATAAGAAGTCCTGATGTCTCAAATTTGAAGTTAGACAAATTCAACCCCGAAAGAAGCAATTTCCTAGCAGCAAGGATAATTAAACATTGGAATAAATTAGGAGGTGGAAGAAAGCATTTGCCATTACCTGGAGTCTTTAAGACAAGAAGTGCTGCCTTTCAAACTCACTTGGATCCAGCTGCTGGAAAAAAAAATCTGTGACTTTCATATATGGGTCAGATTAATGGGTTACAGTGGCCTCTTCTGTCTGGAAGTCTTACTATTTTTTTCCTTTAGTCTTTCTTACTGAAATAGAAGAGTAAGATAACACTTGTTGAGAATACCACACAGAGCTCAGGATAGCAGGGGTTTCAAGACTAGAGTTTGATGAAGGATCAGCAATCTAACCAGACTGATGAGAGCTGACTGCTAAGGGTGAGAGATCTTCTAACCTGTTTTATGAATTTGACATAGGGATGTATCTTGGTTTACAGAAGGGACATTTTCCAGGGAAGAAAAAGTATATTTGAATGCTGGCCAAAGGAGGAGGTAGAGTGGAATGATTGGAAACAGGCAGCAAGAGCAAGCAGGGATATGATAGTATTGTAAATATAGGTGAAGAAAGCCTTGTTTTGTTTGGACAGCCTTTTCTCAGTCACACTTGTGGATTCAGCCTCATTTGCGGTCTGGGAGCTCAGAGAACTTCAGCGTGGACAGGACCAAGCATCCCCCAGGCGCCTCGTGGCTGCAGCTCTGCAAAGAGATCTACTGTGTGCAGGAGCTCAGGTAACTGTGGATGGAGAATCAAAGTTCTCTTCATCAAATGAGGGTCTTGTCTAATCCCTGTCAGGCAACACCCTCTCTACTGTATAGCATAACAGAAAGAGTAACAAAGTCCAACCTAAAATCCATTCTGATAACCACGCTCAGTTAAGAACACAGCATACACTTCCTGCTTAGTGGGAGCAAACAACCTCACCCAGGCCAAGGCGTGCTCAAGACCGAGGTGCGCTGGGGACGCCAGAATAAAGCCTAAACCAGGCATTTTGTGTGGGAGCAGCTGTCCAAATCCATGCACAGACTCCAGAGATTCCCCACACAGGGAAATGCCTGGGAGCCCGAGCAACAAACAGCAAAATGTGCCCACGGAGAGCACTGATTTCAGGGCGAACGTGGCAAGGGGACAGAAGCTGCAGATAACTGTCCAAGTTACTAGAGAGCCGCCCAGCGCCTCAGCACTTTGTTTTCACAAACAGGAAATTAAATCCCCCAGCAAACAAAAATCCCCGGGCAGGCTGGGAAGGAAGGCGGTGGAGCTGTAGCACGAATGCCATGGTGCAGCATCCCTTTTTTCCTGAGTTCACTGTGACCCCCAGGCAGGGGAAAAGAACCCGAGTTCCCAAAACAGGGCAGTGCTGCTTGTGGGGCCAGCCCTGGGTGTCCTTGTGGGGCCAGCCCTGAGTGTCCTTGTGGGGCCAGCCCTGTGTGTCCATATGGGGCCAGCCCTGGGTGTCCTTTGTGGGGCCAGCCCTGAGTGTCCTTGTGGGGCCAGCCCTGGGTGTCCTTTGTGGGGCCAGCCCTGTGTGTCCTTGTGGGGCCAGCCCTGGGTGTCCTTGTGGGGCCAGCCCTGAGTGTCCTTGTGGGGCCAGCCCTGGGTGTCCTTGTGGGGCCAGCCCTGGGTGTCCTTGTGGGGCCAGCCCTGAGTGTCCTTGTGGGGCCAGCCCTGGGTGTCCTTGTGGGGCCAGCCCTGGGTGTCCTTGTGGGGCCAGCCCTGAGTGTCCTTGTGGGGCCAGCCCTGGGTGTCCTTGTGGGGCCAGCCCTGGGTGTCNGCCCCCGCTGCTCCGCGGCCATCCCGGCTCCCCCGAGGGCAATCCTGCCGGGAATGCCCCCGAAACTTTGGGAGCCCCCCCGGGCAGGGATGGGGGGCCGGGGTGGGGGGTACCTGTGTACCTGCCCTTCCCACAGGTCGCTCCTGTGAGGTGAGGGGGGCGGTGAGGTTTCACCTGGCGAGGGGCGAAGTGGCCGAAGGGACCCTCCTCATCCTCATCCCCCCCATCCTCATCCCCCTGCTGTCCCCCCTCGGGCTCTCCCCTCGTTCCCTGCCTGGCTCCCGGCGTTTGCTGCCTCTGCCGGGAAGTTCCCCCGCTAGGCGGTGGCGAGGAATCGTGTGAAGGTGCGATGGTCCCTGCGCCGTGCCCAGGTAACATTGCTCCTCGCCGGTGTCAGCCAGCGCCGGCAGAAAATAAGGCAATAAAGACAGTAGCTATGCTAGAGGGTGGGTGGTGGGGTGGCAGCTTTGCTTTTTTCACTTTCAATTTTTTCCCCCCCCCGACGTTGTGCTTGTAGCATCGTTGCTGACGCTGTTACAGAAGTAGCAGTGAGTTTACGTAGGGATGCAGGAGATTTGTTCGGGTTGGCTCTGGGCAGCCAGAAGTGCCTCAGGTGCTGCTGAGCAACCATGCCCCCCGAATTGCTGTATGCAGTTCTTGATTCAGAACACCTGACTAACTGCAGGTGTGAGCCTTTTCCATGTTTCAGGTGGAAGGAGTAACTAAGCAGTGCTCCAACTCCACGCTGCAGCATTCTTCTTTAAACAAAACTCTTTTCGCTGACTTAGTTTGTACTTGTGCTTTTGACTTAGCTATGACTAATTCTTTTTTAAGTCTGCCAGAGCTCTTTGCTCATGGTTTGGCTGTTGAATCTTTCATAGCCAGGTCTGCAGAGCTGAGAGTGACAGCTGAAGAGTCAGCTTCATAAACCTGGGTTCATCCTAGTCTTTCCTGACGCTGCTTGCAGGCAATCGGGGCAGAGGTTTTCTGTCTCCAAGTCAGGATCCTACCAGACATAGGTGTCCACTGTGCTTTCTCTTACTTGCATCCGAGGTTAGTCATCTCATTTATCTTTGCAACAGAGACATTCTGCCAGCTGAGGAAACAGAGAACTGGAGAGTTCACCTTAGGTGTTTTTGTTTAGGAACAGAAAGGGAATAAGATTTTTTTCAAGAGAATGGTTTAGTAGGACAAGCGGAAAATCAAGGCTCTCAGATGCTCAAGGTCATGCAGCAGAAAGTAAAAAACTATTAAGGATGATGCACAACAGGAAAGTTGTTTCCTTCTTAATTTGAGATGAAATAATTAGAACTTAAAATGGGCATGCAAAGATATATAGCCACTGTTCATAGTCTGGTTTGTCTGGGTATTCTGAATTGTCTTTCAGGAATTTTTTTCTTTTAGTAATTGGAACGGTGCTTTTAAAATTGAAAGTGCTTTTGTGTGCAGAAAAAAACCCGCCTGAACTTTAGTCTTGCTTGTGGTGTGTGCTGTGGTGTGGCTGTCTTCTGATAAAACTACTTGGTAGCTCCTGTGAGATATTCCAAATGTTAAGAGGTTGGGAAAGTGGTGTTTCTGTCACTCTGGATGGAAGAAGTATACTTCTAGCAGCTCTTTAATGGAGAGACAGGCTGGGGCTTTTTGTTAACTAATGTGGTGCAAGTGTTGAGGAATTGTACAAGGGAGGTGGAGGGAAGGAGCTGAAGCATAGAAGTGTTCATCCCTTGCGAGTACTTAGGCTTGATTGTTTTGTTCAGATGTTTACAAAATAATGCAGCAAAAGTATGCAAACGGCTCAAGTATTTGGCTGTGGCAAATGAGAATGTTTTATCATCCTTTCTTCTTGATCCAGTGCAGTTATAATCTGTTTGGTAAGGAGGTTGTGGATCCTGATGTCAAGGCTTTATCTAGTCTCTCTTTTCTTCCCTCCTCTGGTGTGGTTAGATCCTGAGAAGAGAGGGCAGCATGAGAGCATTTTGTGCTGCCCTTGCCTGTGCTGTGTGTGATTTCACTCTGCAGCCGATCTACCTAATTAACCTGCAAAATGCTTTGGAAACCAAAATATCTCTCCTAGGACAAGACAGCCAAAACACAAAACAGGTATCTGGTGGTTACCAGGACTCAGACTATAAAGTAAACAATAAGCCTTCCAGCTCCTGGATTTTTCCCCCTGGTTCTTGTTTGAGGTTCAAGGTAATAATTTCAGTGTATCTGAAAAAAGCTGTTTTTTGTTTAAGTGCAATGGGGCATGAGGATAGCAGGTACTCAGTAGATCCTGGGGGAAAACCATTGATAATGGGTTTCCCAGAGATGGCCTTTTTTCTTCCTACTTTTTAGACCTGTGTGGCACTCGCTGTCCATTATGATGAAAGTCAGTTCCAGCATGCCAGAACCTCAGGAGCCACGTGTTTAAATGAATAGGAGTTGTTTCCTGCATCTCCTATCTGAAACTATTTTTGTTTCCTTTCCTCAGAAGCTACAACAATTAGTCATTTGAATCAAGGTTTAATTCAAGCTTTGCAATAGAAAGCTTTTGGTAATTAGTGTAAGTTATTGTGATCATGCACTTCAAGGAAAAGTGTGCTTTAATCTTTTCCTGCATTTGCAGCTAAAGTGGAAGCATTAGAAAATTTGAGAGCCTCGAGGTTTAGGGCAGGGAGGCAATATAAGGATGATTGCCCACAGAGTGTTCAAGGTATGTTGGAGTGGAATCCTCTTCCTGTTCCCTTGCTGGTGCCTCCTCACCTGCTGGTGAGCCCAGGGCTGGCACTGGTGGCCTTTGCCTGCCTGTTGTGGGAAGAAGGCAGGCTCCGATCTTCACTGGCACTCAGAAGGCACTGACAGCTAGACCTGCCTATCTCTGCTGTAACTTTAGAGGTGGTCAAAAAGGCTCCCAAAGGGGAAATACCAACAAGACTCTCCTGGTCTTAGCAGCTGCAGACTGCTTAGAAGCATGTAGGGAGTGTTGGAACTGGGTTGGTGGGGCACTGAAGGGCAGGTGGTGGTGCTGAGGAGGAAGTGCTTTCCCTGTGGTTTTGCCATGCTGATGTATTTTCTTAGTGTGTAGGCTGGGGGAACATGTGGGAATCGGAGGATGAATGGTGTAGTGAGTGTTTTTAACTGTGCATCCTGTGTTCTTTTGGGATGACAAATGATAGCTTAGTCACCTTTTCTGGCTCTCTTGTGTCTTTGTGGGTGCCTGGCTAGGGCTCCCTTTTAGGGAGTGTGGGTGCTTTTTCTGAAATTCTTCGACCTTGTTCTCCAGGTTTCTCGATGGCTACATTTCAACATAGCAACAGCTTGCTCTCTTTAGGTAGTCTCTGTTGTATTTGGCTCCAGTCCCTGAACTGAGGTATAAACCTGCCTAAACAAGATTTGAAGTAAGCAGTAGGGGTCATTTAAAAATGCAGCTATATGGTGAATTAGAGGGGAATGTTCTGAAGAAGTGATATATATCCATCTGTCTAGCTATATAAACAAACATTCAGGGACATTTGAGATTTCAGCTTTCACATCTAATAAATGTATGGCTTGATTTGTTTTTGTGTGGTTGTTTTTTGTTGTTCTCCCCCCCCCTNTTTTGGTAGGGAAATGGTTGCATATCTCAATAAGATATTTTTAGAAAGTTAGCATTTCAATTGTCTGGTTTTAGATGCCTTTCAGTAATATATTTTATTGTGTGTGGAGTTCTGTGTTTTAGAAGGAAGGGAAAGGAGACACATTGTCTGAAAATGTGATTTCTTTCTGATTATGTATAGAAGTCAATTACTTGAAAGTTAAGTTGGAGAGAACTTGAGGAAAACATTACTAACATGGGCTGGGTCAAAGTCGAGGTTATGTCACTGTCTATGAAAGTCTCTAGTACTTTCAAAACAAAGGTATTAGGTGGAGTATAAAATAAGATTGTATATTGTAATGCAAATAAAATATCGGTTTAGTACTTTGTTTTTGACTTTTATTGGAGATGATGCAGTTACTTATCAGGCCCCTGATAGATATTCTACTTTCTTAGATTTGCAGTAGTGATAAAGTCAGTTTTATAGAGACCTGTGAGGTGGAATTGCCTAGGCACACCAGTGTTTCCATTTCTGTCCACGAATAAACAGTTTTATGCCTGACCCTAGAGCCTAACCTGAATAAGGTACCACAAGACTGGATCGAACAAGACAGGAAGAGATTGTAGCATAAGCAGTTTTGGGGTTGTTACACTTCCCAGCCATAAAGAACAAAGGAGCTTGTATCACTGAGATACTAAGTTCTCTCTTTTTCCTTTTTTTTTTTTTTTTCCTTTAGTCAGTTGATTCTTTAGAAAACCTCAAATTGTAGCTTTCGTCCAAGATTTGAATACCTGCTGAGAAGAGGCTTTAAAGTAATGAGATAAACTTTTAATACATTTTATGCATTATGTTTTGCAAGGAACAAGGGTATAAAATCAGTTTCAGACCAAACTGCATTTGGGATAGGATGATCTGAAAAATAGCTGCTCAGCTGCCAAAAGCCTTGAATAGTGTCTTTCCAGATCATCAGCATATCTAAAATAAGATAAGAAGCAAGACAGAGGTTATGGAACTTTCAGTTTCTTGGCTTTTTGAGTTTCATAACAGAAACTTGTTCATTTACATGTAAGTTTTCGTAATTAGAAAGCATAACTGATTTCTTCTAAATGAAGTCTGTGACAGAAGAAAAGGATAATCTTTCTTTTCTCCTCCAAAGCAGGAAGAGGTTTGTAAGCCAGGTTTCCAGTGGAAACAATAATCAACTTTAACTATGGCATTCTGATTAAGTGTAAAGTGAGCTAGAATAGGAGGCAGAACCAGTGTTGCTAAATGCCTTTGTTGAGTCTTTCGAAGTTCTAAAGCAGTATGGTGATGCTTTTAGATTTGAGTTGATATAATTGCCATGGGGACTGCTTGAAACTTGAGGTAGGGTTGCAGTCGATGCTCCTTTTCATTACACTGGATGAGGCAAGTTGCAGGGAAAGTCTTACATGACAGGGTCTGAGGAAGCAGCCTGGGGAACGGTATCTTTTGTACGCAGCGGCGGCAAAATACTGCCGCAGAAATATGAAGAATTGCTGAAGCAAGCTGAAGTATTTGACTAGTGATAATCTCTATGGCCAGATGGAATTTGCATGGATGCTCTAAAGGATCTGAACTGCTAGCTTAGCTATGGGAGGAAGAGGTAAGAAAGACACACAGTCCTGGACAGGATTTCCTTTAAAAAAGAATCTGAGGGCGGTTTTTGGAATTAATTGACTTGTGAACTTCAGGAATGAGAACTAATTAAAGACTGGAGCTCCCAGGCAAGCTGTCACAGCTGCTGATAGGCAGGGCTGCCAGCAATGCCTGTAGTATATCTGCTTGTTACTTTTGGGTACGAGTACCATCTCTTAAACTGTTTATTATTCTGCAAGACTTCAGGCATTCATGCTGAAATTTTCTTGGCTGGGTGTCTACCACAGGTTGACTTTTTTTTTTCCCCAGGAAACACCACCCAACTCCCCCTTCCCTTAAAAAGCTCCAGTATTTCCAATAGTTACAGTTAGGGGGAGGGAGCAGGGAGAAGCAACTTTTTTCCCCCCTTTTCTTTTTGATTCTTGCATGCTCTAGTCATTTCTTTCTCCTCACTCTTGAACCAATAATAATCTCAGCTGCCAAGATGAGAGGTTCTAGCACCTCTGTGGTTTAGAACAAGAATGGGAAATTTGTCTGGAGAGTTAACTGCATCAAGAATGTGGCTTTTGCTGTTCTTAGGAATTGTCCAAATTTGGCCACGTTATAAGACTTGGAAAAGCATCAGTTTGTAAAAGCTTAGTAGGGAATTAGTCTCAAGTCCCTAGAGAAAGCATTCTGTCATTGCTTTTAAGGTGTCAAAGGATTACAGCTGCAGTTGGGGGTGAAGGAATGGAACCCTCCTTTTTATCCCAGTTTCAGAGTTCTGTAAATGTCTGAAGGATTATTTTTTTTTATTCCAAACCCTCCCCCCCTGCCTCTGTTCTTTTTTTCTCTCCCTCTTTGGCCAAATTGCCGAGTGCTGGAGAGATGTGCTGGTCTGTGTGGATCACTGATCATAGCTGATGTGAGAGTCTACTGCTTGTAGCACTCAAAGTATATGTATCATCTTTATTATATGTAGCTTTAGGAAAAAAAAATCAATGTGAACTTTGTGTTGCTTTTAACTTTTGTTCTCTGGCTTCTCTCAGGCTTTTTCCCAGGTATCCATCATTGCCCTTTACTTCACACTGGCTGTAAAACAACTCCTGCTGCTATAGTTGCTCTTATGCCACTCTCTGTTTAACAGGCTTGATTAGTCTGGACTTGCCTTTCTGCCGACTTTCTTAAAGATGTGTTTTAGTTATGCTGCTTAAGGCTTGCTTCATGACTGCAATTTGCATGCTCTTTGAGTCACTCTTTTCTTGCCATATCAGTAGCCATTAAAAAGAGTTTGCTGGAACCACTGCTGAGGGTTCTGTTGGTTAGCCGGAGTCCAGCTCTGACAAAAGCTGGCTCTGCTTAGATTTGCCAGTCTTAAAAACAATAATTGCCGATGTAAAGGACTTTGTTTCTGTGCATGTTCCACTGTTAGCTCCAACTGCAGAGATTTAGCGTCGTGTTTCAGTCGGGCTTTGATGCAATGTGGCTGTGGGGAATCTTTGAGCAGGCTGTAACGCATTGTTCTCCTACACGCATTAAAATGATTGTTGCAAGAGAGGCATCCGTGGGGACCTCTGCCAGCTTCTTATTGATGTGTGCAGTTTCATCTATTGACACGCTACCCTTCATTATTACACAGTGAATCCTGTGGCAGTGGAATTTGCTATTAAATCTGCCCTGCAAAAGAGAATTGGCAGGAGCTGCTTTAAAAGCAGTGTGACCCCTGCATTTGCGAAGAATAGCTTCTAAATATGAAACAGATGCTGAACTAATAGAGGATGGCTCCTAAATGTTCAGGGTGCCGAACACAATAATTTTGAGCAAAAATTCAGAATTTACTTGATTTGTGAATAATCATTTAAGTTTCAATACCTTCCCCTCCCCCCCCCCAAAAAAAGGCACGTCTAATCAGTGCATGTATTTGTGCTTGAATGCAGCAAGTAATACTGAAGTGAAAATAGGCAATTATTTGTTAATGAAAACTGGTAGAATAAGCAGCAAGGTGTTAGTCTTTGTCTACACTCTAATCCTTCTCCCAGTGCTAGAGGATGGCAGAGGTGGTGTATCTTCCTTTGCCTTTTGCCATTGCCACAAACTGTTTTATGCTTTCAGGGCACCACCCATAGTATTCACCCAGATTTTGTAACATCTGCCATCCCCCAAAAGAATGTCATGTTCTTCAGAAGGCCAGTGACATAGTTGTATGGGGAGGTGATGTCAGTGGATGGAATTTGTCTGTGTAAAGAGCCTTTATGTTGTATGTACAGTGTTCTTATTCACACACAGTTCATATGGAGATTTAAATTAATGCAGAGTAGGAAGCCTATTGCATCAACCTTGTTCCCTTTGATCTCGGGTTTGGTTCTAGAAAAGGCATGCTGTACCTTTTGGCATAGATTGCTTAAGTGCTTGGAGCAGGCTTCATCAGGGGGAAAATATAGAGAGCTTATCAGAGACAAAATCACTCTGTGATTGTCCAGAGGTGGGAGGTAGTGGGTCTTTCATGTCTATCACAAAGCAGGTCTGAAAGCTATTGACAAAGCCATGGTTGCTGGCAACTTATTGATAGGCACCTGTCAATAGCTGCAAAGCTGCTGTCATCCCTAGGTTTGTGAGTTTATTTATTAAAAAAAAAAAAAAAAAAGTTGAGAAAATAGCTTATATAGCCAGGGGTCAATGGGCACCGAAGTGTGGATGTTGCTGTAAGTTAGAGGTGGGGGAAAGAGGGTGAGGAGAGATTACTGTAGCATGACACACTTCCCAGAGAGAAAGGAAAGTGAGGGAATAGCTTGTTTAAAATCGAAGAAATAGCTCAAGGTGTGTCTGCATGAAGTGGTGATTCTGGGGTCGTTATCCCTACAAAACAGCTTTGGTGAAAAAAATCACATGTTTCTCTTTGCAAGCAGATCTTGAAATACCCTAGTTTTCTAAGCAAAGTTTTCTGATCACCACTGGCAGGTAAATAGAATATCTAACTGTAGACTCCTGCAGAGTTTAAACGAAGGACTGAAGTGTGATGCATGTGGCTGCAGGGTATGCTGTGGCATCTGAGTTGATGCTGGTGTCTGCCTTTTAACTCTGAAAGGGAGGGGCGAGGGCGAAGCTGCAGTGCTGTGAATAGAATTACTGGGTGGGGACGTCCTTCCCAAATAGCCAAAGAACAAATGAGCCTTTGGATGGTACCCTGGTTCCTTCTTGTGACAGTGGCTGCAGGGCATGTGCCTGCTCCAGACTTTCCCATATAAACCTATAAGGATCGACAGAGATAGACCAAAGCTACTTAGAAAGTAGAAATTTGAAGTATTTTTCACTAACCCTCCTCTTGGTGTGAGCAGTCAGCTTTTAGTTTGTACTTATATAGAAAGATCTTTCTCCTCATCTGAAGCTGTAGAGAGACACCTCCTTGAGCACCTGGGCAAGGGCTGGTAACCTACAGATGGATTTAGGGCAGGTGCAAAGGGCATTTCTGTACCCAGACTTGTGAGGTGCAACTTTTCCTTGCTTTTACAATTCCTACCCAGCATAAGAAATTAGTCTTCTTCCATGGACTTCTATGGAACATACATGTGCCATCAAAGTAATTTGCTGGCTTCTCCCTGTATTTTTCTTCTTTTGTCGCACTTCTGGTATTGGTGCCTTGGGATGAGAACTGGCTTTGCATATGTAGGTTTGGCTGAAGTCCAGCATGAATTCTGTTCTCACATGAGTGGCAGTCTGGGGTCAGCACTAATACCTCAGTGTCAGGGCTGTCT
The DNA here is from genome assembly GCA_013396755.1 of Sclerurus mexicanus. Taxonomy (NCBI): domain Eukaryota; kingdom Metazoa; phylum Chordata; class Aves; order Passeriformes; family Furnariidae; genus Sclerurus; species Sclerurus mexicanus. Next base: position 1,543,281 of record VWZF01005014.1, read on the forward strand.
TGTTGCTGTGGGATTTTATTTGCAGTCCAAAGTGGGACTTTGGTCAAGTGACTGTCATAAGGACACAGTTGTTTCTTGGAATTAAAGCTCTGCAGCTGAGGTTTGCACCTCAGAGGAGTCTGATAATGAGACATTCTGTGAGTGCCACTTGGGCTGAAACAATGCATGCTGGTGAGGTGATTGGTTGTGGAGCTGCAAGTCTTGAGGAAGAGCAGTTTTGGCATAGTTGGGGGGATGTTTGGAGGTTTTGGCAGGGAGGAGGCAAGGGCCCAAGCTGCAGATTCTGTAAATGGCATAGTGATGAAGAGCACTTCATACTGATGATTTTTTCATCTTTTTCTGGTGGCATAAGGACTTTTTTTTTAACCTTGGGTGTGCAGGAGGGAGGATAAAAAAAAGAAGTCACACCTGGGATACCTGAGGGTGAGAGGGATCCGTAGGCTTATAGGATATCTAGCAGTGACACCCGCTGAACCTCCTTAGGACCTGTGTACATTAAATATATTGAGAGTCTGTTGGGAAGACTGTAGGTTAGGTATTCTTTCCCCCTACCTCCTTGCTTAGGTGTCCAAGTCTCATGTTGGCAGGGTTAATGTGCTAATTGTTGGATGCCTGATGTAAGTTGTGATGGAGGACAGTAGTCGCAAGGAGTTTGGCAGTGTGAAGATGGAGCTTCCTCCTTTTGAGTGTGCAGGTGTGAATCCAGCCTTGTATCTACTTTTTGCTGGGCTTGTGTAAAATGTATTACTGGTTTTGCTTCAGATGAGGGAACATGTCTGCTGGCCTGAGTGAAATAGCAGCAGGCCTGGGTGGCATTCTAGTCAACAAGGTTGTTCTCTAAACTAGGCTGAGTGAGTGTGGTGCCCAGTTTCTGATACAAACCAGCTAGATGTGTTGGCTGTGGCTGACACACGCACATGGAGGCTGTCGAGGGGACAGTCCTGTCTGCCCTGTTTTTGACTGTTCTTGCTTCCGTGGGTGAGTAAAGAACTTTGGCCTTCAAAGTTACATGGGTGCTTCTCAGCACTGGTTAACAGCACCACTTCCTTCTGCGTTTCCCCAGCAATTGCTCTTTGAACATGCATTATAAATGGGAAGGGCTCATGAATTGATGATTACTTTCAATACATACAGCCAAGGAAATTTTTAACTTGTGGTACTTAATGCCCTGCGTTTAAGAGCTCTGTGTAGTCCTGGATGCACATCACCAGATTATGACAGGAAATGCCCTGATTATTTCTGTGTCTTTAGCAAGACCACTGAATTCCTCACGGACAATTGTATGTACCCCTTCTCTTGTAATTTGATACAAAATTTGCTCTTGTTAAGTTTACCATGTTTAAAACAGATCTCTAGCTCTTCCTCAGAGGCAGTGGTGTGTCTGGGTAAGTCATGCTGGGTTTGGATGCTTAATCTCTAAAGATGTGCAAAGTGGAGCAGGTCTGGCTGTCTGTATTCTTGTTCTGCTTTTTTTTGGAGGGGGCTGGTTCGCACCTGAAGTGTAGCTTGCAGGGTTGGTGGGAGCTTGTGTCTCTGTTCAGCAGCCTCTGCTATGGGACCCTGAGACTGTCTCCTAGCTACCTGCTTGTACTGAGGTGGTTCTTTTTCTTGAAAAAGATGGCATGCATGCTTTGTATCGAAATAGATAAAGGGCAGTGAATACCTGCTGGGGAACTTGAATAGCACTCAGACAGAATTGTGCTTATCTGGTGGTATATATTGTTGGCGTTTTTACGAGAGTAGAATCTCTCTTGCCCTCTTTCAGAACATCTGTTGCTGTGCATGAAGTCATCTTTTGCCTTCCTTTTTTTCCCCTCCATTTGAATCCACTTCAATCTAAAAAGTCTTCTTTGCAGCATCAGAAGTGTGAATTCCAGCAAAGATTTTTGTCAGGTCGTCCTGGGTGTTTTGTTCTGCAGGAAAGCCACTGTGGGTAGAAGCAGTGGAGTGTGTATTTGTGATAGGACAGAACCCTGAGAGGCCGTGGGACTTGTGCTGAGCTGCGTTTGAGCTCATTGAGGCAGAGTGATAGCAAAGGTATAATAGCAGAGAGATTTTTTCAATAGGATCTTGTTGCATGTGAAACTTTACGGAAGTTTCTTACTGCATCTGTTTCATAAAAAGGACATGTATGCCATCTCCTCTGGCTGTAACAGCTGGCCTGATGAAAGATCTCCAAAGAATATTGCCTTAGAGCACTGTGCTTACATAAATATTGCTGCTATGTTACACAGTTATTCTGTGACTTGAAGTTATAATTTTGATTGTGATTTCTACAACATGCTTGCTAAATTGTGTATTTCTTGGAAGCTTCTGTCACAAATCCCAAGTAATAATAAAACTGGAGTTTAAAACCAAGTGAGCTCTAAAATGAAATAGCTGGCAGAACATTCACATTTTTGGTGAAAGTCATATAGAAATGGATTCCCCTTCCTTAGCATCACCTATCTCTGATCATTATACAATTTTTTTATGTTGAGACAGAAACTAACTGGAATTAATTTGGGCTATAAATATGGTGAAGGTGTAGAGGGGAAGGCATAGGAGGAGCAGCTGAGGTTGCTTGGTCTGCTCAGCCAGGGGAAGAGGGGACCGAGGGGAGACCTCATTGCAGTTACAGCTTTCTCATAAGGGGAAGCAGAGGGGCAGGCACTGATCTCTCCTCTGTGATGACCAGTGATAGCCTGGAGCTGTGTTGGGAAGGTTTAGGTTGTATGTTAGAAAAAAGTTCTTCACCCATAGTGACCAGGAGTTGGACCTGATGATCCTCATGGGTCCCTTCCAACTCGGGATACTCCATGATTTTGAGCATTTTCTTTCCTTGTCCTTTGACATTTCTGGCATTTAAGGATGAAATGGGGACAAACGTTTCACTGAGTGACATCCAGGCTTAGCAGGACCTTGTGAAGTTAGGCTGAGGAAGTTTGCCTTCTTGTCTTCTCTTTTACGGACAGAAACTAGAGAGCCTCATTTTAAACTTTCCCTGCAGATTGCTTCTTGTACCTCCAGTACTCCCTCATTGTCTTAGTCTGACTGCAACATCTGCAATTCAGCATTCAACTGTTGTGCATTTCCATAAAAATACATAAATCCTTAAACAGTCCACAATGGGGATGTTAAATTTGTTATTACCTTCCAGTGTTGACAGTCAAGGATGCGGCTTTTAACCTCTGTTGTTGTTACAGGCTCTCTGCAGATAACTTAAAGCCTTGGTTTACAGCACATCTGTTTGGGTGGGTTTCACTGAAAGTTTGGGCTAAACTGTATAAATATGTATCCTTCCTGTAGAAAACAGGGTTCTGATTATAATCTCAGTTGAGTTCTGCTGCCTAACAGATGTTTGTTTCAGTGATAACCTGTTGACTGACCATGGCTGTGACTCTCCCCAGGCAGTCAGCAGTGTACTTAGCTTTTCTTAAAGCTCTTGTCAGCTAGGAAAGAACTGTTTTTGATGATTTACAGCACCATACCCAAGAGCTTTCTTTTCAAGAGGTTTTGTGATCTGAATAATGTGATGTGAGTACAGCTTTGTTAGATTTGTAAACTCACATAATGATTAGAAGGGAAGAATATATCTGCCAGGTGAATTAAGGAAGATGGTTCTTTTCATCAGTACAGATTTTTTTTTCAATAGGATCTCGGAGAATTCTGGGAGATCTCACTGATTGTACTGAGCAAATGTAGATGATGGACAGGTAGTGAATTTCTTGCACTGAACTGCTAAAAGATGAAAGTACAGGAGTGTGAGCAGGGTAGCAGAAATATAAATACCTTAAAACTGCCTGGGGAAGATAATTACTCAAGTGTTAAACTGATCTATTTTTTTTTTTAAACAGCAATTCTCTTTGGTAAAGAGGCTCTATCTCCTTTTACAATAAAGATGTAGAGTGCTGCTTTTCAATTTGGGGACAGACTGGACTTCTGTACTTTAAGACTTCTAGCAATCCCTTGTCCAAGGCCTATTTATTCCTTGTGAAAAGAACAAAGATCTTGAAATAATCTGTGTATTGTCTGGGGAAAGGCAAAACCCGATCTAGTTGTGTGCTCTGTGCCCTGAATTTTGACTCTTGGTAGGCTTAGGCTATAAAAGAAGAAACAGTGGAGGTATTTGTAGGCTGCTCTTGCATTGCATTATCTCAGGTGCTGTTCTGCTTGAAGCCTTTGAAACATCATAATTTGATGTTGTGGATTTTAACATGTTTAAACTCCTGGAAAATGCTTTTCAGATTATTGATCTCTAAAAACCTGTTCTTATTTCTGAAAAATTGAGGAGATAGGAGGTAAGAGGAAGGTTGTATAGAGAGCTAGAGCTCTGTAAATTCTGCTTGTATGTTCTATTTACGTCTTCACTAGCAGCAGGAGTGCCTTCTAGGGACTTTGTTATTTTCTTATAACAGTAACAAGACTGACTGCTCTCTAATAATAAACAAACTTTCTATATGATAGTGCTGTTAGCATGATTTGTGACTGCCATTCCACCAAGAGAGCTAAACCCAATTGGTTTTGTGATGTAGTAAAATAAAAATTTAGCAAGGCGTATAAGTAGTACTTAGGAGCTTTAAGGTGTGAGTTTACAAACAGTGGAGAAATTAAAAGGGAAATAAACATTTTTGTTGTGTTTATTTATGAAAGGCTTGTCAGTCTTCTTTTTATGTTTTGCTGACACTGGACATGGTTAAGTGCAGACCTGGGATGATACTTTATTTTTAAACCATCCATTGAGAAGTCTGAGTGCATCTATACCGTGTCTCCTTCTGGGTGTTAATGAAGGCATGACTCCTTTTCTTTTGCCCAGTGGGGCTTAGATGTACCACTGACTTTTTCAAACAATGCAATCTTTTCAGATGTTATCATGAAGCATGAGAGCAAGGAGAACTTCTTGATGCTGTACAGCATTCAGTCCCTTACTTGCTTATCTTTTTTTCAAGTTAATGCTTGTGAGATCAGGCTTTCAGTTAATTTTTTTTTTTTTTTAGAAACAGCCTGAGTTAAAGGCCTAAGTGCCAAATAAACACCTCTCCAATTTAGATTGGTATGATGCAAATGTATGTCACCTTTCTGTTTTCATAGGTATAGGTCCATGTTTTGTGCTGGCATTCTGAAGGATGTGCCAGTTGATGTAGTCTCTAGTGCTAAGGCTGGTGAACATGTCTCCTTGATTTGGCGTGGCTTCCAGGGTATGTTCTGATAAAGGGATCGGGTTTGCTCTGCGTGTTGGACAGCAGTGTTTCGTGCTTTGGCTTTCTGCGACTAACCAGAAGTACCTCTGGGGAATATTAGATCTTCCTGTGTATTAAGTACATCCTTTGTTACCTGAGGGCTCAAGTGAAGGTTCAGGGAGACCCTTGTTTGCTAGAAAGCTCAAAGGTGCTTAAAAGGTATTACTAAGGCTCTTTTCTCAGTTTGAAAGTGTGGACTGCTAATTCTAGTCCATATACAGCTTTTCAGGTGAATTTTAGCACCCTTGACTTCCTAAATTGGTGATCTACTTTCTACTTCTCTTCTGCACTCTATTTTATATTATTAGCTGCTGTGTTTGAACTAAACATAGTTTCTTTTCAGCTGATATTACAATTTTTTATTTTTATTAATACAGTGGTTGATAGGGACTTCTGAGGCTTAGTCTGCAGTGCACTATTGCTTTTGGAGTGTGCATTTGAAACTTGAAATGTTGTCCGTAATTATTATGCTTTGTACCTGTACCAGTGCTGGATCCACAAAATGGCTGGCATGCTATCCATTGGGATGAAGTTTGACTGTAGAGTCTTTTGTTCTGTTGAACAATATATTATGGGATATAACTGTTCTTTCCGACACAGCAAATGTGAGGATGCCTGGGGTGCATGCAGTCTGCTGTCTGTTTCAATGTAAGCTGCTTATAAGTGTTAGTTACTGAATAATTTCAGCATATCTCAAGTTTCACCCAAATATTAACAGCTACTTATTCTGTACGTAGGTTGTCTTATTAAATAGTGTAACCTAGAATAGTTCTGCAAGGAGACTGGAGCAGAAAAGAAACAATTAAGCATTTTCCCTCTGGGTGTCTTTCAAAAATTGTATTCTCCTCCTCCTGCTATTTTAATGTCATGTTGGTTCTCTACCCGCCTTTCACTCTTGTTTCATGCTCAAAAGGATTCCCTCGCCTCTGATTTTTGAGTTACTTGAAGATTCTGTGTTCTTTCATTCCTGTTTTTGTCTCCTCTCACTGCTGAGCTCAGCCTGGGTGCCACTGAGGAGCAGCAGTAGTAAAAGGGTACTGCCTCCAAGCTCCCGCTTCCTAAAGCTGGAGAAGAGAGGGAAGGCTGACACCAAGGATCCGTTTGGCCTCGTGTCTTGCCTCTGAAAGTGGCCATGAGTGGGAGCCTAGGGAAGAGTGAGCACAGCCTGTTACTATCCCAGTGCATCATCTCATGATCGTCTGTAGCTCAGACACTTGTGAAGTTAGAGATGGTGTCCTCATAGAATCATAGGGTGGTTTGGGTTGGAAGGGACCTTAAAAATCATGTAGTTCCAACCCCCCTGCTGTGGACAGGGACACCTTCCATTATACCAGGTTGCTCAGAACTCCATCCAACCTGGCCTTTAACATGCTTAACCTTGGCTAATTCCTCCACCTATTTGCTGTCTCATGGGTGTGGCTTTTGGCTACCTCTGGAGTTTCACTGTCTGCAGTGTTCTGGGTGGTGGCACCTCTTAGCTGATCTCTGACTGTGTGTTAACTTTCCATTTCTCTTTTATCACCTGTGGCATTGACTGTCATGCCAGTGTCATGCCAATGACAGCAGCGAAGTATCTACCTCCAAAATACATTTCTTAAATGTATCCTGGGAATAGCAGGAATAACAGGAAACATTATAAGATGTGTATTTAGGCGTGCTTTGCTGAAAACTAGTAGCTAAAGGCTGAAACCCAAGCTTTACTAAGACTCCAGGGGGTAATATGTTGTGATAATCTTTTACGACATGTCTGGATCTGCATTTTCTCATGTCTAATTGCATAAAATTCTCCCAAAAGCTTAAGTGTGTGTGATGTGCTGTAGTGCTACGTATTACTGTGTGTCCCAGGGAGGCTGTTCAGAATCGGCTGTAGAAGTAAGAGTAGATATTGCTGCAAACAGTGTGAGTTAATCAAAGCAGATAAGGGTGAAAACTTGCTGGCATATAATCTAAAAGGAGAAAAGACTCTCAATTTGTGAGGGGGATCATGAATAGACTGCTGGTCTTGTTTGGCCAGGTGTTGAATTGATGAGCCTTGCTATTCCGCTGCTGGAGGTAACAAAATACCTGCACTGAATACAGGGCAAGGTTTTCAGAGGTGATGGAAGGCTTGAGGATGTGAGCCTGAAACTTTACAAAGGACACTTGGTTCCCCAGAAGGTTAATGCTCAGGGATTTTAGATAATTGAATTTCTTCATTTCTTGAACTAGCAAACTTTTGTCACAAGAGTGTTTGGTGTGTGGGGGTTTTTTTTGTTGTTTGTTTTTACCAGGTGTTTGCTTGGTGCTTTGCTGGTTTCTGAGTATCTTGTGTGTTGTCCACATGCACATACCTGCCCACCTGTTCCAGAAGGTCTCTTGTTTTGTCCAGTAAAATTAATGTTCCAGTAAGTTAAACAGCAGCCACACACAACACTGTTGCCTTTCACATGTGAGAACAGCTTTCCAGAGGTAGAATTCAGGAGCACAGGCAGCTAATTGCACAGCTAATTTGCCTTCAAGCTCTTGGAGGGAGTGAATGCCAGGAAATTTTTGACTCTTGCATGCTTTTTTGAAAATTTTGGCTGTTAAATTTGTTGAGCGGGGCTAAGTGATGCTGTGAAGCGTGGGTGGATTTCATATCCTAGCCATACATGTGTTCATGACTTAGCTCAAATTTGTGATTTGGGGAAGTTTCCATTTCCACACAAGTTCAAATGTCAACAGTCATTTAAGCATCCTTTAAGAGCACAAGCATTCTTTAAAAGTGTGCAGGTTGCATCTTCATTACCATTTTAGTTGGAGAGGACTGAATTTCTGAGGTGAATCTCCTCGCTGCCCCAGTTTCTGCACATTGCTTTTTACTGGGAAGCAATCTGTGTGTGCAGTTAGTATTCCTTTGGATGTAACTGAACCAAAAGTGTCGCTCCAGGAGTGTATCTGCTGTGCTTCAGGTGTCTTGGGTATTTGGCACCAAACCTGGTCCATTGCAAAGCCCCAAATATGCACAGTGTGAGTCTTCGGGACTCCGCACCAGCTGCCTTCTACAGCCTTTTCTCCTTTTGGACTATGCCAGGTGCTAAAACAGACAGTTGTGCTAGTCTTAATTTTCTGTGTGATGTGGGATAATGTCTTTTTTCTTTTTAAATATTGGAGAAGTAAATAAGCAGGCTATCTTGAGTTGTATCTACTGATCTAAAACCTTATTCTCAATTTTCAGGAGTCTTAATGAAATCTGTGCTTGTGTGTGTATCTTTCAAATAATGAAGAGTGCAGTGGCATGCCTGTTTTCAAAGCAGCTGTTTTGCAGACCCATCTGGGGGTAATTTTATTTAACAGTCTGTGTGGGGGTGGCACCGACACTCTTAAAGACCTTGATTGGAATCCCTGTGTGCCTTCTGGATGTTGTTTTATGTCCCTGACCTCTCATCTTTTTCTTATCCAGACCTTTTTCCTCCTCTTTGCCCTCCTTTTGCTTTGGGAGAAACAATGCTGCAAATGAAAAATGTCTCTTCCTGAAAGGGGTAATACTTTTAATTTTTTTTTTTTTTTAATGCCAGAGATGAGACTGGCTGCCTTTTCTAGGGCAAGAGAGCTTCTCATCGTCTCTGCCACAGCAAATAATAGAAGCTCAGCAGCAACAAGTACTGTAAATACCTTGCAGTCCTGTTCTCAATTACCGAATTAGTTATGTAAATCTTGTATTAAAGGAGGAAGAGCCCTGTTGTCTCTTAAATCATGCTCTCTGTGTGCACACATGCGTACAACTCCTCCTTGTCTAGGAGAAAAATATCTGTGCTCTTAACATGCAGGCTCCACAGAGATTAGCATACTAAACAGTACTGCTTGGCGTGACCTGAAATTGGCTTTTGGGTGCTAATTGGATCTATGGGCTTTGAGAAAAGGGGTTGGAAAACACCGGCCTCTGGTTTTCCAGGTTGCAGACAACAGTATGGATATGGTGGTTGTGTAGGTGCCCAAATGAAGTTCTCTGGGGGGATCCTGAGGTATGGGGGCACCAGTTGATAGAGCACAAGCAAGGTAACGATTTTGTATTGTCTTATGTCTTTGCCTAGTTGTACATACCTTTTTCTTTTCATCTTTAGGTAAAGAAACAGTGTGATGCAGTGAAATGAGCACTGAGCCTGAAACCTGGAATGGCTGTTATCTGTTCCTAACCGTTCCTGTTTTACTGCACAAGTTTGGTGTAATTGGTTAATCTGCCCAGATAGGTCTGCAGCAGAAGACCTGGCAATAGCTGTGCTACTGTGCTTGCCTGCGTGTGCTGACAAGGCACAGGCACTCATTCCCGCGCCATAACATCCATTCTGTGTGCATCTACCCTTGGCATTTTTAATGTGGCTGCTTGCCTGGAGATTATTTTGGTGAAGATGAGACCATTAGATAATTAAATTACAGACAAAAAGGATTACTCTGTAAGTTCTGTGATCCATCCCTCCACTGGCTCCCGTGGCTGCAAATCAGTTGTCAAGCGTGGAGCCACAGTGGGCCAGTGCCATATGCTGCCTTGTTCAGCAGTTCCAGCAGCCTTGCTGCCCAGCCACCTCCTCCCATCATCTCTCCCAACAGCAGGTGCAGGCAGAGTGAAGCCGCCCTTCAGGATCCCAGCTGGAGGGTCTGAGAGCCTCATGTGTGTTGGGTTGTTTGGTGTCCTGGCTGCCTGTTTCTGTAAAATCAGGCTTTTCTCTGTTGCTGCTTTTGCTGAAGCCCCTGTGATGCCTTTTGCTCATCCAGTGGAATGCTTGTTAGGTGTGTATTGACATTTGAAGTGAACCCCCAAATAATTTTTGGGGAAGTAGAAGTTAAGATTAATAATATCTGGATTATGAAAGCATGTGGCTTTTTTTAATATCTTCTTCCAATCCCCTTTAGACTTAACTTGGCTTTAGACAGGACTTTGTCTGGTATGGGTGGGGTGTTAGGTTAAATTGCATTGGAAAAGTGCCACCAAATTTAAGCAGGTGAAGAACACAAAAAAACAACAAAAAACCCCTGCAGTTCCTGCTCTCCCATCCCAAACACCAAATTAAAAAACCCACATCAAAAAACAAGGCAAAACAATCACCCAAAAAGACCTCACTGCACAAAAACTCTAAATAGCTATTGGTGAATTTTTTCCTTGCTTTGCTTTTTGGTTTTAGTATAATTGTCAGTAAAAAGTCAAATAGTTTATATTGGTTTCAGCTCTTCTTACATTGGATGTTCTTATATTTAACAGCATTTTGAGTAGGGTTTTTTATTTATTACCTAACATTAAAGATAACTTGGAAAACAAATGGTTATTTCACACTAACAAAAATCAATACCTTCTGCTTTTAGAGAAAAAGGGGGTGATGATAATGGAAATTATTTTTGAGAGAGGGCAGGAGAGGAGTATTTCAGGGTTTCCTTTTTTAAATATAGAATCATTCTATACAAATTATAGATTTGTGAAACACATGGGTATTGCTGTTTGTGCAGCTTTTCAAAAAGTCTTTTGACAAAAACACTTTTTCCTAGCAGAGCTGATAAAGCTGGAATGCTAAGTGCTACATCCTGTTTAAAGTCATGCAGGTAAAAAGAGTAGTAGCTTTTATAGTTTTAACATGATCTTTCTGGGATTTGGATTTTTTTGTCTTGGATTTTCACTCAGTGTGTGATTTTTACTTAATGTAGATGCAGATTGAGAACTGATCTGTTCTGATTGTTTATTCCAGTTAAATCCAAACAAAGTTCAGTTTAATCCTAGTGGTGTGCTGCGTTCCACACAGAGCAGAGAAAATGGTTTGTTTCTGCCCAAAGGAAATTTCAGTACAGAACAAATGGATTTGGACTGCTCTGCTCACTTCCAACTGCTTTGGGAAAGATTTAAGATAACAGATAAGTGCAAGTTAATGATGTTGCAGAACAGCACTGATTTTAATTCTGTATATTCCAGTTTGGGGACTTTTTAAAAATATTGCTAAGTGTATGCATTACTTGAGTTGGAATTAGTATTACATTTTTTTAAACTCATATCCTTACTCCCCACTAAAAAAAAAAGAAATTAAAGATATTTTAAATATGGCATTTCTGGAAGTATTTGCAGCCCGATTTCCAACTGTGCTAGCTCTTAAGCCTTGGGTTGTGGGTTTTACTGCTTTGTCAGCTGTTTTCCTTAGAATATAACATATTGAACTTGTCTGCAACACAAATTGCTTCTGAGGAGGGATAACAGGAAATCACCTGTCTTGCATGGCAGTCTAAATACCGCTTCCAGAATCCCTGGACTTTGTGGGTCAGATGTCACCAGGTAACTCTGGCAGAGTAGGTAAACGTGGAATTCTGTGAGGCTGGTTGGAGGAGAGTAAATGAAGGTCATGAGCAGGAACAGGTGTGTCAGGTGAGACCCAGCAAGAAGTGGCATGTTGATTCCTGCATTTCATGTGTTGTTTTTTTTTTTCTTCTCCTTCCTTGTTTGCTCCCAGCTGCGTTTTGGAGACTTGTCAAAAGTATATCCTTAGATACAGCCTTTTATCTTTAACTGTCAGTCAATGGTAGGGAAAGGAAAGAGAGATTACATGTGATGGAGTTGTTTGACATCCAGAGGAATCTAAAACATGATCTTTAGTGTTATCTTGGCCCGTTAGAAGTTTGTTCTGTTTGGACCAGTGGTGCCATAGTTCTCTGCCTGTCAAGGACTGCTCTGTTTAACAAACTCATCCGCTTTGCTCTGTTGGGAAAGGTTTATATGGCTTCTCCTTTCCCCTCTACCTGCCATATGCCTTGGTCTACCTTCCAGTAGCATACTCTTCCCCTGACCAGAAAGCAGTGGTGTACAGTGGGATCTGTGCTGACAGCAGCTGGTAATAGTGTTTTAAACTCTAATTGCTTATTCACCCCGGTTTCTGCCTTACAAGCTTCCACTGCAGTTTACTGGTCGCTTTTCCTTGTATTGTAGCATTGAATAATCCACAGAAGCACTTACAGATAATTCTTGCAGCTCATTTTGGCACAGAATTGAAATGGGTTATGTGCTTGGGTGAAAGAGATGCCAGTCGGCTGGTCTTCAAAATAGTGGGGCTGAGCAGGTAACCAGTGGTTTATTCCCAAGAGACAGCAGGAGAGTCAATGCCTGCCTGTTCTCCTACTGTCCCTGTCTTTTTAGATGGCAAGACCTTCTACTGCTGTTTACAGATCTGAACTTGCCAATTATGATGTATTTATCCAAAGTAAGATCATCCAGACACTTGTGTAGGGGCAGAACAGATCAGGTCTGACTCACTGGATATTCATTTGGCCCATTGTGCTGGTGCTTTGTGTATTTAGAGTAATAGTGGTGGGGTGGGTTTTTTTGTTGCTGGTGGTTACATTTATTTATTTAGTTATTTATAAAGGGCTGGGGGAGAAGCATGGAAAATCTGCTGAGGTTTTCTGCTGAGCTTAGTCTCTAACTATATAGCTTCTAACTATAAACAGCAGTGGAAGAGAAATTTTTCAGAGAGCTCCTCTCCATTGATGACAGGTAGACCTTTAAGATAACTAGTCATGTAAGTCAGCAAACAACTAACAGCTATGCAGAAAGCTCAAGAAATTGAAAATTACACCATAGCATAACTTAACAGCTTGACTAATGCTGTGGCCTTCTATGATGGAGTGACNGCCTCTGGTATCAGTACAGACTGGGGGAAGAATAGATTCATAGCAGCCCTGCAGAGAAGGAATGGGAATATTGGTGGATGAAAAATTTGACATGAGCTGGCCATGTGTGCTCACAGCCCAGAAACTCAACCATAACCTGGGCTGCATCAGATGAGTGACCAGCAGACGGAGTGAGGTGACTGTGCCCCTCTATGCTGTTCTCATGAGACCCCACTTGGAGTACTGGGTCCACCTCTGGAGCTGGCTCTCAGCACAAGACAGACATGGACCTGTTAAAGTGGATCTAGAGAAGAATTGGAACACCTTTCCTATGGAGGAAGGCGGAGACAATTGGGGTTGTTAAGCCTGGGTAAGAGAAGGCTCCAGAGAGATTATATTATGGCCTTTCAGTACTTAAAGGGAGCTTATAAGAAAGGTGGAGAAAGATGTTTTACCAAAGGCATGTATTGATATGGCAAGGGATAATGGCTTTAAACTGAAAGAAGACAGTTTAGATTGGATATTAAGAAGAGATTCTTTATGATGAGGGTGGTAAGGTACTGGAGCAGGTTGCCCAGAAAAGCTGTGGCTGTCTCATATTTTGAAGCGTTCAAGGCCAGGTTGGCTGGAACTTTGAGCAGTCTGATCTAGTGCAAGATGTCCCTGCCCATGGCAGGGGAGGTGGAACTAGATTATCTTGAAAGGTCCCTTCAAACCCAAACCATTTATGGTTGTGTGATAACTGTGTCCTAGTGAAAACCTTGTGGTTTGCTTAGGTGCTTTTGAAATCCCATTTATTGGCAGCGTTAGGTGAGGGGGGTGAATGGCAAAGACAACAGGTTGTTCCTGTCCTGCAAACTTAACATTCGTATGCTTTCATGTGATGTTAATGCAGGTAGTATAGATGGAGTTCAGCTGGGAAGGTACTTGCTTTTTCACCCTGTGCTGGAGGTGTGGCTTTTCTGAGGTATCTCAGATGGAATGGAGATTAGAGCAATCCAGCAGCCTTGCAGCTTGATAGCATTTCTGAGGCTCCACTTAAGATGCAGTATGCGTTTCTTCATCCTGATAGAGATAATGGGTTTTAAGCAATTACACCCAGGCTAATTCCTTTTGATAAGCGCTCTACATTATCTAAAAAAAGAATCCTAGCTGCCTGGGAAAGAACAATGTAAATGTCTCTCTGACAGACTCTCTCATTTGCTCTTCTCTGATATCTTCAGATGATATGCTGCAAATCTTTCAAGGCATAAAAATCTATCAGTCTTTTCTTAGGTAGGGAAGTGTAACGCTGCTGTTGGCTTATATGGTTTTGGAGGGAGCCTTGTGTGCCTTAGGTGATTCCAGGCTACTGTGGTGACTACAGCTTTGACATAAAAAATAAAATTTGGTCTCTCTTAGAGGAGCCCTGTGCAGGCTGTCTGGTTGTAAGGCATGGGTTGCTTCTGCTGACTAGGGTGACCTGAATTTTGTAGCTTGGAAAGAGTAGCAAGAGCCTACGACTTCGTTCAGCATATATCCCAATCCCCTACTGTGTGTTTGTCTGCACTGAAAGAAGAGTGTGATGATGTCTTGTATTAAGCAGGACTGGTAAGAGATCTCACTTATGTAGTTTTGGGGTTTTTTCCTTTCCTTTTTGAGACCACTAAAGAAATTTTGATAGTTAGCTGCGTTTCTGGTACTTAAATAACTTCATTTTTTTGCTTAAATCTCTCTGACTTTGACATATACAGGATAGGATAGAAAATTTAACTGACTGCATTTAAAAAATGAGGAAATCCCAAAGCAACATGTTGTTTGTGTAAATGTGCTACTTCTAGGAAATCATGTTATATACTAAAAAAAAAAAAGTCTTAAAAGTCTTGGAAGGTTTTCAAACATTGTAGGCATGTTTGTTGTAACTTGTTCTTTCTCTCCCAGATAGTCACAGATGACATTCTTGGTGTATAGCTGCCTGATAACTGAAGCTGGCAGAAGAGGCAAGGGGAAAAGGGGCAGATTGGAGATAAGGATTATAATCTCTTGTGCTGATATGCTTTGGCTCTCCTTCCCCAGAGAAGAGCCTGTGAACGTGTGGTGTGCTGCCTGTCCCTTCACCTGCCTGCTCGCTGGGGAAAGTTGCTGAATGCTTCCCAGGGGGAACCTGATCATTTTGAAAATGGAGGAAGAAGATTTGTGTGGATGCGACTCCGGTGCGACAAAACAGCTTGTAAAATGATGCTTTCGTGCCTCGCAAGCGCTGTAGTTAAGCAGCGCAGTGCAGGTGTGGGAGGCTAGGGATTTTTGCTAGAAATAGGCAGAGTGCACAGCTTTAATGGTGGGGGATCCATTGCTCATACTCCAGTGTGGAACAAGAAGACTTGCCCCTGCTCAGCCCCCTCACTTACACTGTGCTGCAGCAAAGTGGTGCCTAGACTGGAAGTAAACGGAGGAGCTCAGGGAGGGAAGATCCTCACCACCATTTGCAAAGTTGGCTGCAGTATTTTTTTTTTTCCTGTCATAAACTGTTGAGAATTTGAAAGGACTGCTGTATTTTCTTCCCAGACGCGGTAATGTTTAGTTGGCAAATGAAACAACCTTTTGTTCGGAAAGCTCCTTTGAGATGAAAGGCGTCAGCAAAGTTGTTGCTGTGTCTCCTGTGACTGCCTTGGTTGAGGAGCTGGACTGTGTGTTCTCAGCCTTTCTGATGCAGAGGCTCGAGTGCTTAGTCTGAGCCAATTTACTCATTCGTTAGCTCTTACTTTTTTGGCTTTAATTGGCTTCCTACTGCATGTCACATTGCATTTTCCTTTGGCTGGCGGATGTGGAGTCGACCTCCTTCTCTGGGCTGCTAAGAGAACATGTTTTGTTATTAGATAAAGCTGTCTAGTGCAGGCTGGAGGAAGCACCTTGTGAAAGAGAGTGCTGAAGCACGAGTGAGTTCTTTGCAACAATAATGCCTTCTCAGCCTTGTGGATGACTCCACAGGTTGCTTTTTATCTTGTTTCTTTTTTAAGGTGATATGTAGATGCAAAAAGTGTGTGAAGATGAAGCTCCTAGAAGACTTTCGCGTCTGTAGCAATGTCCCTAATGCAAGAGGAAATCCTTAGCAGCCCTTTCCTTGAGGAGTTTTGTAGCTTGTTCAGAGTTTAAGCAGACTGCCTGTTTTGTAGATCTTGCACTATTTTGCTACCTTGTTTTCTTGGTTATCCTAAAAATGACAGGTTGCCATTTAATGTACTCAGTCTGACTTCACAACCTATCCAGTCATCTGCTTTCCTTGTTCTCCATTTTAAAAGGATTTCATTTAATGACAGCAATGAGGTGGTGCATCTGGGTGATGGAACAAATTAATGTAAGTACTTTATGGACCATTGCTAGGGAACAAATGCTACCTAGCGCTGCCTTGGCTGTGTCTGGGCTGTCTTGCCTCTCTATTATTCATATGGCAGACCCCAGTTTATATTTTATCCTACCTTGAGCCCCACTTTGTGTTCCTGGTGGAGTATTTCGTTCCCTTGGGAGAATCTTCTAATCAAGTGCTTGACAAATAGCCATTAAAGCTCTGTGATTGACTTACCTGGCCCAGCTCTGCAAGAGGACTGGTGTTCCACAGTAGTCCTATCACGTGTCTGATGAGCCCAAGGAACAAGTCCCATGCCTTGTGTTTGTGTGCTGGCCTCCTTACAGGCACTTCATTGCCTTTTTGTTTTGGAATATAGTTCCTTGTGACTTCACCTGATGGTCTGGTAACTCTGTAAAAAATAGTTTTGTATTTAGGCAGTTAATCTTGTGCTTAGGCAGGTTTGATGCCCAGCATTGCAGTTTGTGGTGCAGAGCCAGTTATTGAGTTCTGAGTAAATACAGGTCTTTAGTGAGCTCAGTGATACTGAAAAATACTGAATTGTCAAAGTTTTGTTGTTTTCTGTCACTAGTGTATACATTGTTTTGTCCTCCTCCATCTGTTTCTGCAGTTAAATTGGATTCAAGTGAATTCATTAAGAGCATGTCAGGTTATATTAACAGTGAAATATACTAGATGTCATAAAAAATAAATGTTTCCAACAATTTTACAGGGTTTGAGGCTTTTGTATCATGAGAGCTGAGCTTCGATTGCTCTGGGAAGATGAGGGAGTGTATGCAAGTAACACAGGTCTCTGTAAGAATAAAATATTTGTAAAAGCTCCTCACTTATCTACCAGAGTATTATGGAACTCACTTTTTGCCAAGATCAGTGTCTGTAGCTCTGTGCCTTCTGCTGCAGTGCGTGAAATGTTAATCCCTAAGGCACAGCAGCGAATGTAACACCTTGTTTGGTAGCTAGGCATGAACCTTGAATTCACAGCCTGCTGGGTCACTTAGAGGTGCAGCTCACAGGTGGAGGGTCTGCCCTGTGCACGCTCCTCCCTACCTGTGGGCAGGGCACAGCAGGTGCTCTGCAGGAACTTCTCATTCTCTTATGTTGAGATGTTGCCTCGGCTCCTGCCTTAGGAGAATCCTAATTTATCTTAGCAGTAACAAATGTTATTGTCTGTGAAGCATAAAGTTCTGTTGCAACTTGTCCCTCTTCTCGTGTGCAGCCTGTTCCACTGCCCTCAGTCCAGCCGTGGGTTAAACAGGAATTGCTTGTGGGACTGTGCTATGAAGAGGGGGATAGCCATTGCTTTGCAGTCATAGGGCATGGATTGGGAACAGATCCGGTGAGGAGTCCCTGTGTTCCTCTTTCCCTTTGGCTTGCCTTTTCTTAGGAAGGCGCTAATCACCCCCTACCTTCATTTAGTGTCAAAGGGTCTTTAGTGACCTTGGAAGAAGAGAAACTGGGCTGTGCTAATCTCAAGCACAAATGTGCAGCCCTTGCCACATTAGTCATGCCTTTGTCACCTCTAGATTGGATTAGTGCAGCTCGGTATGTGGGTCTACAGCTGAGGACACATGCAGAACAGAGTTGTCTGCTTGTTTTAGTGTCACAGGAGAGTATTTTCTGGAGAGATGTCAGCGTTTGAGGAGTGCCCTCAGCCAGGATCCTGAGCTGACTTCTCACAGTGGTCTGCTGGAAGCTGGTTTGGCTGTCAGGCACTGATGTAAAGCTCTGTAAGAGGATAAATTGAAGGATTGAATGCAACTTAAGACTTTGTGAAGAAATGTACATCAGAGCCTGTGTAGCTTGCTTTATTTTTTGCTGATTGTTTTCCTGTGATGATGATTTTACTGTGCGGTGCTTGGGTTAGGAGAGATGTCCTTAAAGACATCTGGTCGTGGAACAACACGTTGGCAGTGGAGGTTTTACTCTCCAGTGCTCTTGTGGATGGTGCAGAGAAGTCCAGCTTCCTTATTAGAACTAGTCAATCACTCGATCAGGTACATAATAACAGTCTTCTGGGAGGGATATAAGGGGTAAGAGATTAACCCCAGTCTGCATTACAGATAAGTTTAATGAAGTACTAATGTTAAATACAGGAGGTCATAGCAGCGAGAAAATTGGACTGTTATGACTGAGCCTGTACACGTGAACAGCCTGCAAAGAGCACAGTAGGAGTTACGAACTGGGGAGGTAAAGACAGTGTCTTCTTGGTTCAACTGCTGGCTAAACTGTAACTGGGGATAAAAACACTCCTTTTCTCTTGTGCTCAGTGTGCAGCTGCTTGTGTCCTTTTTAAATGCCCATAGAAATATTACTCTTTAACACATCCTTCTCCATGCTGCTCTGGAGGGGACAAGCTACACTTCATAGCAGGTTACCCAGTGGTTGGTTTCTGTCCACAAGACACTCTTTTGCCTACACTGGGGTTCCTTATTGGCATGATGGTTCTAAGCCAGCAAGTGGGGTCTTAATCTACAGCAAGAAGACATGCAGAATGATAGGAGGGGAAGGCTCAGCAAGTCTATTGGTGCTCACGGCTTTCCCAGTGTAGCTGGTGAATTGGAGCAGTTGTGGGTTGCTGTCCTTTCTGTTGGGGGATTGTTTGTCTAAATTTGGCTTTGCCTCTGTATTAGCCCCGATCAACCTTTGATCCAACTACTTTTGATACTGGTAGACATCTACTTGGTTGAATCAAGATCTGTCCTTCAGTGTTCTGGCTTCTCTTCTACCTGGCTGCTAAAATACTTTGGTATGGATATGGAGCTTGTGGAATGTGGTAGGCTGTTCATGTTTGGAGTCTGAGTGTAGGTAGTACCTATCTCTGAAGAGATTTCTCTGATTGGAATTATGAATCAAAGCAGTTTTCTCTCTTGAGAAGCAAGAAACTGCCAAAATGTGTGTGCAGCAGCTGGGGTTATTCTCTGGCTACAGAGCCAAATCAACCAGAAAACTCTTCTGCTATGTCTTTGCCAGGTCCTCTGGCTTGTTTAAGTGGTTCACACTTTTGCCTGGAGCATAACATACTGCTTTGCCAGCCTTCTGTAGGGAACTGCTGTTGTCCTTGTAGTGCGACAGTCCCAGATAACATGGTCTGAGCACTGTGTGTTCCTCTGCTTTGGAGGGAGCCTGCTCTGCTTATGCTCCCATGTTCTGGGCCTTCACCAAAGAAGAAACACATGCTAGAAGTAGGTGTGGTTGCAGCAATCCTCTCAACCAAACTGTGTCTGTTATAATCAGTTCTTCCTTTTAAATCAATTCAGAAGGCAAAGAATTTCACCTGTGTTGGAGAAGCCATGAACTCTTCAGGGCAGCAGTGACTGCTCATTTTTAGAGAACATCAACTCACATTTCTCACGGCCGTCAAACCAGGGGAGAGTTAGTTTTCTATTTCAAACCCTGCAAATAAGAAGTCTTATAAAATTTCCTGAGTAGATTATGCCCTCATTGTAGTAATGAAGACCACTTACTGTTGTTTAAGCATCTTATGTAGCACTTGGCCTGTAGTAGAAGATACTGCTGCCCATTGGATCTGTGGTAGTTCTCTCCTTTTTGTTTTTTAATTATTTACAGTTTTTTCTTCATGAGTGTTTTGTTGCCTAGTGTGGTGTTGTATAAGCAGTGAAACAAAGATTGCCCACACTAAAAGTGGTGTGTTTGGAGGCTCTTGCTCCAGTGAGATTAAATCTTAATAGGAAATATTGCTCTTACTAGTTCTCGCTTTCTGCAGAGTCGGATGCCCAACCTTATTAGATTTTTGTTGTTGTTGTTTTGGAAGTCTGTCCTGGTAATTTCTTTAACTGTGTGTTCTCTTTTTATTCTCCTGCCTAGCTTTCTGCAGAGGGCGTATTGTGAGAGTGCCCCAAGGCCCTCTTATTCGAGTGGTGGGCACGGAGGCGGTGATCCCTTGCAGCGTGAGTGACTATGATGGACCCAGTGAACAGAACTTTGACTGGGAGTTCTCCCGGGAGACTGACTTCGTGCGGATAGTGAGTACCTGGGATTCTACATTCACCTCTGAGGAGTACCAAAAACGCGTGGGCCGCGGGGATATCAAACTGAGACGGAGCAGCAACGATGCTGTGGAACTTGTGATTAGAAACATCCAGCCAGCTGACCAAGGGAGATACAAATGCTCCACGCCCAGCACTGATGCCACCGTTCAGGGAAATTATGATGCAGAGGTCCAAGTGAAAGGTATTTTCTGAAGAGTGAGGTGTGCTTTAAATTTGGTTTTGATACTGATTATAGATGTACACTTAAGAATGTTTTATTTCTGTTGTTTATGATAATTGTGATTTTTTTTTATTATTTTTTCTCCTTTTCGTTCTTGTTTAATTCTCCTAAAGCCAAAATTGAAAGTTGAGAAATATGACAACAAAGGCAAGTGAGGTGAAGAGAGTCTGTTTACTATAAACACCACTTTCTTTTCTTTGTCTAATAAATATGTAAATAAAACACTAAGCATTGTATTTTCTGAAGATGTCTGCAAGTATTTCATGTCCCTAAACCTCTGAGTAGAGGAGCTAACTTCAGGTAAAAGCCACAGTCTGTCTGTCTTCTCTCACTTTTAGTGTCATTTAGGGATCTTTCTGTATGAAGGAAGTAATCTTCCTTTTCCCCTTTAGCATATAGTCATGTCCTATCCTTGCTCTCTCATTTAGGGTTCTTCAGCAATAAATTGTGAGACTATTCTTTTCCCCCTATATCTTATCTTTTACTCCCATGAAAATTAAGACGATTCTGGACAGGAACAGACAGAATGATATTTGGATGAGAAACTAAAGTGAGGGGAAGGATAAATGAATTCTTGTCTTGGCTTGTTTAAAGCGGAGCACTTCCTGTAATGGTTTTTCAGCTGAATTTCCTTGTTCCTAGAACATGAGTGTGTGGAAGAAGAAATGATTGGCCAGGTTTTGCTCTGTGGTAGTTTTACTACTTCATATCTTAACAGATCACTGTGGGTGTTCCCTTCTTGCTTCTGTTTCATGATGCTTGTGTTTTTTTTGGTCTTTTATCTCGTTTTATTGAATAGTGATTTCCGATGGCTTGTCAGTGAGTGGTTCAAAAGGACGCTCCTCGATGCCTCTCCGTCTCTCTGAGGGCGACTCCTTCAGGTTGCGCTGCTCAGCGATTACCACCTCACCAGAGCACACTCACCTGCATGTGACTTGGCAGATCAAAAGTGGATCAGCTTGGCGGGACATCCTGTCTTTGACTCACGAGGGCAAATTCCAGCCGGGTCCTGGCTACGAGGAGCGGTACCGCAATGGAGATATCCGCTTGGACACAGGAGCGAACGACACGTACCGGCTGTCTGTGTCCCAGGCCTCCTCCGTGGATGGGGGCGCCTACAGGTGTCTTGTGAGCGAGTGGGTGAGAGGGGCGGATGGCTTGTGGCAGAAGATCCAGGAGAAGAGCGTGGAGATAGCCAGTGTGTCGATCCAAAGGACCGGTGAGTGTTACTGATGGGCTGCGTCCACACTGTGATGCTTTGAGAGCAGAAATTGGGTGAGCTGGAGGAAGTGAGCATACATTGCAGGAGAACCTAGAAGGCTGGTGGGATAGCTGGCCTGCTTGCTTCTGAGCCAACAGAAAATGTTTGGCATCATTTTTCTAGCTCTTAGTTTGGGGGAAAAGGGGATTAATGGTGTGGGAGGATTGCCTGGAACCTTCTAGATGCCTAGACCAAGATTTTATCTCATCCTTAGTTCACTTCAGATTGCTCCTGGGTTTTGTATTTCTTATATAAACATTTTTTTTATTCACTGAGCACCCCAAACCTTCTTTCCGCTCCCTTGTTAATATAGGGCTGCTCCTTAGTACTAAACAGCTGCACTTCTCCTGTGAAAGTGGCTTGTGATTCACTGGTAGATGAGAATCTCTTCTGTATGTTATTTATTAAAATAGCATATCAAGAGAAAGGAGGAAGGCAGTGATAATTTAACAAGACCGATTTCACAATGATTTTTATAACTGACACTGGATCACTGGTCTGATTGCTCTACTGTGTTGGCAGGGGTCTAGGACAATAATGGTTATGTTAAACACATCATTGCATGTTAACTAAGGAGACAAAAATACATATAGTGCTGTGCTGAGGATATCCAGATATCCCTGCCCATATAGATTTCAGGACTAGATGCACTAAGTGCTTAATTGCATTAACATTATCACTGCTAGATGAAGGAGGGAGAGCGGGGGTGATGCATCTTATCACTCAATAGGTGGAAAAACAGGCAACGATGGTCCCTCAGAAATATGAGCTTATCATGGTATTTTAGAAGTATTCAGACAGTAAGGGTATCTTTTAATTTTTATAATCCTTTAGTCATTGTAGGGAGAACCCAGAACTCTGGAGTTTTCTGACTAACTCATTTAGATGTAGTTAGTAAGCCTGTGAAATTTGACAGGATCAATCTGCCCCCTCTTTTTCAGGGTGTCTGTTGTACAGTAAAGGTTGCAGTTGCTCTCTGCTGAGGCAGGACTTGCCTAATTAAGAGGTGTAATTCTATATTTTGTCACACTTCTGGAGAGTTTAGTTTAAGCAGGTAGGGTTTAATCAGTGGCTGAAAACAGGGTGAGGATGGCCAGGACCAGTAGAATTACAGTGTTTTCGATGTGGTTTAGAGGTGTGGGTTTGTTTGTTTGTTTGTGGGAGTTTCTGTGTGTGTTGTGGTTTGGTTTTTTTAGTGTTTTTTTGCCTTCACTTTTAGCTCAGTCATTGACAGCATTGGCACTTAGTTAGGTGTGTGAAGTCTTTTTCAAAGTTATGCTAAATGAGATAGGTTATTCTCCAGCAAAGTGTTCTATAAACATCCTGTAGTAGGACTTGAAGAGAATCTTGTGCTGACATCCGAAATCTCTGCACTTGCATGCTAAAATGAACTTGAGTTGTAAATGGTTATATACCTATGGGTAAACTCTCTCCAAGTCCCTCTGTGTACATAATCTGCCAGATTCTGAATGCCCATCACTATTTCATGAAGACAGAAACGCTCCTTGGAGAAACACTGCTCTTAACCTTGCAGATGAGTCTTATTTTGTATTCTGGTATTAGTCTGTTAAATTAGTTAGGCTTTCCTACTGATTCCAGTCTCATGATAAGACAGTGAGGCAAGTCCCAATGAGATATTCATCTGGACTTTGTTTTAACACTCAGGTGGGGCTTGCTACCCTGTGTTCAGTTTGGCTGCTCTGTGTTGTCAGGTGGTGAGGGGTGAGATGAGCATTGCTTGGTTTTACTGGTGATAGTTCTGTGCAGTGTGGCTCTAGCCTTTCTGTGTTGTCTCTCATACCAGATGGTAATCCTAGGAAGTTTTTACAGATGGGCAACTATTATGTAGTAGAACATAGTTTTACATAGAAGTCACTAGTCTGCAGCAGAGACATAACTGCCTGTTTAAAGCAGGTGTCTATATTCCTGGTCTTGGCTGTAGATCTGCTGAGAAGAGCCACTGCTGCAGCAGCCCTGCCTACTGCCTTAGTGGAGACTTAAATGCAGCTGCATTATATGGTGTGGGAACAGTGCCACACTGAGATCCAGATCTCACCTTCGGGGGGTGTAGAATGAGGGAATGAGCAAGTGAAGACATGTGGTAGCCAGGTAACTTGAGGAATGATTTGCACTGAGGTTTACAGATGAACACACACATACAGTGCCCCCGGTTCACCTCTCACCACTAACTAAGGCCAGCTGCTCTATATCTGGTCTTGACAGTGTGATTCCATGGTTTTCTGTTAACAAAGCTGTGGCCAGCCTGGTAAGCTACAGAATGCAGAAGGTCCTGTTTGAATGCTGACTATGACCATATATACTGTGTATATTAAAATACTCACTAGCCAGTGGAGGAGTTTGTTAGATGTGTTTTGAGTGGCTGTTGGTGTTGCTTTAAAGGCCCCAGAGTGTGGTGTCAGAGGAGTCAGCAGTATAGGGAGTTATGCTGCCTTCCGTTTGCTTCCATTTCATGTTTCTGTAACACACCTGAGGTCAGCCAAGACTCCAACATGTGGCCATGGCTGCTTCTCATCTAAATCTGTCCTGTCAGAGGAGCTCAAAAACATGTCATCAGAAACCAAGGTGAATTTTAGTGTACTTCTAGTGATTTCTGTGGATTCTTTCTCTTCTAAGAGATAGTCCCAAAACACTTTGACCCTCCTGTGAGAATGGAAAATAGTGTACACTGCTTTCCTGCTGTGCGAAGGTGACACGTGGTCTGTGACTGGGACAAAGCCTTCACTGACCAGTTACTGTTGAGCTACAGATACGCTGTTCTCCTTCCCTTGTCACTGCCCTGCCCGCATCACACATCCCTTTCTTGACTGATAAAGTGTATTTCCCTTTTAATAGATCACTCATTTCAGTATCCAACAGACATTTGAAGGTAGGGCTGCTGAGCTGCTTCAGAAGCTCCTGTTATAGAATGTTGAAGTCCTGGATAACTTAGAGTGGATTCCTTTTATTAAAAATAACAAATAAAAAAAAATCTTTTGTTTGAATTTTTGTGTCTCTATTTCTAAGCTCTAGATGTGGTCATCTCAACAAGCAATGTGTCTGTGACAGAAAGAGACTCCCTGGATCTTACATGCAACATCACCACAGACAGGAGTGGTATTTTCCAAGCAGAGGTGATGTGGTATTTTTCTGCATCACCTGATGATACCATGTCAGATGCTCAGCTTTTGCTGAGCATGGACCGTGATTCTGTTGTCAGTGATTCAACTCTGATCAGCCTGAGCCACGTAGACAGGAACTCCTATCGCCTGTTGGTGCGGGATGTGGACGTGGAAGACTCTGGCTACTACTTCTGTGAAGCAGCTATCTGGGTACCCCTGCACAACGGGAGTTGGCACAAGGTGGTGGAGAGGACGTCTGCACCAGTCAGTGTGGTGGTGACAGCATTAGGTGAGTGATTCTGCTTTCCAACCTCATGGTTTATGTTATCACTCAATCCTTGGTCCTATCAGAAAAGGGAGAGTACCTTGCAGAATTTCTTCTGCACAAGTTTCTCTCTTGCTTGCATCTATAATCTCTCGTATAAAATATATGTATTTTTCTTTATGCAAATATCCTTAGAAGTAAAGGAGAAATACTAAAAATGAAACTCCAGGAAAACTTTTTAAAAAGCCTGTTTTTTTAGGGAGGGGTCTAGATATGTCAGCCTACCCTGTCTGTTTCCTTGTTTATTCCTGGGGAGAGAATAGCTTCAGTTTAGAAGCAGTGAAACTCATGGCGGTGTTGCAGGATGCTGTAGGTAGGATATCTGCCCCTGCTAAAATTTACAAAGTATTGGTGGTGTTGGAAGCATGGATGAACCTAGAACTGAGCTGGGGGCAGCACTGACAGAGCTGTAGTACTTGGTGTCTGTTCCCAGCTTTGACTGGATGCAAGTATCCGGGCCCAAACCCTCTCAATGTACCCTTTCAGATCCTTTTGTCTTGAGAAACTGGTGGTACTGTCCAGCTACAAAGGCAGAGCTCCTCCAACATAAAAGTACTGAATGAGGCCAGCATATAGAGAGCCTGTTTTTCAGCAATAAATAGCTGTGCCATAAGGTTAAATCCCAGTGACAATGACTTGAAATGTTGCATTTTAGCATTGTGCAGAGCAATTGAGCCGTGGCTGTTTCCAAGTACACTTGTAATGTGTGCTAGAAGTGCACAAGTGATGAATGTCTTAATTTCTTGTCCTCATTCAAATTGCACATTCAACTCGTGAGTGTTCCCTCCTTCCCCCACTTGCATGCGTGTTCATGCGTGTACAGGTGCACGGTGTGCTCGTGTATTCTCTTGTAGTGCCTCTACCTGTAGGACTATTCCTTACTCTTTTGGCATTATTTGGAAACAGGAGAGAATAAAATCTGCTCTTTAGCAGATGCAGATGCTTGGTTGCTAGGGAGAGGGAAAGTAGAATAAATTTTCGGCATTTGAGGTTTTTGTCTGCATCCAGAATTCACTAACTCCTCCTCCTTAATGGAAGTAAAGAGCTGCTGGAGTATTAAGTTGTTGAACTGTCAGTGAGGCTGTTCTTTGACAGCTGACAGAGTGGAGGAATGAGGTTTATCCAGCCAGCCTTTTATTCTTTTTAAATCCTCTGTTTGAGTGTCTGTCAGGGTGAAGCACCTATCTGGAGTGGTGCTGTCAAAGAGAAAACTCTCTTCTCAGTGGTCCTTCCCCTGCCTGCAAATAAAACAAACCTGAAGTGATTTTCTAAGAACTCGAGTTTCTTGCAGGTTTTTCCTTGTGTTGCTGTCTAGAGAAGAGCTTCTGCTTTCATAGTCTTTGTTGCTGTGAAAATATGAGTTGGTCTTGAATGCCTTCTTTTTGGAAGGGGAAGGGGAAGTAAGGGGGAAAGATAAGAGAATTGCAGAGTGTGAGCAATATATCATGAAGCCCTGGAGTTAGGTAGTCTTTTGTGAATGAGAAAGGAAGAGTAGTGTAGCTGTAGGATCTATGGGGGCTTACACCAAAAGTGGGTCTTGAGCCCTGTTAATAATCTATGCTTCGGTTGCAGCAGAGTTCTGTGCATTTTCTTTTTATTTTGCTTTACTCATACTGAAAATGTGCAGAAATCTGTACATGTTCACTGGTAGTGGATACTGTGGACTTAAGTAAGCAGTACTTTTATGCTTTCATGTTGCCTAATGCCTCAAACTCACTATCAGTATGACCAGATTCTCTGGTGTCTGGGAATGCCCTTGTTCTTGCTAGGTGCAAGGACACTGCATGTGTAACGCTTAATGGTGAGAGATCTTTCCTGCAAGCTGACATAGCAGCAGCCCAGCTTGCTAGATGCAATTGTTTTTATCCTTTTGCATCTGAAGTCCAAAAGTGCATATGCGCACAACAGTTTGCACAGCAGTTCTATTAAGATGCTTTATTATCTTGTCTCACTGGTAAGCTAAGCCTAAGTTTTAGCCTCGGATTGCCTTCTCTGTCCCAATTATAGCTTCGGTTAATTGTTTCTAGGAGGGCAAAATGCCAAGAAAAACATAAAAGCAGGAAATAAATACAGAGCACTGAATACAGTTACAATGTAAAAGCCTTGTGATGAGTATTGGCCGAGCAGTTGGAAAGCTAGTCATTTTTCTGAATTATAGTAGGCAGCAAGACAAAAATATTCTAATACTAGTAAATAAATATGTATTTCCTTTGTGGTGTGAGGTCCTTGCTATAATCTTTTTCCTTTACTATCTCTGTAGTCTGAGAGAAAATAGGCATGCGGCTCCCTTATCGCTTGTAGGCTTAGGACAGCCAGCTATTTCAGATTTAAATACAACAGTCCTGTTCTTAACCCATGAATTTCAGGCACTCATTTTCAAGCATGAGATATTCCAGCCTTATAGCTGTGCAGCATATACTCCTCTATTCAGGCTGTGAAGCTTTTCTGCTCTATGTATCTTTGACTCTTAACCTAGTTAGTATTTATTAACCTGTGGAGTATTTATTATGCTGACCACTGAAATTTGCTGTGCACTGCTCTTGGTGCTGCCTGTGGCCAGTTCCAGTGGTGGTATCCATGTCCCCTGGTTTGGGTGTCTGGGTGGGTGAGGTGGCGTGGTTCTCAGTGGTTTTTTAACCTTTTTAAACTGTGTTGTAGAGACATGATGGGATGTTTAAATGTGGAAAAGAAAGCAAATCATGATGGGGAAAATGGCTTCTTATCCTGGAGAGATACTGGGAAAATGGGATGTCTCTGGTCAGTCCAAAGCTGAGGAATAACCAGTGTTGTGCTGCAGGCTGCCACAGGCATTTGAACAGGTGCAAAAAGTGACTGACTGAGTTGAACCTGAACCCACCATGTGGGTTCTTGGGCCAGGCCTAAAGGAGAGAATTACCTTGCTCAACAAGAGCCTAGTCTGTATTTTTCTGACGTGGTCTGACTAGACATATGAAACAGAAGGTCTGGTTTTGAAATGCAGGCCTGGGGAAAGCTGTGTCAAACTGGTGCAAGTTGGAGAACCGTAGTCCAAGTTCCCAAGTCTTGTAAGAAAAATGCATATTCTGGCACTTCGTTTCTAGCTCAGGTGCTTTCACCTGAGCTGAATGTTAGAAGTTAGCATAACTTTTAATAAGTTCTCCATTTTCTCCCTTCTGCTTGTAGCTTCTAACCTCTTTTTTTTTTTTCTGTGTTTCTTCTGCAGAGCCAGACTATGAGGTGTTTCTGAACGTGTCTAAAACACCCAAGTTTTCAGATGACCCCACGGAGTTCAACTGCAGGATCACAAATGCACAGGACACAGAAGCAAACCTCCGCTTCACAGTCTCCTGGTACTACAGGCAGCGCCTGCGCAGTGATGACGTGGTGACAGATGAGCTCCTGGCCTCGATGGATGCAGACTGGACCCTGCTACCTGGGGACAGGAGCAGAGAGCGGATTCAGAATGGGGAAATAATCTTCTTTAAGAAGTCTGTTGACACCTTCAGCTTACGAATCCAGTGGACTTCAGAAAGTGACAGAGGGGATTACTTCTGTGTCATCTCTGCGTGGAACAGGCACCGCAACAACAGCTGGGTAAAGAGCAAGGATGTGGCTTCTGCACCTGTCAACATTTTCTGGGCTACACAAGGTAGGAGCTTGGCACCAATTCAGTGGAAGATCTGGATGGCTGAGATAGTTTTCTCTTGAGTAGGCTTGTCAGCCAGAAGGCCTGCTGTTGAGCTCTGGAAATGGGGTTCTGTGTTATGAAGATGAAAAATCACTATCACCTTGTGTAAAAACCTCTGGTTTGTGGAGGGAAGTAACTCCTTAACAGCACTCACCAGTTTTATGCAACAGTTTCAGTGGAATTGCAAAGAAGATATATGTCCATCAAACTGCTGAGACATCCAGGAGCTGGGCTGATAGTGTCAGGGGTGGCATCCAGCAGTGTTGCTGTGGTCATTGCCCCCTTCATGGCTTGGAGTATTTCGGTCTCTTTAGGGTGCCTCTTGCTGCTAACAGCAGGGTTGTATTGAGGTGAAAGGAGGAATGTCACTCTGTCTTCTATGTCTGCCAGTTTGAGAGTTGTGGTTTTGGTTTTCTCTCCTGTAAGTCCATGTTTAGAAGGCACGTCTAAGGAAGTTCATGGGTGTAGTACTATCAGAGTATCCAAAAGTAAGTGGGTACTAGAACAAAAGAATTCAGTGGCTAGCTTGGATCTGGGCCTTTTTGAGGCAGTGGTGAACTAGTTCTGGTCAGTATTTAACTGACTCTGGGAGCGTTTTTTAGAAGCTTAATAATTACCTGAGTTGCTTAATGCTGGTTTAAAATGGGCCTGTGTATCCTGGATGTTCTGTAGAGTGATACCATTTTTGCTCAAGTGTGAAGTCATGCAAGAGGGTCCTGCTGGATAACCTAGGATGTAATGTCTTTGACAGAACTCTGTGCTTAGCTAAGCTGCATTTACAGTGATAGATTTGTTTAACAATCTAGCTTAGGCATCCACGGGCAGAGAACTGTGTTTCATAGTCAAGCAGTTTGAAATAATTTTAAAGTTGTTTAGGGAGAATCCCTAACAATCTCCATCAAACTGGAGATCATCTGCTGTGATTCTGCTTCAGTGGAGAGGGAAATGGTGGGTTGCCTGCTCAGTACTCCCTGTATCCCCAGACCAAGCGTGTGGTCCAGAAAAAGGTCATTTTTTAAAAATTTTTTTTTTCCTGAAGCCAGCTTCTCCAGCAGCAATGAGATCTCTCATTAATGCTGAGTGCTGGTCACAATTAGTTCAGTGTTATGCCCCAACACGGAGCGTGTGTGTACGTGCACGCATGTGTAATGGATCGTGCCTTTGGAGCAGCTAGAGACCAGCTGGAGTTGAAAAGTCTCAGCCTGTGTTGACATTTCTGAGGGAAAACAAACCGTGACAGGTGTGAACATTCCCTTGTTCCTGGTTTTGTTCCAAAAACTCTCCTAATTTTGCAGCCCAAATGTAAATGTTATAGTCCCCATGCTGAAAAGTACGTTTTGTTGGCAAAACTTGGAGTTGGGGGATTTATTACGTGAAAGTGAGCTCTCCTACAAAAACATCCTCCTCCTGAAAACCCATGTCTCATGTATATAAGATGGGGAGGGCAGTATGTGGGTTTGATTTCTCCTCCTTTCCTTCCACCCTGTCAACCCCTCCCTGTTGTGCAGTGTAGCCCCGCATGCCTCTCTCTGTGTGCCCTCTCTCTTGCCATATCCTGCTGGTGTGAGCTCCAGACTGGGCTGTGAGCCCGGTGCTGCAGCCAGCAACTATGAAGGAGTTAATCTGCTGCTGCCTCTGCTCTCTGACTGTTGTTTTGACAAGTATCTCTGGTGATTTGAGTCCCTAACTGCTCCCAGTGCTTATAAAAGCCAGCAGCCAGGCTCCCACATGTTTGCCTAAGGAGAGAACAGAAATTTGCCTCTTCCTAGGCACAGAAAGGAGAGCTTATGCCTACGTAGAGACCTTTTTTCCACCTATTTCATTATTTGCGTCTTCTGTGTTAACTTTAGAGCAGTGCTCAAGGAGGGGGGAGGACTTTGGAGAAATCCCACTTTGATAAAGGTTGTTCTGAGCTCTTGGGAAAGGAGAGATGGTTTTATGATGTGTCGGTGGGCCAATCAGCACGGAGGGGTGTTGAGGATAGGGAAGCCTTTGCTCAAAATGCAAACATCATGTGTAGATGTCAAAAATCCTTTCTTGTGTGTTGAATAGTAAGTGGTATGTTTTCCCATTTTAACTTGGGGTTTTATTGTCTTTGTTTTCTGTTTTGTTCTGTGGGGACCAATAGTGCTCACGTGTCTTTCTGCTTACTCAGCTTTGCAAATGCAGCCAATTGCTATCATAGATCACCCTTGGTTTTGACACAGTCTGCCTGATATGTTTCTTCCCCTCTTCCACCTTCTCCCCTGACAAGGTGACAAAGAAAGGATCTCTCACCTCAAAAATGAAACATGTCAGTTGTATTCTTATTTTTTGCTTATTTAAAGTGCAAATTTCAGTCAGTAAAAAGGGGTAAAGTAAGGGAGGAAATCTTTTTGACTGGCTCTGCAAATTATTTTCATCCCAGAAAAAGTCTGATCGTTTAAAAATAATTTTATTTATTAATTTGAGTGAGTGATGCCTACATTTAGAACACAGTTACTGTTTGCAGTGGAATGTGAAATCAATGCTTTTTTCCTAAACTAGTATTGTCAAATTTGAATCTGCATGGAGTACTTTGCTAAAGAGAACATTATCTTTTAATTGAAATTCCAAATCCCAAAGGTACTATTATTTTAGGTTTTGTTAATAGTCCTGTCTTTAATTTATGAAATAATTATATTTAACGTAATGTTACTTGTCCTAAGTGTTTGCCCAGGCCCTCCCATCACAGTTAATTGGGAGCAAGGGCATCTTAATCTTTCAGACAGTCCTGCAAACAGAGAGCAGATAATATTTCTGCCACCCACTTTCCTTTATCGTTGCTGATGTGTAATAGACACTGTGTAATACAGACAGGCAGTTCCTCCTGAGCAAAGAAATTCCCCTTGCTGTGGCACCACACTGCTGGGTGTCTGTGCCAGTTTGGGTGTAGGAAGGAGAAAGTGCCTTGAGTTTGGTGTGCCAACCCCAGTCGGGGCTGGCTGGGCTCTTTGTGCCCAGGGCTGTGAGAGGGTACAGTGTTTGTGCTCTGCGTTTGGCGGAGGAGCAGGACAGTGAGGGGATGCTGATGTGTGCAGCAGTGGGGAGAGCCCTGTGTGGGATGAACACGTGTTATGTTGTAGTGCAGGCTTCGTGTGCCTCTTGTACTTTCTGCACTCTTGGTATCGGAGCTGCTTGGGGCCATTATTGTACCTTAGGGTGTTGTACAGCCATCTCTTCCTACGAAGGCACAGCTGTCATTACCTTAATGTCTGTTGCATTCCCTGTACTTGCAATCTAGTTAGTGCATTGGGGGATGAATAATACGAATATTGAGATGTCTTGTCAGCAGCCTCAAGTAGTGCCATTAGGCTCTGAGGTTCCTGTTGGCCGGGGCCATCGTGCTGCTTTTCCGAGTGGAGTCAGTGGAAGGTGGAACTGCAGGGAACGTGCTGTTTTCTAAAGCCTCCTTGCTTTTGTAGCTGTTAGACTTCTTTAGAAATTTGACTGGCTTAGATTTGGTGAAAAGCCTTTTTGGTCACTACCCAGGAAGCTCTCTTGAAGCTGAGCATGCAGTTTGTGGTAGAGAGCAAGAGGAGCATTATAGCGTGGCTTAACCACTTGGACTGGCCAGTGATGGAAGGCAGAAGCTTGCACTGCTGGGCTCCAAAGTACAGCTTACTCAAATTTCATTTGAATCATTTGGCTAGGATTTCTTCTGCTGCTAGCCCTCTGTCTTGGAGCCGTGCCCAAACTGGTTATAAGCTTTGGATATGGTTTACTTAGGATCTCTTCCCCTACCACTTTCCAACATAAACTGCAGATTGGAGCCTACTGTATACAGCTGACCAGGGTGTGTTTTATTGTGCTTTTCATTCATGGAGCTTTACAAGATGATGATGAGACTCCACATGGGACTGCAGGCATGTGTGCAAAGAGACAAGAGTGCGGAGTAGCGGTCAAGGCAGACTTTGCTCCCTTGGCAATTCCCAAAAGACTAGGAGACCTTAGGCTGTAGTTCTTGGAAGAAAACGTTGATATGACCTCTCTGGCCCATCTTACGCTACGAGGTCCGATGAGTAATTTCTGTTAACATAGGAAAAACAAAGAAACTTTCCCATTTAATTTTCCATGCATATTACTGCTATTCCTAAGCTACGTGCCAAGTTTTTGGTCTGCCCTCTCACTCATAATATGCACTCTTACAGAGGCAACTACATGGTTTTCTGGAGGAGTGAAGGAATGCTAATTG
The DNA here is from genome assembly GCA_013396755.1 of Sclerurus mexicanus. Taxonomy (NCBI): domain Eukaryota; kingdom Metazoa; phylum Chordata; class Aves; order Passeriformes; family Furnariidae; genus Sclerurus; species Sclerurus mexicanus. The sequence continues at coordinate 1,576,254 of VWZF01005014.1, forward strand.
CATTTCATCCGCTCCTACTAAAGAAAAATTTTGGCACAGGATCACACTGTTAAGAATGGTGATCCAGACTTTTCCAGTTGATAGGAGGCATATTCAAAAGTGTTCCTTTTTATATTTTGGGGGTTTTTACTGTTTTGGAATAAGAAACATTAAGCACCTGTACATGGTGGGTTTTTTGCCCCCTTCTGTATTCTGATCTGCTTTTCTCATAGTCTAATAAAAGAGGAGGTGCCCCTGCGTTCTATGTTCATCCAACCTAGGGATCTCAGTGGTTTTAAAAGGTAGGAAAACCCTTTGAAAGGACTTTCATAAAAACACATCTCCTTGTTCTATGTTCGGCATCCCAGTTTCTAAACCTTTTGAGTTTTACCACTGTTCTCCAGCTCTGTCTCTGGGCCTCAGATGTTCCCCTTCACAAACTCTACACATTGTACTTCTGCTGTCCCGTGCTACCACCACTCCTTTTTCCTTTTTCTTTAGCAGAAATACTTGGTAAAAGCATTTGCGATTGGCCTCAAATGGAAAGGCAAGAAAGTATGTCTGGGAACAAATTTGCTCTTTCCTTGAAGAGGCCAAGACATTGCCATTTGTACTGCTGCCTGGCCTTTGGCTTAGGGAATAGTTAAGGCATTTGGAGCCCAGGTAGTAGGGAGGGTTATCTCAGTTGTGTCTGTACTGCTCTGAACGTGTGAAGGTATTTTGTCTTACATACACATATGAAAGACCAAATGCAAGATTTCTGGTGTCTGGGACCCACTGTTCTGACATGAAGATGAACAATGTAAAGAATATACACATCAGGAGGCATTTTTGCCCACAGCCTGCTCATAAGGCCTAAAAAGCAAAAATATTTTCCAGAAGTATGGCCAGCTGTTTGTGCTTCTGCTTTTGGGGTGAAATATCATTGACTTCTATATTCCTAAAATATGAGAAGCTCATCTGTGCTGGGCTCCTAAATGCTGCAACCTTATGAAGAGGGTAATATCAGAATCTCATGGACACAGAACAGGGGGAAAAAAGTATTTGAAATCTAGATTCATATATATATATATATGATGAGTTCTTTAATAAAGGAGTGCAGAATAACTCTGTACAACTTCAGTTGTGATTGTACCCTGAGTGCCTGAATGTGCAACACTTGTATTGTCACTTGCTTAGTGGGTGGAAGTGTGAGGGGGGTTTGGTGTGGAGTATCAAATAATTCAGTGCTCAGCTAGACCACTAGAAGTATCTCAGCCTTCATTGCTCCTGCTGTTTCTTTATATAGCTTTGTACTGTGATCTGCTTTATACAGTACTGATTTAAAGTTGTCATACCGGGTTTCTCATCTTGTGGGCTGTGTTTACTCATTGTGAAAACTGCTGCTTGAAGGCAAAACACTGCAAAATGTAATCTTGACAAGTATCTTGTTGCTCTTGTGGGGAGGACATAAATATTTCTGCATTTAGTTCAGTTTTGGGAAATGTGTTACAATCTTGGCATTGCTTATTTCCCTTTTTCTGAGGAGTTTCACCTTGCATAAAGGTGATCTGTGTAGTTTTTCAAGAGATCTACACTTGTTTTTTTTAATAAAGGGGGGAAGGGAGAAGAGATTGCAGCAAAGTAAGTCCAGAGAGTTGGGTTGGTTGTATTTTTCCAGTACTGATACTTTTACATATCTGCCCCAGCCCTCCCTTCCTTAGGAAGAACCTGGATGTGCAGGGTGTCTCTTCATCACAATAGCAGGAAATCAACAACTCCCTTTCCTTTTATCTTATTCTTATTTCAGTCACTCCTCATTTTCTCAGTTTCTCACTGTGAGCTTGTATTTTGTGTGTCTTGGGGCTGTTGCTCTTAGATGTATAATTATCCCAAACCCTGTAATTAAGGGATTCTCGGGATTGGGGAGCCAGCAGAGAATGGAGAAGGAGTGGAAGGAAATTGAGCAGTAAGTGGTGCTGGCATTCTTGATGTCAAATGGGCTGTTGGTAAATGTCAAGGCTTCTCTTAGGATTGTACACATGGGAAGTAAGGGGGTGCGGTGGGGAAGAAAACCTGGAGGCAGAGGTGTGCCTAACTCTTTTTTACCATGGAGTTGTGTGTTTGGGGATGCTGGGGTTGGAGACTTCTCCTGTTACCGCCAGCTTTTGTTATGTGTTTTCAGCTGAGTGTGTCTGCATTGCTGTTAGGGTGGATTTTCAAGGGAAATAAGGGATGCTACACCAGGTGCTGCCAGTTCAGTTAGTTTCTGTCGCTAGCTGTGAGTTCTTCAGTGCTGTCCTTGTACCCTGTCACTGAGGGTGCTCTTCCAGATCCAGTGTAAAACTGGAATTCTTAATCTTGTCTAATATCTTTACTCCTGAATAAAATAATTCTGGAGGTCCTGTCATGCTACAAGCTGTGTGTTTGCATTATCTGTTCAGTATTTGGTGTTCGTTTGAATTCTTGCATCTTGAGCCAAACTGTTGTGTACTGGTGTGTACGTGCACTGTTGAGTAGCATTTGGGGATGTCAATATGTGTTTAGAGAAATGTGCTGGGATTTCTCTCCAAAAAATAAAAAGAACTTCGCCTGTAATCTTCTAGACTGAAAGGTGCTGCAGAAATATCCCTACCTATTTATTAACCCCCTCTCTTGCTGCTTATTTCCTTCCCTCTTCAGATTACACGCTTACAGTGGAGGCGGTGAAATTGAAGCCATTCTTTGTAGCAGGCCACACCTTTGAGATGACATGCAAAGTGTCTTCGAAGAACATCAAGACGCCGCGCTACTCTGTCCTCATCACGGCCGAGAAGCCGCTGACGGATCAGTCAAACCCCAACGGGACCACCCGCATCATCTCCTTGAACCAGGACTCGGTGGTGCGGCTGGAGGACTGGACGGACCAGACCCGTGTGGACGGCGTGGTTCTGGAGAAGGTCCAGGAGAACGAGTTCCGCTACAGGATGTATCAGACCCAGATTTCAGATGCTGGGCTGTACCGCTGCGTGGTGACTGCCTGGTCGCCAGGGGGTGGCGGCATGTGGCGCGAAGCAGTGAATGGCTTGTCCAACCCTATCCAGATAGACTTCCAGACGTCAGGTTGGTATAGAATCTGGCAGCTGTGTGTTTAAGACAAGAAAGGGAAAGAGTTCTGTGATGCTTTCCCATTGATTTCCCTGTCTCTCAGAAATACCTACTCTTTGGCATGATGGCTGGGAGCTATGCTTGTCTCCTTTGGTGGTACTTGTGTCCTTTGTGCTATTGATTGTTTACAGAAAGATGTTTAATGAATTGGCTGTAATCATAACCCCTGGGTTTTTCTTTACTAATGCGGCTTTTATGGTCCTGCAGGCTCAGAGCTGGTTCTCAGTATGTAGCAACTGCTGCTGCATTTTCCAGCTGTATCACTAGATTGCTGTTAGTAGTGGCTGCTCTGGAAGAACATTAATATAAACTGGATTTCTGTTCCAAAACAGACTCTATTAGCATACCATTAAATTCCCCGAGCACACCTCGCCGTTGATGTAATTGCAGAAAATGGTCAGGTCAAGGTAACATTTCAGCCATCTCAGCAAGTGTATCCTGCTGTTGGAAGACCTTAGAGGTCTCTTATGGCTGGACTACAAAGCTCCACAAATTGGGATGAATTTCAGTACCCAGAAGGACATCCTGTTCCTCAGTTGCTGGCTGAAACCCTTACTTTCAGCTGTAACATAGTCTGCCTGTTGAGATTTTTTTCCTAGGGAAACATGCCTGAGCTGATATGTTGTTGGGGGGAGGGAGAGAGGGACAGCATTGATCTGGATCATCAGAGATGTTTGTTAACACTGACTTCCTATCACATTATATCATTGGGAAGTGCCGTGGGAGTTTTTATAACAGTGGTGCGCTTAGGAGTGAAGGGCTCATCTCAGGGTTTGAAACCAAGCTGGTGATTTCTTGAGCAGTTTCCTAGTCCAGAGGTGCTTCTTATGTTGGAACTCTCTAGTTAGCTGCTTTATTGCAAACCTTCTGCACTTTCCTGTTCCTGTTCACAGGCACAGCTGAGGAGGAGGTCTTTCCTCTCACCGCTTGTTCTTCATGCTCTCATTCTGCTTATAATGGCAGGCTGCAGGATATTTAGAAGATGTGTCTGTGACTAGGCAAGAGCAGCCTGACTTCTGGTTGCATCTATAACTAACATAATTGTTCTGTATGAGATGAATTCTAGCAACTAAGCTTCCTTACACTAGGCAGACTGGGAAAAGGACAAGGGCTGAGTGTAGAGGGACAGCCTGGCAATGAGGGTATCACTCTGTAAGAAGCTTTGAGAGGTGTGGCATCCTGATATGAACACTAATGAAGAAGCAGCTTGATCTAAGCTGTCTGGAGAGAGGACGTTGACTCAGCTCAATGCTTCTTTATGTTCTATGTTAGTTTCTGTTTGGCTTTTTGTTTAGTTTTATGTTAAGTTACTGTCCTGAAAATAATCTGTTAGTTGTGCCTCTTAGAGCAGCGTTGTCAGAGATGAATATTGCTGTAGGTATGTTGTCTTTCTCAGGGTGGTTTAATGGGCTACAGTTTTAGCATTACTACTCTTGATATCTGGGTCAGACACAGTGGGAGAGCAGCATTTGCAAAGGGGTGATAAAAGAAACCAGCAAGAATCAAATCTGTCCCAAACCGCACCCTTCCCCTCCAAGCTCTTATGTGGAGGTTTTGCAGCACAGAAGGGGTGGTTGGTGCCCCTCCCAGCATTGCTTGTCTTATGTCACTTTGAACTCCTATCCAAAAAGTTTGGTGGGATGCTATTGATACCCGTGGTTCAGAGGGAAAACTGAGAGCTATGCAAGGGAGGGAAGTGTGCGTGTTGTAGTCTTGACTTCTTTTTGCTGTCAGTCTGTACTCTGAGCCTCTTCACCCAGATAGGATTTCTGGAGCGTGGAGTGAAGAAAGGGAAGCAGCATGTCAAGTGCCCTGGGAATGTGTGAATTCCAGTAGTAGGGCTGGAGCAGGGGTTGGGATGGTCCTGAAGCCCTGTCAGCTTTTCATTCTTTGCAAAAGAATGAAGAGAGAAATGAGGTCCCAGGCACAATTTACTGCAGTGCTATTTCCCAAAATAATCTTGGCATGTAGCAAATTTTTTCTTGAAATACCTTCAGTTTTCTTTAATTGATGGATGAACCTTGCGTCCTTCAGTTGTTGCTCGGATATCCCTGCTGGACATTGACCTCTGGGCATAATGAGAACATGTGATAAGCACAGTCTGAATGGACTCACTGTGGAATTCCTATTTGGAGAATTGTTTGGAATTAAATATGCAATACAGAAGAGGGTTTGTGGGTGTGTTATTTGGTTTTGTTTGCTGAGGTCTACTGTGATGCAAACTGAGGCTGACTCAGGGAGCCAGAGGTAAATGGCAAAGTTGTGGAGCAGCTATAAAAGCACAGCTCAGATATCACACCCTTCTCCTGCATCCTGTGGCACGGGCAGCTCTCAGACTTTTTCTTCAGAAAAAGAAGCTGGTGCCAGGGTTTCCCTAATGGGCATGGTGAAAGGCAGAACTACTGAGGGAGATAGTTGTTTCTAGGGGGAATGAGAAGCTCCCCAAAATTGGAGGGAAGATAATAGCAGGGAAAGTGCAGAAAAAAGGTGGCCATGCAGCTTTCCAATGCACTGTAAAACCCGGGAAGCACCACTCTGCTAAATCCTGAGTTATAGGGAGGGTGGGAGGTGGTGAGTAACTTACGACTGTGTTTGGCCCTGATAGGAAAACTTAAGGAGTCAATTACACTGATTTGTGGGGTTCTTGAAGTGTAACAGAAACACGCTGCTGGACAGGAATTTAATAAGGCGGTATAATTTTGAAAAATAAAAGGTATTCCAGTCTCCTGACTTTGAAGTCTCGGATTTAGGCAGCGTTTTCAGCCTGCATCATGGGGGTTGAAGTGGGGAGGTGATCAATACAGAAGCAGCATTTTCAGCAGAAGGAAGCCCTTAAAGGGTTTTACGTGAAGCTTTTAGTCCTAGGAGGAATTTCTTTCTCAGTTGTTTTTATTGATTCCCCTTTGATGGGGGATGGTGAACCTTGCTAGGATTGGAAATCCTTCACTCCAGTTTGATTCTCTCCCAGATCTCTCTGAATTGAGTGATGTTTCAAAGAGGTGTTTTCAGCATGCACACACATTGTGCAGTGTGATCTCTCTAAATGGCAGGGGCATGTAAGCTGTTCATGTATGGGCTGGGGACTTCACTCATGAAACTGCAGTGTTTCCTGCCACAATAGGCTTGAAATGTGGCAGTCCTCTGAAACGTTTTTCCATGAACATCTGTGGAAAATGTCTTCCTCAGATTCTTTCCGTTCAAGGCAGAACTTGCTGGCTGCAAGCAGAGACCTCCTCTCTTCTTTCTCCATTTGCTGTTGCCGAGGGACGTATTTATTCCATTTAGTTAACAATCTGAAATGTTAACGTAAGGGCATTTGATTGAAACTTCCTGAACTAAAAACACAAAATGGGAATTTTGTCCACTGAATTGTATAAGCTGGATGTTGGGACAGGGGTGTGGTGAGGAGGAGCCTACTAGGTCATTAGTTTCCAAATACTCAAATCAATGGCAGATTGTTCTCTGCTGAATATATTTTAAGACCAGAGAGGCTCTTGTGAATCTTCTGGTATGACCTCATGAATAACATGCATCATTAGACCAGTTTGGTGAAACGAGTGCCTTCTGTATGTCCAGTAGCTGTAAGCAAAATAAGCTTATTTGAGGGGTGGGGAAGCTGTCCCACATGAAGAGTTTCATTTTCTTCAGTGCTTATTTTTTGTTTTCCCAGTCTAGAGCAGAAGTTCCGCTATCTCTTTTTGAAAAAGTTGCTCAGAAATGCTCAGAAGAGCAGCTGCCAGTGTTTGTCTTGAAATTCCTCTTAATTTCATTGTACTGTTTCTACTCCAGTGCATCCTCTCTCCTCTTGAGCTCTTGGTTAATGCACATGTACGTGGCCTTTTTTTTAGCCTGGAACACACTTACCTTCTGTTCCTTGCTGTTCTTCTGACGCCAGTGTATCAAGACAGCTTCTTGTAAGACTTGTGATCCCACCCACCCACATGGAAGTCTCACTTGTCTTCTGGTCCTCTGGAGGTGTTTCCCCGCTGGCAATACCCTGCTAGGGCTGAGCAGTGGATGGGAGAGGCTGTTGTCTTTTCATGCTCCTCTTCACCCTCAGCCTGAGCTGAGCTGGCCAGCAAAGGTGGGAGTCCAATAGCTGGAAACTTTCTTGACATCAGAGTACTTTCCTGATGCAGGTCTCTACAAGTATCTCTTTCCAATGGCTCCATCAGCCTGCCAGCTGCACTTTAATGCTGAGAAACCTGGTCTCTGTGAAGTCCACCTGGTTTATCCTGGCATCATAAACTCTTCTTTGGCATTTGTCCTTTGATTTTCAAACCCTTTCACCATGAACTGGGCAACCAAGGTTAGTGGTTAGGATGTCTTTACCCACTACACACTCACAGGGGCTTCCACAGAAGTGACTTACTTTTGTTTCCCTTGAGGGAAGCAGGGAGTAGGAAGCTTTTAATCTAATGTTGAGAAACATGATATGAGAGAGAATCATTTGGAGCTTGGCTGTGCTCTGAGCTGTCTTCCGTCTGTGCCATTCACCAGCGGGCAGAAAGTTCTGGAGAGGCAAAAATAAAAGATAACTTTTAAAGGAAGCATCTCGATGAAATCTTCATTTTTTTTGGATTACATCTGTATGTGAGCTCATTGCACAGCAATGTATTATCATTCACTCTGGACGAAGCTGAGAGAAACCAAGAGCTCCTGAAATATGAGCTGAGTATTGATGTTGAACTTGCAATTAAAATGAAATGATGCCCTGCAATGACCCTGAGAGATACTCAATTTCAAGAAAGGCAAATAGAAAGATTCTTAAAGGAAAGAAACCTTAATCACAGAAATGAGTGAAAAGCAATGCAGTAGAAACTCCTTGGCAAGAAAGGCTGGTATTTTCCAGCCACTGCTAATGGGCAGGAACGTGCTTTGTCATTTTGTGCCTGTGTGCATTAATTTGTAGCTGGAAGTACAAACCACAGACTTAACTACTGAGGGCTTCTTCCAGTAACAGCTATTATGAGGCTTGGGGTAAAGCTCGTTAGGGAGCAGCTTCATGAAGAAGCAGGGAAAGGGCAGGGGTCTGGAATAGTGTAGGTGAAGAAACTCATTATCTGGAAAAAGGCAGGTCATGGGATTCTCAGTTGAAGAGTGAATGATTTGGTGCCAGGGCAGATATGAGTAATATTTTGGAGGATGGACAACTTGTGGGTTGCATAATTTTTTTCCCTCTCCATTGTGGTATGTGGTGCTGTCTGATTGCAAGTAGGGAAGCTGCATGCAGGGACTGCGGCCACTCTGCCCAGTAATGGACTGGGCACGGGCTTATTGGGTGGAATGGGCTGCTCTGGGTCTCTGTTGTCATCAGGTTACTTGGCCTTTCTCTGCTGTGCTTTACTTGTCTGGGAAATAAAGGTAGCTTGTGTCTGTGGGGAGACTGCACCTTCTTTTGCAGAGATATCGAAATGGTAAGATGATATCGAAAAGGCCAAAATGTCACCTGGGACCTAGATAATTAGGATCTCTCCTGTTATAAATCTGGACCTTAACTGGCTTTTGGTTCTTCTCCCTCCTTTCCCCCTTTTTCTTTCAGACTTAAGGTGTTTGGGTTACTGAGCAGGGAAGGAAAGCAGGGAGACTGGAGTGACATCAGATAAATAGGGCTCAGGATTTTTTTTTCTCCAATTTGTAAATCCTTAAGTTGAGTAAATCAACTCAACTTGAACTTCTCCTTTCCACCCTGCAGCCTGTTCAGTGTGAATCTGAGCACAAAGTAATAAATCAGTTTTGGGGAAGCTTATAAGCACTTTCTCCTTTTGTTTTTATATGTGAAAGAATTAGCAAAACACTTGTGAGCCAAAAACTGTAGCACTTACAGGATTTGGATCATGGAGTTATCTTCCTGGGTTATGTGAAATCAACAGTTTGAGCACTGAGATCTTCCCTAAGAAGGGTCATACAGAAGAAATTATACCAAACAAGTTCTGATCCTGGAGCCTCATTTCTCTTTAAGCACTTCTAGATTTGTACTGGTACACTTCTAACCTCAATTTCTTCTCTTTCTGTTTAAAGTTTTATAACGTTTTTCAAACATTTATAAGTCAAGAAAAGCCCTGAAAACTCTTTATTCCTATCTCGACAGGAGATGCTTTTTAATATAAAATTGTTATTACTTTAATAAGGAAGAAAACTTCTTTTAGGGTTTGTAAGTAAGATTACGTATGACCTTATTTATAGTGAGGAACAGAGATTTTGGCTTCCTTTAAATCAAAGTTCTCAGCAGAATATGGCAATTTATGATGTCTAGCTCTTAGAATTAGAGATGCTGGTTCATTTTGTAAATCTGTGCTCTTGAGTTTCCAAATTATCTGAGGGCATGACACTTATCTTCAAATCTGAAGTTATTAAAATGCAGTTAGTTCTCAGCTTTCAAACTCAGGAGCAGCTTTCCTGCATTTAACTTTGATTTGTTCTCGATGAGCTTCACAGGTCATGCTTGATCTGTCAGCCCTGCAATTGAAACTAAACTCTGGTTTGTTTATTCTCCCTAGTGACTAGTAGGTGCCAATAGCAGTATTTCAAACTGTTAAATACAGGTGGCAAGGTGACCAAAGCCACATCATCTGTTATCTGCAGAGTTGTGTTTTTCCCAGTGTTAATGTAGCATGAACTCAGATGTCATTGAAGGAGAGAGTTCATGCCATCTCCCAAACCCTTCCTGTGACACTGGAAGTGAGGTGGGGTGATGCTGGGACCCTGATAGTGTCATCTGTGTCTACTGGGAGTCACCTGTTTTACCATATGCCTATATCTGTAACCCTGGCATTGAGATTTTTGGGTGTATTTTGGGGTGCTTTTTGGTTGCTTTGGGTTTTGTTTGGTTTCGCTGGAAGTGGATTGGTTTGTTTGTTTGAGGTTTCTTTGTTTTGTTTGTGTGGGTTTTGTTTGTTTTGGTTTGGTTTTGTTTTTTTGTATTGGAGGGCAAAAACTTAAGAACAGCACTTGGTTTTTGTGTGCCAAGCCTTGCTTGGTGGATTCCAGATCCAGGGCTTCTTGAATACTGAAGTGTGATGGTAGCAGGGGATGATGACATGAAGGACACCAAGAGGATCCACACCGAGATTTTTGTGGCACATCTCAGACCTCTTGGGAGGTCATTTGGAACCTTGAAAATATTTCTGGAAGCATCTGGTGTTTGCCCTGCTGCTCATTTTTTGCTCAGGCGCTTTTCTTGAGCCTGAAGAAAAGCAAAAGCCTAGTTAAATACAGCAATGTTTTTTTTCTTGTAACCCACTAAAAACTCTGGTTTGCTGTTAGTTTGTTTGAGATTGCCATGCAGCTCATTCCTGCTTCTCACATCCTGTTGTCAGACAGGTTCAGCTGAACCTAAATTGTTTAATCTGGGGGCATAAATTGAGTGAGTAATAATCAGGTTAAAAGCACTGATCAGTTGGTGGGTGGTTGGTTTGGTTTGGTGATTGGTTTTTTTTTTGGTTGGTTGGTTGGTTTTGGTTTGGGTTGTTTTAGGATAAAACAACAAACCCAAGACCAGAAGCCTTCTATAGAGCAGGATGGCATGCAGATGACTTTAATGAGGGATTAGGGCCATGTCACCAGCTTCCATGAACCTTTCCCCAGAGGTGTAGTGATTACAACTCTGACTCTAGTCTGACTTATGGTGGAGGGTAAGGGGATTAAATGGTCATCTGGTCCAGCTCAGGGCTATCAAATCTGTTGAAAACAGCCTCCTGCCTTTTCAGGAGGGGAGAATAAACCTGTGAGGATGCTTTATTCTGTCCTTTCATGCCTGAGGGCAGCCTGAGGCCCAGGGCATGGGTCATGTGAGCAGAAGGCCTGAGAGACATACAAAGAAGATGTATCCCCCTAGGAACTTGCGACCACAGTTTTCATGTCTGAACTAAGAAGCTTTCACTGTAATTAATCTTGCTTAGATTTAAAAAAAAATAGTTTTTTTCCCCTCTTCAGTGGAAGAGAGAACAGCACAACCCCTGACACATCTCTTGACTCTTTGTTGATAGCCAGTTCTAACACAGGACAGTGATCTTGCCCTCAAGGTGCAGATGGTAATTTGCAGGAGATATACCCTACTAGGGAAATAGCCAAAGGGAAAGAACTGTCTGTGTCTTAGCAAGGGGAAGCACGAAATGACAGTGCAGCTGCTGCCTCCCAGCCTTCCTGCCCAGGAAGCTCTGGCCCTTCTGTGGGAGGCAGGGTGGAGATGTGCTTGGTGACCCAGCACTGAGGAGTGTGCAGGGAGCACTGTATTTCCATGATACACGGCTTGTCCTGGCCGAGTGACCAGACAAGCTTAGCTTTTACCCTCGTGACATCCAGTGGCCAGGAGTGCTCCGACTCCGCTCCGCATTAGTGGTTTGTTGGCATGCCAGGGGTTGAAGGCAGTGTCTGTTGAATGCAGCAGATGCCTGGACTTCCAGCCTAGAAATAAGGCTTGAAAAAATCCTGTCTGTCTGTACTGTCGGTCTTTCCTTCTTTAACTTGCCAGGGCAGGGGTGAGGTAGCTCGTGCTTAGCTGACAAAATTGGAATCATTCACTTCATCACTTTTGCTCAACCCCTCTAGCCAGGACAGAGCCTGTTTGCTGAAGCAGAGCATGTCCTGTATCCCTGACATGTCACCTCACTCGCTGCAGGGACTTAGGATAGACCCCGAGCTATGGACACTATCAGGATTATTATGGTGCTGCTCTGCCTTTGATCAGTGCAGCATAGAGAATGTGCTGGGAATGCAGGGACTTTCCTGGCACATTTTGACAGTCTCTTTGTTTCTTTAGCTTTGACAGTTCACACACAGCTTGAGACTTTTCTGGTTATAGTTAGCTGGAGTGCCCTGGTCCACGCTGCCTTTAATCCCCTTGGACCTTGAACTTCTGTCTTCACAACTCCAAAGGAAAGGATGGAAAATGTCTTGTTTTATCTGAAGACAAATAATCAAATAGGCTGCAAGGGGAATATAGTTTGGCATGTGTATGTGTAAATGTCAGGAAACAAATTGAATTCATACAGAAAGAATTTGGATAGAGGCTGAGGAAGCAATAGATTAATCTCTGTTCATTTTCCCAGAAAAGGATCCCATCATGCTGAGCTTAAGTTGGGGCTGCAGCCTGCTTGTGGAATCGCTACCTGAATAGCTGATCTTAGTGTTCTGGATCTCTTATTTCCTTAAATATATTTTAGCATAAGCACATAGGAATCTCGACTGATAGTCCACATGTAACCTCTATTGAATCTCTACTACCCCTTTTTTCCTTGCTTGTTGGGTAACTTGCAATGTTAATTTTTATCAGAGAGGTCTTTTAGTATCAAAATGAGTGCAAAACTCACAGGTTGTATGTCTACATACTGCAAAAGTACAATCACTTCTGGGGCAGAGGAGAGGGCTGTAAGAAACCTATGGTATAACAAAGAGCAGCATGTTGTGCCTGGTAGAAATTGTGGGGGGAATTTTGAAAGCCATAGTAGTTATTGCATTGTGATTGGGATTAATTTCTTAGCATGCTGTGTAATCTCTTCTGACCAAAACAAGTCAGGCCCTGTTAGCCTAGAATAGTTTGACCAAAAATTACAGCTCTGGCTTCATGATACATCCAAGTTTCTTTCCAGAACCTGAGTTTGGAAATGATGTGATAAGTGTTTGCAGTGTGGTATGCTATCAGCATAGCTTTGCACAGAAACCTTCTGAGAGGGCAAGGGACCAAGTGGGTTGTCTTGGATGATTTCTTTAAATGTGCTCCATCAAAGGCATTATTTGCCACTGATCCATCAGTGGATTTGAAACTTAGAGTTCCTGTACTAAAACAGTAGCTTGTAAGAGTGGAGGAGAGCAAATCAACAGCTTTTCTTTCCTCCCAAACCACGCTTCTGTGCCTGCTGTTGCTGTCCCAGAGGTAGCTGAATCAGGTAACTATAGCAGCTAATGCAATATAGGGAGGGTAAAAAGGGTCCCTTCTTAATCTGAGTCACAAGTTTCTTCTTGGGTTCCCTGGCCCTTTTCCCCAGAGTCATCCTGGATGTCACCAGGGATGGGATCAGCTTTCCTTCTACTTACCTCCTTCACCTTGTTTAGTAGAGAAATCATGGAGGATAATTTGATATATTCTTCAATTTCTACCCTGTGAAATAGGGTACTTGCAATGTTGGCATATCCAAGGAGTTGTGGGTTGTGGTTTTTTTCTGTTGCACTAGAGATGTAGCTGTTGTCAAAATTTGGGGACGTTTTGGGTTTTAACTTATGTGCCTCAGAAATCAAACACCACCATGCTGTCATGGTGTCTGAGTATTTCATAACAGCCTAATGGTTTCCGTCGATATCATCAGCGCTTTGCAACTGAAGGAGCTACTGCGCCCTTGGGCTTTGAGACATCTCCTACAGAAGAAGCTGTCTGTGGCAGAGCCTGAAGGAAAACCCGCAGAAAAGTATTATCAGATGCACCACTTGTATTGTCTTTGTTTCAGTTCCACAGGAGAAACAACTGTATTGTTAAAATACTGTTTTGCTTTAACTGGAATTCCTGTTGACAGCCTCACCAAAAAGGTACATTCTGGATTGACCTGAAGACCTGAACTCTCATGCTCTTAAAGGAGTCACTAGTACAAGACCAGCTCCTTTTGTGCAGGACTTGGGCAGCAGCCTCTGTGTTGGGCAGCAGGTCTGACAGTGTTGGTACTTTGTCTTAGTACAGGAGTCTATGGCTAAAAACGGGTAACTCTTTTATAATAAATGATTGGTTATCCCTTTTTCAGAGCTTTGTCTCCACAAACTGTGAGAGAATACTTAAAAAAAAAAAAACCATGCAAGGAAGGTGTTGGACACTGAAGAAAAGCCTGTCATGAATAATTGTGGTTACTCTTTTCTAGGTCCTGTGTTTAACGTCTCTGTGCATTCTGACAGCCCGACAGTCTACCAGGGGGAAGTGGCAGATTTGCAGTGTATCGTCACAATGGAAGGAATGGCACTTGAACCAGGTATTTCTCCAAAATTATTTTACTTGTAACTCCTTTGCCTACACCAGGCAGAATAGTATCAGCAGTTACAACCCTGTGTCCTTTGAGTGAGGCTGTAGAACTAGATAAATACAGCAGAGTGTGTTTGCTCCACACAGCTCGATTTAAAACAAGGGAGTTTTTCTTTCATATTCTGGGGGGAGAGAGGGGTAAAGTGTTCTTAGTGTTAAATCCCTCTTTGCTGTGTGTACCAACTGAGCCCACTGCAGGCAATCTCTGCCTACAACCAGTAGATGGGCCATGAAAACTGTTCCTCTTTCCTTTAATTAGAAAGGAGGTCCATTGGCAAAACCATGTAGGTAAGCAAATTTTAGTCACCTGGCTTCACGCTTCAGAGTGTATTTAAGGCTTAAGGTAAAAGTCTAAAAATCATAATTGACTACTGCAGCCTAGATGCCAAAAATGAGTGTTCATTGCCTTCGGAGTTGAGCATCCTTTTTTCTGTGGAAAAAAGAAATACAGTACCTGGCTCCTGTGAAAAAGATAGCAGACACTTTAGAAAGAAATTTTTATGAAAAGCTGAAAAGTTCAGAGAATTGTTCAAAACCTTGCTGCTTGCCAAGCATTGTCTGAGCTGCTTTTTGTCAAAATGCTGTGAGAGCAACTCTGGTTCTTAAACCCAGATTTTGGGTTTGGAGTGAGTTTAGGCTTTTTTAAGTCATTATATATATGAATATAAAGATCAATTCAAAATAAACCTACAAATATATATGTAAATATATGTGTATATACTCAAATGTAAAGATGTGATTCATGTGAAACTTAAAAGTCTACACATGAGCCACTACAAAAGAAGTGCTGTGCAGGAAAAATGACTTACCATGTAGTAGCTGATGAGATGAAGTACCAGGCTTAATGAAGGCCCGTCACTTTGGAATTCCAAGGTGTCTCCTCTGCATTAAATCTGAATGTGGTGGGGAAGCAATTTGCTAGATTACAGTTGTGTGCTGCTTGTGAAAAAATGATAGAAGTCTGTAGATTGTATTACTGAAATGCTTGGTAGGGAGGAAAAGCTGAGTAAACTTTATTGCTGTCAAAAGAGTCGTACCTTGTGATACTGGACGCAGAAAGCAGCGATGTGTGCCTACACATACACCTCAGTCTGTCCTGTGGTTTCTGCTCAGCAGGAAGCCTCTTCTAAGCTGAGGTGTGCCCACGCTCTTACAGGTATTGTTGTGAGACAGTACCCAAGGCAGCTGCCTGCCTTTCCAAAGCAATAATTGCTGTCAGGGAGCAGCTGCTGCTTCTGCTGGTGTTTGACAGCTTGAATAATGTTGGGGGTTGCCGTGTGAAAGAGGCCTCAGCATTCCTGACTCACTTAAAACTTGAACACAGGAAGTTCCACCTGGACTTGAGGAAGAACTTCTTTACCGTGTGGGTGACCGTACACTGGAACAGGTCGCCCAGAGGTGATGTGAAATCTCCTTCTCAGGAGATACTCAGAAGCTGTCTAGACACAATCCTATGCAATGTGTTCTAGGGGACCCTGCTCGAGCAGGGAGGTTGGACTGGATGACCTCCAGTGGTCCCTTCCAGCCTTACCCATTCTGTGGAAAGAGGCCACTTAGTAGCAGTGGGTCTCCCCTGTCAGCGCTTTGCTGCACCTGGGTTTGTGATGGTTTTGTTGTGTATTTGGTAGCTTGAGACTGGGAGGAGCACTGACAATGTAAGGGTATCAAAGGGTTTGAAGTAAAAAGATGTTGTCTTCAAGGAGCTGCTCATCAGCACAGTTAAGTTTTAATTTGGCAACTTCGTAAGGGTCCATGGATGTCTGTTGAATTCAAAGTTGAAATTGATGCTGTTTCCAGCAGTCGTGAGCAGCCAGAGCAGAGTTTTAAATGTCAGCACTGGAATCTGTTCCACAGCTGGGTAATGTCATGTTGGACACGGCAGATCTCTGCCTCCGTGTTTGGGTTTTTTTTCCTTTGTGTTTGTATGCGTTTTTTTTTTTGCTTGTTTGTTGTTTTTATTTATTTTTATTTTTCCTTTTACAGTCTATAATGAGGCAGATGAGGCACAGGCAACAAATACACCTAGAATGGAGTAGAGTGTGGCATTGTGGCAGGTTTTGAGGGAACTTTTCAGTCCATGCTCTGAGCTTGTGGTTGCTAGATGAGCAGGATTTGGAGCCTAACCAGTCCTCTTATGTGGAGAAATGCAGTCTGGGCCCTTTATATGGGCCTGAGAAGCTGGTCCGTTTCCAGTCCTTGCTGGTCCTCTGGATGAGACTGGCAGAAGAGCTGCAGGAAACAGCTGGAATTTGTGTAACAGCTGCAGGGTGCCCAGACTTGCCTTGTCAGTCTGCCTTCTTGGCCTTGGGAGGTGGAGGGGACTAGAGCAGTGGGCTAATGGAGCAGGTTGGGTGAAGGGCCTTTAGGGCAAAGGTAGCAAACAGATTTTGTTCCTCACCAGCGACCTTATTTCCCTGTATTCCATCTCTGATCTGCCTCTATGCTGAGTCAGTATCACAATGTAATGCACAACTGGAACGGAGAACTTGTTTTTTAAATTAGTGCCAAACGTTTAGACTGTGGAAGTAACAGGGCTGTCTCATCCCGTTGGGAAAATGAGGCATGCTGTTAGGGAAAGCCTACACCTCGTAATCAGATAAACATGGCAAGAGCTGCCAGCATCTTCTGGAAGAAAACAGATGACTGCAGTACGGACGTGGTCTTTCCATTTGGGAATGTGATGAGCAAATGCGTTTGACACTCTTCTGAGGGGCTTGATGGCTTTCAAAGGCCATCTGCTCTTCTGGTGTCAGACCTGCTGCAGGGCTGTATTTTGGGTTTTCTTATGAGCAAAGAAGGACCAGGGAGTTTCATAGGATGTCCTGTTAAATGTGCCTCCAAAACACTTTGAACCCATTTGGTATGCCAGACAGCTCTGCTCTTGTACACACAGTTACTCAACTATGCAAGCGTGCTTGTGGATTAGTAGGTGTGCTTCCTGTCATAAGTTGAGGTGTCACATGCCACCTCTTCTCCATAGGTGCAACCAGAAAACTGAAGTACTTCCAAGGAGCGGAGAAAAAGTTAAATGACCCATTATCTTTGTCAATGCCATTTGTTACAGTTAGATGGATCCATTTTTTTTTCTAGAGGCATCACTTATGGATTGAACCCTTGCCTGGTAGAGGCAACTCACAATAGTTTCAGTGTCTGTTTGTGTGTATCCACCCTGTGGGAAATTTTCAGAAGGGTAGAAAAGGTTTTGGCGTGACTACTACATGCTTTAATTTCCTCTGCTTCTTTGAGACCCTGCTGAAATGGAGTGTGTATTACTAAGCTCAGTACATGGCAGCAACTGCTCCATCTAAAGGAGTGCTCCTTTGGCTTGGCAGCAGTGGTTGGTGTTCTGAATTGATACGAGGGGAGCATGTGTGTGTCAGAGGGGAATAGTAGTTCTTCTGTGCCCTGAAGATATAAAAGCTGCTTCAGATAGTTCTGTTGAATACACATTTTCACAAATTATCTCCCTAGACTTCCCAGATCACCCATTCTTGGGCTGTGTGCTTAGGGATTTAAAAGTATTACTTACTGTGGCTGAAAGGAGATGTGTGTGTTTTTTTTATCTGCTCCAGACAGACTCAGTGAGCACTCTGGAGAATTTAACAAAACCAGCTTGTTTACCTCTTATATGGCTTGAAGTGGTTTGCTCAGCTCTCTAGGAAGCCCTATTCAACCTCATTTAAATGTAGTAAACAAAAAGGGTCTCAAAATTGTGATTCAGTACTGTAACAGGATGCTGAGAGAGCTCCATTCTAAGCACTGGAAGTGTATGGTTCCTAAGAGCTGGTCTAGAAATAGGATTCCCTTTTTTTATGAGGAGTGATTGGCCAGGGAAGCAGCTAAGACCCAGACAGCTTAGTCCTGTGTGTCAAATCGAAATGTGCATAAAGATGTGCTTTACATGTTGATGATCCTCACTAAGTGAGGAGGGGAGGAAGCACAGCACCACTGTTACTCTGCTCACAGAGCTCTGAAACATCCAGCTCCCAGTGCCTTGTGTTCCTTCATGAAAGCACCTCAGTTGCATGCTCTGAGGTCCTTGATGGCCTTCTGAGCTTGGCACTGGGAGGTTTTGCTTTACTGTGGGACATCTTGTCCAGGTGTCCCACACCACTTATTGTGTGGCACAGAAAGAACCAGTGAAAGAAACATTTAAGTGCGAGTGTGGCTCTTGAAGTTGAGGTTTTGTAGATTTGGGACAAAAATGGTGAGAGTGACTTGTCAACATTGATGCAAGGTGTGTGTGGAATGGTACAGACACTTCTGGGAAGCCTAGTGACCTGTTTTATGTCAGTAAACCTACATATTTATTAGCACTTGGGAGCTGCTAGGCATGTTCGTTTCTGACATTTAGATTTATATCCTGCCTTTGCTAAATTTTCCTGTGTTTTTATTGTATGAAGCCCAGAGATATATAGAAATGAATCAGATGACTTTGCTGTATTAAGCTATTTCAAGGAGGATAGTGACAGAGTACTTGGAGCCAAATCCTCCCTCTGACTGTCTGTAGTGAGTCACTAATTGCACCCTGTGTATACTGACTAATAAAATATGTTGGCATAATACTGTTATCCCATGTTGTAATTACAGAAGATAGATTCAACTATTCCAAAATGACAGTACTCATCTTTGTGTGTGGAGGGAAGGGAACCTCAAATTGTCTGAGATGCAAAAGAAGGAATTCTTCGAAGTTGCCTGGGAATCTGAAGGCTAAATGATTATTATCTTTTAATATCTACATTTATTGCTTAAACATTTTTAGCAAGTTTAATGGTGTGCTCAGTGTAACCTGACTTAGCCTGAAAGGTGTCCATATGCTCCTACAGTACCTGGAAACCCAAGAGCTAACAGCAGTTTGATCTTTGGAAGCAATTGGTCATTCCCACCGTGATTGCCTGTGGACCAGTGCTATTACCGTATTTGGCATAAACAGACAGCAGAGATGAAGAGTGGTTTCTATAAACAGAGCTCTCTCCAACAGAGGCCCTGTTTCCCACAGACAGTTGGATGAGTGCGCAAAGCAGAGGTCAAAGTTTGGTCTTGTTGACTAAGCGTGTTTATGATAATCTTTATTAACTTTCGTTTCAAGGGAAGTACTCTGAGTGCTTTGCCAAGTAACTAATAGTGGTGTTTGTAGTATGATAGGCAAGAGCGTTTGCTGTGAGGGCTGCTGGTCCATATGATCTGTGCTGAATCCCATATAGGATTGGGGCACCTACTCCTGCTGTAGGGCTGCGAAGCAGGCCATGTGCTGTCACCCAGAGCACCTGACCACGGCAGGTAGGGCAGGAAACTGGCTGGGAACCCAAAACAGTTTGGTCAGACAGTGTCTCTGGTAGCAACGTCTGCTTTCTCATATTTTTGTTTTTTTTCCAAAGATGTGCGCAAAACCAGTTCACCTTAGGAGGGGGTTAATTATACCCCAAACCCTGGGTAGTTTTTCTTGTCTGCAGTGAGGAGGAATGTTCAATGTGGCCAGCTGATGCTATTCTTCGAGTAACAGAGCTGAGGATGTTCCTTCACTTTACTTTAAAATATTAAAGTTCCCTTCTTTGCTGAAGTGCTAGCTTGCCTGTTAGAGACATAAAAATTGTCTTCACTTAGATCTGTTACCAATTTGAGTACAACAGTAGGTTTAAGGCTTCAATTTTTCCATTAGCATGGAGATCAAATATGAAAGTTTAGAGAAGAGCAAACTCAATTAGACAAAAGATCAGTTTTAAATTCCTGTTTCTAACACTGTATTTTTCAGAGATCCCAATACTAGAAAATGGAGGTTTGATCCATTGCCAAAAATCACTGGGACTGCCTTAGGTGTGCAGAGGTTAAGTAAGCCCTGTGCACACATTGTACCAGTACTCAAAACTCAGGACAGAAATAGTCACTTCTGTTTCCAGTTTGGGCCCATCAGTTTGCTAATGTGCCAGGAAGGAAGACCTGAGGGAACAAGTGAGCAGCTTTCCTGTCTGTGCCGTAGGTCATGCCAGGTTTCAGACCCTGACAGGTGTTGCTGGGCTCATGTTAGCAAAGAATAGCAGTGATTTTTAAAGTAGACACTTAGCTACATCAGCCTAATAGGGTTAAGACTGATCTGCTAATAAGATCAATAGGACCTTGCATGAACATAGTGAGCTAGATGGGCTGATGGACTCCGACTACCTGTCAGACATGTTAAAAGTGAAAAATGATGCAAATTATGTTTTATAGACTATGTCCTTGGGTGGTACAACGTGTACAAGGCATGATGTCTGATGTGTCACGGTAACCCACAACTCTCAGCATCATGGTCAGGCTCTCCTCCTGAACGCTTTGTACTCTTTTAGGTCGCTTTTTGTGCTCTCTGCAGAATCTGTGTACTCACTTGGGCAAACTGTAGATGTAAGGAAGGGGTCTTCAGGAAAGAGCTTTCTGATTTTGAGGTTGTGTAGGCTCTCCATGAAGACAGTGATTGCAAATCACTCGCTGCTAGCAAGTACCTAGTGCTTCACTACCTTCTCACTATAGGTTCAGCATAATTATAGAACTACTTATGACACTAGGCCTGCTTGATTGGAGTTAAATAGAAATTTTAGAATAGCAGGCAGAAAAGCGAGAAATCTCCTCTTTGTTGTTCCTTTAGTAAGTCACTCTTTCTGTGCAACTCCATTCTTCCTGTCAGTGCATTTCATTGCAGTTCACTTCTTGAATCCTCCTAGAAAGGACATGTTGTGGGAACTCTCTTTTTTTGTTCTTTTTTTCCCTCTGCTGTCAGACCAGTGCTGGCTGTGCTGCTTACACATTAACCTTTCTGCTGAGAAGTGGCACTTTGAATACTTCTCAGAGCTCACCAACATATCTAAATTCTTCTTTGTCCACAAATGCAGATGAT
Organism: Sclerurus mexicanus; assembly: GCA_013396755.1. Taxonomy (NCBI): domain Eukaryota; kingdom Metazoa; phylum Chordata; class Aves; order Passeriformes; family Furnariidae; genus Sclerurus; species Sclerurus mexicanus. The sequence continues at coordinate 1,597,229 of VWZF01005014.1, forward strand.
ATGTCCTTTGATGTCTCCTGGTTTGCTGTGCGCTCCTTTGCCTTGGACAGAGAGCCCATCTTGCTGGCCTCGCTGGACCGGAGAGGGATCGTGACACAGAGCAGGAGAAACGGGAGCAGCGATCTCAGCCTGGAGAGAATCAGCCCGCTGGAGTTCCGGCTCCGTGTGCATGGCTGTGAGGACCACGACTTTGGGAACCACTACTGCGTAGTGACCCCGTGGGTGCGATCTGCCACGGGCGTATGGCAGCGGGAACCTGACATCAGAGCCAAACCCATCTTTCTCTCTGTGAAAATGGATGGTAAGAGATCACAACATGTGCTACTCCGTTTATTTTTAACACCTTATTATGTCTCTCTGTGGCAAATATTCCCCGTAACTACTTTTAAAGGTGCCTCTGGAAATCTCATTAGATTTTGTTATCCTTTTCTATTGTTTGCAATTTCTGGTGGGAGATTTTTCAGAGTAGGAGGCTGCCTGAACAGATGATAGTCGTAAGGCTGGAGCATTTTCTTTTGTGATTGGCTCTTAGTGATGTTTTGCATATCTGGGGCATCTTTCAGTGAAGGGCATAGTGTCCTCTCCAAGTGTTAACCCTTCTGCTGCCTGCTGGAGGAAGCCTTGGTTTGCAGATGGGGTGTACTGAATGAGTCATGTTGTGGTTGTTGTCAAAGCTGATAACAGAAAGTCAGAGCTCTGACTCCTTCCTCCCACTCCTTAACGACCAGACACGTAGCTCCCTGCACTCCCTCCCTTGTCTGCTTCCCAGCCTGAGTTGCAAGTGTTGCTAGACTTCATGAGAAGGAAGTTGCATGCTAAGTGCTGAATTCAGCATGTAGCTAAGGAGGAAAATGAATGCAGAAGGGGTTTTGAACTGAGTGCTTTCTTCTCGATATTTCCAGGAGAGGTCATTTTTGGAAGTTCCATGAACTTGAAATGAACAAGAAGCTTTTGTTCTCCCTACTGTGCAGATAACTATTGCAACTGTACTTCCCAAACTCCTTACAGTTCTTACTGCCTTTTAAATGAGCAGTAGGTATTTCTAAGTGAAATTTTTTTTTTAGGCACCAGCTTTGAAAGTTGATTAGACAGGGTAAAAATATAGTCATTCTAATCATTCAAAGTGTAAAGGAGTCCACTCCTTGCTTTTTGGAAACATATTACAAAGAATGCAGCCACACTCTGCCTCTGATAGGGAAACAAGCCAATGCTTTTGTTTGGAGAAATGGGTAATAGGACACCACTTGAAAGGAGTCCTACTTTGCTATCTCACTCCAAGGCTCCTTTTGGTGCTTCCAGCCTCTCTGAGGCTTTGAAATGGTAGAGGAAGAATTAGGGTGAAGAGGAAAGAGAGTCCAGTAAGAGACCAATTTTTCAACCTGAGAAGATGGAAATCAAGAAGGAAAATTAGTGTCATTTTCTTCTGCAATAATTAATCTGCCCCAACTGAATAATGTAGGATTTTCTCCTTTTTCAGGCAAGAATAAATGAGGGAGATCTCTGAATTTCTCAGTGGTATCTAATGACTTTGCCTTCCTTTTTCAGTTCTGAATGCTTTCAAGTATCCCCTGTTGATTGGCATCGGTCTGGCCACTGTCACTGGACTCTTATCCTGCCTTATTGGCTACTGCAGCTCCCGTTGGTGCTGCAAGAAGGAAGTGCAGGAAACAAGACGAGAGCGTCGGCGGCTGATGTCGATGGAGATGGACTGAGTGTGGGAGCAGGACACACTTGCATTTTGGGAGAGACTCACAGGGCTCTTGGATTGTGTTGAGACACTTGCTCACAGGCCCAGACAAGACAGTGCATTTGCTCTGATTTCAGCCTGGACCTCAAGCTTCTCCTTGTTACACATCGTGTCCTGAGAACAATCAGGCCATATCTAGCAACTTGGGAGTTCTCCTTTTCCAGCAGCACTTTCTGCATAGGGATCATGTCCTTCTGATGTGCAAGCTGTTGAGCCTTCTATCAGCAGGGCCCTGTGACAAAATTCATTAAGGTTTTCTTTTTGTTCATTGGTTTTATTCCCCCCCCCCCAGTTTTGGAAAGATGTTCCTATATTGAAAGCATGGTGGGCAGGATGATGAATGGGAAAGAGGCTGGTAAGTGTTAGACTTTCATTGTAACCAGTCTACTTTTCCCCTCTATCCCCATCACACCATCCTGTTCCCTTTCTCTGTCCACCTTGGTATCTCACAGATTTCTCTGTGTTGAGTTGAAGGCTGGAGAAGGTTCCTGTACTGGAACCATCGTGAGGCTGTTTCAGCAAAGAATTGGTTCATGGTTTTCAGCTGCCTTCTCTTCCCTGGCTTTCCAAGAGGTTGCAGTTAATCCTGAAATTCAGCTAATACAGCTTGCCTGGTGGAGGTATTTGAGGCATTTTTTAAAAATCTTTTATTTTCAGTGCTCAAAGTTCTTAGCTGTGGTGAATGGGGGCTAACTTGGCAACCCTAAAGAGTCAATCCCTAGACAAACATTTGATGGATGTCTGCCTATGGCCACCTTCTCCCATACCTTTCCACCTTTTCTCCTGCCCACTACAGCTGCTCACACTGTGCCTGAGACCCTGTTCTGCTTGTGGCAGGGGGGCACACGGTATCTTGGGACAAGGCTTAGCCTTCTGCTGGCCTCAGCAGAGAGGTGGGAGACCTCGGCCCACTGGTGGTGATATGGTTTAGGAATAAAATAAGTGATGGATCTTTGTCTGCAGTTGGCCAACCGATCATGTTTAGAGAAGACTTGTATTTAAATCATGTGTTACCAAATGCACAGACCAGACCAGAGTGCTGCTTCTGCCCGTCACTCCGTGGTAACCCTTGAACCTTGTGAGCAGAGTCAGAGATCTGCAGTAGCTGCAGTGCAGCTCAGGGTAGGAATAGGAGCAAACCCAAGAGGGCAGCAAGAATCCATCAGGTTTCAACAGTCCTGGCCTTGAGCATGGGTCTGCAGCAGGGCTTTCTCCACGGGCTTGAGACCTATTCCTTGGTGCTATAGTATAGGAGTCCTGCTTTGGTCTTCCACATACACTGCCCTGGCTCCTGACTGGGAGCAGTATCTTCTCCAGGCAGTTCTGTGTTCCCAGCACAGCTGGTGTTTTAAGCAATAAACGTCAGAATAAAGATACTGTGTATAAACAAACTAAGTAGGACTGCTGCACAATCTGATGTCACAGCCAGGGTTTAGCTTGCATCAAGAAGGGTGAGAGATGCAGAGTTGAGGCCAGGGCTCAATCCTTTCCAGATTTTTTGAGATAAAAGATGCTGAAGAAGAGCATTCATGGAAGGTTAGTGGCTGTGGTGTGCTGTTGCCAGTCTAGACGTTAGTTATGTGCTAGACAATCTGCTTCCCTAATCCCACTGTATATTTCAGGGTTGCTGCGGGTCTAGTATCTGGGCTGTGAAGGTGTTTTTTGTGGTAAGTTTTCTTTGTGTGTTTTTTCTTTTCCTTGTCTAGCACTGTGACCTTTTTCTGAGGCTGACATGAGGGTGAACACACATGCAGTCACATATGTGTGCATATGTATGTATTCATAGAGGTGTCCAGTGATTTTTTTGGAAGCTGAATATGAAACGTTTTCAAAATGGACTTGATTTGCAGAGTTGGGGCTTGCAACTTGCTATTTGACTCTTTAAGACATTTCATGTAGCATTCCAAAACTGGGTTATGCAAAACCTGTGAACCTCTGAAAGACTTTGGCACAAATGTTTGTAGCAACTTTTCTCTCTGGCCTGATGTTTTTCTTTCTGGAAGAGCTTTGAAAAGGCCAATGTTGCAGGCAGACATAGCTGCCTTTCCTGAAGAACAGGGCAGAATAACTCTCTAGCTTCCACTGTGAAAGCCCAGAAATCTGTAGCAATGCTTTACAAAGGGAGTTCAGGATTGGATTCACTCAGATATTATTTTGATGCCAAGAATTTTCCTTTCTCTCCTGTTTGCTGTAGTGAGGTCTCGTTTTTTTCCTTGGATGTTATGAAACAGCACTCTGATGTTTGGGATGCTGGCTGATACAACAGCTTCTTTCCTGCATTAACATCTGCTTTCTTCACAGAAGACCTGTGGCATTGGGGCATCTGGGGAGGGGTGGTAGTGATGGTGAAGTTCCAAGCACAGCATCAGTCACTTTTTGTCCTGACAGACTGACTCCTTGTCTGTATGCTCTTGGTTCAGTCTTAGGGAGAGAGGTTCATGACTGTAACGCAATAATTAGGAAATGAATGAGCAGGGAACCACCAACTCTTCCCAGACACACAACACAGCACACTTCCTCCCTGCTGGAAAAAACTCAGGGTTATTTTGGTCAGGGCTCCCTGCTTCTCTAGTGAAAGGTCGCCATGTCCTTACGCTGACCTTCCTTCATGGCCCGTAACAAACCATCTTTGTCACTCCAAGTGAAGGGAGTTTGCCACTAACTTCTATTGCTGACAGCCCCTTGGAAGGCAATACCGCATCCCATTCCACCCTGTATTTGCTGTAGTTGGAAGGCTAGAAGCCGAGGGGCTAGACATAGCCCCCAGGTTTCCTTCTACTTGTGCCAATTTTGTATTATCCCCTTTTTTAAAAATAGTGTGAAATCTTCTCTCCATTGAAAAAAAAAAATCTAGGCCACTTTTAATGTTTTTTATTATTATTATTTCCTGTGTGACCAGGGTTTGTGTGAGTGGAGGTGTGTGTGCATCTGGTTGTGTATTAAACCTGCAGAGTATCAGAAGAATAAGCTGCCTGAGGTGCAGAACAAGCATCCATATCCTCCCTGCTGCAACCTGTGGTATTGTCAAAGTATCCTAAGGGCTCACAGTGATCTTCCTCTGTCTGCATTGCCACATCTCCTGGTTAAGCTGGTAAAATTCCTCCAGGCACTCGGAATTTCAATCCAGGACAACCTTGAACATCATAAAGCAGAAGGACAAGATATTTTCTTTCTTTTGTTTTAATTTCAAAGTTATAAAATAAAGTTTGGGGCACAATTCTGGAACGCAGGTACTGAACAGTTCTAACAATGTTGTGTAAAATGTTTCTTTTTATGTTTGAAATAAAGAGCGAGCCTTTTTGATTATGTCTGTGCTGTGGGTCTGGATGTTTGAGCTATGGGGCAGTTCTCTCCTTATACCTTGCATGTGTGCAGACACTATTGTTGAAGGTATAAAATGTAAACCTTACAAGCCTCATTCCAGCACTGTTTACCCTGTAAAATAAGCATGAGCCCTATTTTACAGTAAGTTTTAAATATTTGCCTACACTTCTGTGATGAATTGGGAAGCATAGTTGTTTTCTGAGTCTATTGTGTTTCTTCCCCACTCTAAGTCAATCCTTTTCTTTTGGGAGAGTTTTCTTTTGATTAGCTAGGGCCAGGAGTCACAGTAGGGAGTGTTATGTTTAATATCTTCTGTAAAACCTGGGCATTAGATGTTGAATCTTCCTTGAAAACCCTTCATGAGGTTTCTCGTTTCCAAGGTACCAGGAAGAAAATCAATAGTGTTGGATGTAAACTTCCTGCTTGCTTTGCCAATGGCTGAATTAAAGATTTTATTTTTTTTCTTTTACCCCCAGCAACCATGCAAGGACACCATGATCATACAGCAGGGAGGTGACTTGCTGTCGTGGTTTAACCCCAGCTGGCAGTCAAGCCCCAGGCAGCCCCTCGTTCACTCCCCCACCAGTGGGATCGGGGAGAGAATCAGAAAGGTAAAAGTGGAAAAAATTTGTGTGTTGAGATAAAGGCAGTTTAAGAGGGAAAGTGCAAGCCATGCAGTCAAGCAAAGCAAAACAAGGAATTCATTCACTGCTTCCCATGGGCAGGCAGGTGTTCAGCCAGCCCCGGGAGAGCAGGGCTCTGTCACGCGTAACGGTGACTTGGGAAGACAAATGCCATCGCTCTGAATGTTCCCCTCTTCCTCCTTCTTCCCTGAGCTTTGTATGCTGAGCGTGATGCCATCTGGTATAGGATATCCCTGGGGTTGGTTGGGGTCACCTCCCCTGGCTCTGTCCCCTCCCCACTTGCTGGTGGGCTGGGGTGAGAGGCAGAAAAGGCCTTGGCTCGGTGTGAGCACTGCTCAGCAGTAAGGAAAATACCCCTGCATTATCAGCACTGTTTTCAGCACAAATCTAAAACACAGCCCCACGCTAGCTACTGTGAAGAAAATTAACTTCATTCCAGCCAAAACCAGCACAATTGCTTTCCAACAGGAAGTTGCTTGAGGCAGAAGTGGTTTTGGGAGGCCAAGACAGGCTTTGGCAAGGTGAGTTTGTGTTCGAAGTGGTGCGTGCTCTGTCTGAGATGGCAACAGTGCAGGCTGGTTGGCAGCAAAGTGCGAACCTTTGGCTTTTTTCTAGATGGTGGTGTCACAGCTGGCATGGAAAGATGTCCTGTAGAGCTTACAGGAAGCTGGGAGCTGTCACCAAGCTGTAAGTCCTTAAGGAGTGACAGGGACCATCAGCTGAGGTAGAGAAATGTCATAAATGGTTTGTGGTCCCTCAGCAGAGCCTCTGCCAGCTGTGGATGTTTAACACATCCGTGTGCAGGAGTATTGAGTGGTATGCTTGTGGGACAGCAGTCATTTACATCTAGCTGTGCAGGTTACAGTTTGGATTAGCTTTATGAAATTCCCTTGCCCCCACCCTCTGGGATAACCTGGGCCTTAATACTGTTCTTGCAAGCGTGCTAGAATTTTAGCATAAAAAAGAAAGCCAAAAAAATTGAAGTCTGGAGACAAAAAAGAGGAAGCTGGCAAGTAACAGCCTGGGTGTTGCAGTGAATGATGTGAGTTACCAAGTCTTTAGCATCACCTTGTACCTGCCATGGGCTCAGCTACCTGCTAATAGAGGTATCCTACTGCCATAGGGGCAGTCTGAAAAGCACTTCTGTGCCAGAGCCTGAGAATTGAGTTGCTTCTGTTAACACCAGTCTCAGGCAACGTGCTTGGCTGTACTAGTTCTACGACACAGCCTAGTAGGGCTGCCATGGCTCTGGCTGACTGCCCTGCTTGGGTCAGGGCCAGTCCGAAAGCTTCCACTGGGCTGAAGCTGACTGGTGGTCGAGTAGGATGCATGAGAAGACGTGCCTCCTCTTTGTCATGTGAAGGTGAAGCCCAGCCATACAAATCTCCCAAGGAAATGTATGGCTTTTGCCCTTTCAGTGGGACTTCCCACACCTCTGTGATTTTAAGGGGCTGAGGTCTGCACAGCAGGTATCAGAACAGATGCCATTTCGAGAAAGAGCCTTTAGCAGCTGATTGAAACTGTGCGCTGTGCTAACTGAAGAAAAAGCCACTGCTCATTCTTGTGCCAGGCAAATATACCTTAAATACGGTGTGTAGCCTTCTATGGGACAGCCCTTTACCAGGGATCTCCTCCCATTACTGAGGAAAATTGCATTGTGCTGCAGCTGGCAGATGTCTGATACTGAGAGCTCCAGGGGAATGCCTGGGTTGTTGAGGAGATCAGGTTCTGTGGATGTCCAGGTCCTTCAGAAGAGCTGCCATAGAGACAAACTGTTCTCTTCCCTGGCAGCTGAGCTGCATTCCACGAAGTGCCAGAAGTGTAAGAGCATGTCTGCTTCCACCTCTGCCAAGCGGGTAGAAAGGCAGGACTTTCCAACACAGGCTTTCTGAAAACAAGTTAGTGTTATATTGTACTTTGTTCATGTGGGATTTTATACACTCCAGCATGTACTGGGCCTTAGACCAGACCACAGACGTAGTCTGAGTACACCTCTGCTGTCTTCAGAAGGGAATAAAGAAGCTGCAGATAGATGGACATTGAAATTCTGTTTCTTCTTGGCAACTTAACCTGGCTTGTCCCCTCTGGTTCCTTGTTTGTATGATCTTGACAATGATTTGACATATTCAGTGGATGGTAAGGAGTGTCAAAGGCCCCAGGTTCCTAAAAGTTTCTTAAAGAGTGGAGCTGGAGAGAAGAGAGAATGCTTCCAGAGCTACCACTCTGAACATACCAGTTACTGGGCACCTGAGAATGCACAGAGATATCCAACAGGACAGGACTGGTGTTTCCTTTGTAGCTCTTGTTGCCTCTGTGCTGACTTCAGCTCCACAAAGGCCCTGGCATGGTGTGCAGCAGCTGGGATGCTTGGACTGTGGTAAACAGGGAAAATACAAAATATCATGGTTAGCTGCTTAACATCTGCCTACATGTATGAAAGGTGTGTGCAGCTACACCCAAATGCAGGTTCCGAATGCAAGGAGTGCTAATCTTCCCTTTGGTGTTTGCTCTTTTACTCTGTGTTTCCTTCCCTCTTTTGTTTCTCATTCTTCTCTTCAGGACTTTATTTTTGCCTTTGTCTCTCTCTGCATCTCTAAAGGATAATGGTCTTCTGTGCTCATCTCCCCAGGGGACATCCATTGTTGAGATGTGTTTTTGAATAATCTGCTGAGACCCTGGGCAGCAGAACTCCAGCCCAATGCCCACTGCGGTTCAACCACAAGACTTGCATCACACACATGTGCACATGAATGTTTTGTAGTCTCTTTCCTCATGAGGAGTCCAGACAATATGCAAGGGAAATTAAGCATTTCTGATGGGGAAGTGATTCTGGAGAGATGTTCACATTCCCTTTGCCAAAGCAGCAGGGACAGATTTTCTTTCTCAGAAAGATGGCTTTAGCCTTCTTCCTCCATCTGCTTGCTATCATAACACAAATCCTACTCCGTGTGTGCGAGTTCCAGACAAGGGACCACTGTGATGAACGTTTTCATTTTTGAGTATAACAATGATGTGATTCATCATTAACACCCAGGCTACATATCCTGGACTGAAGAAACAGATCTGAGCTACTAGAGATGTGCATTTTAGAGTAAGAATCTGAGGGTACCTGTTTCTCACCATTAGGTGTACAGAGAAGAGCAGCTCACCTCAGACATGAGAACTAAGATAAATGTATGAATGTATTGGACAGACTTGTAGGGGCTGAGAGAGATGAACTAATGGTAGTTCCCTCTAGTGATGGGCTGGGGAGGAAGCAGGAAGCCACAGCAGGCAGCTGTAGTCCTTATTCAACCAGGAGACAGATGAGGGGTCCTCAGGTTCTCTCTAAACATAATTTACATTTCTCTGAAAACAGTTCCAGGATAGATTTTGATCTTGATTTTGTTACTTGTATAACATAACCTGCCTTTGCATAACAGTAATCCTTGGATTACAGTTACCAGGATGGATCCAATCTACTCTAATTGTGGTTTTATCCTTGTGCAGGCTCCTAGTCTTCAGCCAGGCAGCTTTTCTGCCATGTGGCTATTGGAGTCAACCGTGAGTCATACTGAGGTCCTGGTGTGTTATCCACAGTGTCCAGTCCCTCTGAAGGTGTCTCTTCTAGTAGCTGTACCAACAGTGAGTGATCCAGCTTCTTGAAGTATTTAGAGCAAAATCCTTGCCATAAGGTGAGTCTTCCAGTAAAGAAGAGGATAGTGTGTCTTTCTGCTTTATTGTGGTTGTGGCTTTCTTCCACAGGGACAGACCTTACCAGCTCTTTTGTGCCACTGCCCACTCTCCCCCTCTGCCCCATCACTGGAGGCTGACAAGCTTAGTGCCTTCCTCTAGCTCAGAAATGTCCATCTCTGATTTTTCAGGGAGAGCCCCTTCAGTTCAGAGTGCTCAGACTGGCAGAAGTATACATTTCATTAGAAATAAGATGTTAAGGTCCTTTTGAAGTTGGTGGCTTTTCCTGTAGCCTTTCAGGTCTGTGCTGAAATGTCCTTGCCTTGTGCCATTATCTTTTCCTTTCTGTCTCCCACAGTTCCCTGCATGGATGAATGCAGGAAAGGTCTTTTCAGAAAAGGTCCATAAAGGTCTTTTGTAAGTTGCTATTCATTAAATTCCTGTTCCTCTACCCAATTGAATACTGTGTTAACAAGATGTCTCTCGGGACCCTTGGGCATGGCATTGCTGTGTTTAAACCCGCCCTTACCTTGTGTCAGTGGTGGCAGCAGCGTGTTGCCTCAGTGTCACCTCTTCCCAACTCGACTGAGACCAACCTTTCAGTGGTGAGAGATGTTCTTCAAGTCTCTGGGATTAGCAGGGGAAGTGCTGCAGGCACTCTTAGGTGGAAGGTGTCAGGCAAAAGTAAGATAACTGCTGCTGTGTTGTAGTACTGAGCACGTACTTCATCAAACCCTTCAGTAACAACACTGAAAGAGGAGTTGCTTTCACATTGAGACTGACAGTCTGAGCACAAAAAAGCGAGATCTAGTGTGTACATTTGCAACTCTTCCTGCCATCTCTGTTTAATCAAAGCTGTGTACCCTGCAGGCTTTCCCTGGAGTTCACTGCAGCTCCTGCCTTTTGTTTGAAGGAAATTTGTTTGGCTCAGAGTAAATATAACTTGGCCTTTCTGTGACTATAGTCAAGATATCCTTATTTAGTGTAAATGGAGGGTAGCGACAGCAATGGCATCAGTATTGTCTACACTGTGTTCTGCTCTTGGAATACTCAGGTGGCAAGGAGAGAAATGTGGGGTGGTCTTGTCCAGAGTGCTCTACCTAAACCGTACCAGGGTGAAAAGGTGGCATATAGGAACAGAGCATTTACTGTGTGGCCAAGTACAGCTCCCTGGCAGCTAAACACAGCCAGGCCACTAATCAGCATGTTAATACTACATTTTGAGTCAAGAGTCCCCTTGGCACCCCCTCAGGCCCCAAGCTGAGTTTGTTTGGACACCTGTGTATAGGTTCTTGGAGAGAAGATTTGTATTCACAGATGAAGGATGCTTTAGGAGGTTCAAGAGGAACTGAAGCTGGCAGTTCAGGGATTTTAAAAAGGGTCGCTTTGGGTCTGCTGTTGGACCTTGTGAAATTGCTGCTTTTCCTGTGATCTCAGAGGAGCAGGAGAGAGCGAGTTCTTTCAGGGAGATGAGCAAAGGCTTTGATGCTAGGTAAGCTATAAGTGTAGTTCTGCATTGCTACCTTGCTTTATCCCTTCAGCGTAGCTCTGTATTGCTCCCATGTTGTTGGCAGTGCTGTCCTGGCCTTGCTGCTCTGGTGCAGACAGTGCTTTAGTCTCCTGGCTGGTGAGGATGGAACTTTCTGTCTGTGTAGGTGGTGGGGTTTCCCCCATTAGCCCTCATGCTGCTCTGTGGGACCTCCAGCCTCTCCCTCTTCAGCCCCAGCCCTGCAGCTGCCTGCCTGCAGCTCCTGGATGCTCTGCTCACTGCAGCAGCTTCAGGGTGGGGAAAAATCCATGCACTTTCAGATTCACACCACTGCCATTGGAGGGAGGCACGTGCTTCCTGAAGGGCCATGGAGACCCTCTGCCTACCTCTAGGACTGGGAAACACATTTTTGTGCATTGTTCACTCAGGTTTGTTAGGAGAGCAGCTCCCTACTGCAGCCACTGGTGCACTGGGTTTTGGCAACTAGAGTTGTAATTTTTCCCAGCTTAGATTTATTTAACAATTGGCTGCAGCAATGGGTGTTTAATTCTGTTGCTAACATTTCCAGGGCAGCTGTTTAATTTTTATTTTTTTTTAAACCCTCTTGCTTCTGGAAATCCTGTAATCGAATCCAAGCTCTGTCAATCTAATTAGTTTTGAAGTGCAGAATCTCCATAACTCAGAGACCTAAATAAGTAGCTTAATATTAAAACCTAGTTTCCCTTGCAACATGTAATACTGTTCTGTATTTCCCCATAGAAGTTCCTACTGAACAACAGCCTGCTGCCATTGCTCTCCTATCCCCCTCTCAACCTCTCTCCTCTCTTCCCCGGCCTCTGCCCTTGTTGTGTCTGCTGGGAACCGGAGCGACCAGGCGCATCCCTCTGCTGCTCTGCTTCAAAGACCCTTTCATGGTTCTGCTCCCGTAAAAAATGCTGATGCCGCTCCCAGCACCAGCACAGAGCGGTCCGTGGGCTGCATGTGGCAGCTCCTGGTGCTGTGCAGGAGCTGAGCTGGGCAGGGGGCTGCACCTGCAGACTCCAGAGTGACGTGGCTGGGCCCTGTGTGTGCTGCAGAGGGGCATTTATGGAGGGCAGACCACACCGCCTCGGAGCCAAGCCCCACAGCCATGGGAATGTGGCAGCTGCCGAGCGATGCCTCTTTGCTGTGGTGCTGCAAGGAGCTGGTAGGGAGCAGCTGAATTAACTCCCTGGGTGTGGTGGCATCCCTCCTGGTCCTCCAGCAGCGTGTTGTCACCCTGAGCTTTCCACTGACTGAAGCGAAGGTGAGATGTTCAGTAGATTTATATCAGGAATGCGCTACAAAGACTGGTGGAGCTGTTCGCTATAGAGGAGCGAGGCTTTTCAGCCTTTTTGTGTGGGTAGAAGGTTTTTAAAAAAATCAATAAGGGTCACACAATGATAAAGCACTTTTCATTAGGATAAGATTTTGGGACATGTGGTTTAGGGTCTGCTTATGTCCTGTTGGCAGAGCAGATTCAGAACAGGGGTTTTTCCCTGCTGCTGTGGCAGTGAAGCAGGAATAACCCATCCACTTTCCTCAAGTCCCACTTTTGTGTCTGCAGTGCCTCGGCCAATTTTGTTCTTTTTTGACTTTTTTCAATAGAAATGATGGTGCAAACACAGGCAAACACCAGTTCATTGAAAAAGAGCTGTGGGTGTTCTTGGCTAGCTGTTACTACTTGCTACTGAGAGTGGCCAGAGCCCTAGGAAGCTGCAATTGTACAGCAAGATGTTTCTCCGGTTCCCAGATAGTTCTGCTTTCAGATTTCAATTGTCCTTTTTTTAATTATTTGTTTCAGTTGCTGTACTGTATTGTGGTTTTTTTCCAGTGCAAAACAATTCCAGCAGCCTTTCTGTGGCGCTCTGGGTTTTGCTCACAAAGACACTGTCCTTGCCCTGCATGGGAGCCATGTCCCACGAGGAACACGCCGGATTTGAATTAAAAGAAGCAGTCTTTCACACCACCATGGGAAAAGGTTGTTATCTTCTTCACCTCCTCTTGTCTTCCCCCTTTTTTTTGTGGCTGTGACTGTTTCCCTGGAACTGGCGGGCGGTTTGGTTCGGCAGCACATCAGTGGGGAGATCAGTGCCCACCGAGATCTCGCTTGGCTCCAGCAGCCCAAGGTGAAAACCACGCAGTGGCGAGGCGAGCTCCCAGCAGAGTGAGCCTGGCTCCAGCAGGAGCTAGAGGGATTTGGGCATTTGTGCTGTGTCAGGAGGTTTCTGGCTATGAGACTGTGCCCGAGAGATCGCAGCTGAGCCGGCTGGCCTTGGGGAAGCCATGCAGGCTTGTGCTCTGTAATTGGGGGCAGTAACCAGCTGCCTTTGATGTCTGAGCCGGGCTGAGAAAACCTGGTGGCAGACTTCAAAGTCTCTTGCACCAGCTCCCCTGATTATCTGTAGGCTTCTGGCGCGTCCCCCAAGACTGCCAGATTATCCCAGCTAATGCTGCGCTCTTCCCCATGTCCCTTCACCCTGCCTGGCGCCAGCCTCTCACTTTCTAGGCTGCAACCTCCATCCCTCCCTGTCCTGCCTGTCACCAGTCACCGTGGGTATATGGTAATGGCATCTCTGGGCAGGGGACAGGGCTCCTGAGATCTGTGAAGCAAAGGCAGCATTTTTGGAGAGTTTACCTACAGCCTTTCACCCCTGGGCTGTATTTCCCCTCCCCATTCGGTTCCAGGAGCAGCCTGAAATGCAGGGAGCTCTCTGCAGCTGCCCTGTGCAAGGTGCAGAGGTGTTTACAGCCAAGCAGGCACCATGTGCCTTTCCCTTCCTGACAGCCTTTGGGGAGCAGGGCTCCCACCCACGCTGCTCCAGGGCAGGATGCACAAGCTGAAGGGGGCTGGGAAGAGAGACCTGTGTTGTCTTTCTCCCCTTCAGCTTCTCTGCTGGCACCTTGCTGCCTCAGATCAGTCTCTGTCTCCTTTTGCCACCTGCGCTTCGCTGCTCTGGGAGCCCCAGGGTGCTCATCTGTGTGCACAGAGATGTGACGGGCAGGTCATTGCTGAGGGCTGGCTGGGATGGGGGTGAGGAAGTGGTAGAGCCATGGGGCTGAGCAGAAGCCCCAGAGCTCATTGCCTCTCCCAGAGTAGTTTGTTTTCACCCGGGGTTGTTGCATAGCAATGTCAAAAGCTCATGGGGGAACCCTCCCTTTTAAGAGCTGGGGTTTTTTCTCCCAAAATAAGCAACCTTGGCGATGGCTGAAAACCCTCCCTGTGCAAAGCCGGATTTGTCCACAATATGGTGTGAGGTTTGATTTTTCTTTGGAAGGTGGGGTTTGTTGCAACTTTGCAATGGGAAGCCAGCAATGAATGTAATGTCTGCAGACAAAGGAAACCACAGCTTCCCTTATCTCAGGCACCAAGATGGGGCAAGGGAGTTCATGGGAGCCATGTAGCCAGGGATCCAGGCTGCAGCCTTTCCACTGCGGTTACCTAATTGCTTTTGAGTCTCAGCAGGCTCTTCCCCCTAAAAATCAACACTGACTCCTTCGTCTTCAACAGCTTCTTCTATAGCATTTCTACCCTGGTGTAGGAATGATCCTGCCTTATTCCCATCCCTCCCCTGGCTCCTTGAAGTGTGTAAGATGAGTATCTGGTCAGCTTATTTATCGAGGAGGTTTCCAAGCCACCATGGATGTTGCTGATGGCTGCTGTGCTCTTAGGTAGAGTCTCTACCCTGGCTGCACTGGGCTTGGTAAAACTTTCCATGCTGCGTTTTTCTGGAAAGCTTTAGCCCAAAGTGGCTGAGCAGCATCCGAAAAGGGTGCCTTCAAAGGAACCTAGGGAAGCAGCAGGAATGGTCATCACCAGTGTGAAAGGCAAATGCAGTTCTGTGGGCAAGCTGATCTCCCGTCTTACGCTCTGGACTTGGAGATGGTGGTACCACAGTGGGGTGTGCTGAGAAGTGGCCCTGCTGCTATGGTGCTGGCAGTAGCCAGGCTTTTCCAAGGGCTGAAGTTCAGTAGTGCTTAATCCCCACGGGCCTGGTGCAGTTGTTCATCTCACCAAGTGAGGTGCATGGCTATATGCACCACCTGGCTCAAAAGAGGCAAGTCCTCTGCTCTGTGTAGGTACAGGCAGGGACCCTCTGTACTCTTTAAGAAGCATATTTCCCCCTCACTTCCTGTCTGGTGTCATCTTCAGGAAAATAGGGCAAGGGAACTTTTCTCCCCATGGATTTGGATTCACTGATGTGGTTTCTAATGGCAATGCTGTCTTTGTAAAGGAATCTCTGATCCCCTTCCTTCACTCTGCCTTGTGTGGTTAATAGCCCTGCTGTATGTCTGGTTGCCCTGATTTCCCAGGGAGTAAGAGGGTGAATTGTAGACTGTGCAGTCCCAGGAAGAGGGAGCTGTTGGTTTTGCCCACAGAGCATCATCACTGCCAGTGGTAGGGCTGGGTTAGGCAATCCTATTCTCCCAGGTCTCTCTACTGCAAATGTAAACAGTGACTCATGCATCATTAGAGTTGCAAGCTTGGAGTTAAACGGTCCCCGAGTGTGTACTTATCTGCACACTGACTGTCGGGAGCTCACTGAGGTTGAACTCCAAGTTTCCTTTCCATTTACTCTGTCACCGTAGCAGAGTTGCTTTTGATACTTTCCCTCCTCCAAAGTGGTGAATGGGTTAGCTTACTGTCAACAGGATCATCCCCCTAGGGCACTGCTGGCAGTGTGTTGCTCTTGGAAAGCAAACCTCTTCATCCCTTTCCATCTGAGATGGGAAGGTTTCATCCTGCAGCAGGGAATGGAAGCCTACCATGCAGTTGTGGTGCTGTGCCTGGCTGTGTCCTGCTGCCACAGGGCATGGCCCTCCTCACCAACAGGTGTGCTGAGGCACTCTACCACCTGCCAGCCTCTGCTGTACCTGCTCACCTTCTCTGAGGAGTCAATGCATGGGTTTCAGCCCTGCATTTACACCTTCTTCCCTCAAAGCAGGTGCTTCTCCTCTGCTCCATCTCATTGCAATGAAGGTGGGTGGCAGGGGACACGTGGGATCATGCAGGGACCTCTCTGCCTGCTGCAACAGACCGTCCCTTGGTCGGGATTTGGCTTTCTGGAGAGCTGTGTGGTGCTGTGGGAGCTGTGTGCCCAGGCTGATGAGGAGCTGGCTTAATGGAGGGTCAAGCCTTGCAGCAAGGGAGCAGCCTCTGCCTCCATCTCCCAGCCCCTCAGGCTGTCATATGAGTTGATTTTTTTAAATGGTGGAAGGAGGGACCTTGTGTTTGTTTTGGTTCGTTACATGAATCTCGTTCCCTTTAGGAGCCCCCTGGGATCAAGCAAGAGGAGTTGTTTTACAGTTGGGTTTTGCTTGTGAATCCCTGAGCTAATTTAGTTATTCAGTCAATTCCTCCGGCAGCATGGTGGGAGCAGCATGGCTCAGGGGTAAATGCTTTGTGCCGCCAACCTTTCTGGGGGAAAAAACCCAACCCCAAAACAAACAAAACAACCCCCTGCCCCCCAAAAAAACCCACCAAACCCAAACAAATAATGTCAGAGAGTATCTCTGGTTTGAACTTATCTTTAGTGTTT
Source organism: Sclerurus mexicanus (assembly GCA_013396755.1). Classification (NCBI taxonomy): domain Eukaryota; kingdom Metazoa; phylum Chordata; class Aves; order Passeriformes; family Furnariidae; genus Sclerurus; species Sclerurus mexicanus. The sequence goes on from VWZF01005014.1 coordinate 1,613,663, forward strand.
GGCTTCATGCCCTGGAGACTGGATTTTCCCTGCACAGGATGTGCCCCCGTCAGCCTCCCACCATGTCCCTGGCACCTGCCAGCAGGATGTCCCAGGCCATGTAGTGGTGACAACACGATGCTGCACCACTTGCCTCTGGGATTGTGCCAGAGCCTCCTGACCTCAGCCCTCCAGTGCAGGTCCTTGTTGTCTCATCACCCTTGCAAGTAGTGCTGGGCTGGTATCCCCCACATTGAGGTGCCTGTCCGTGGGATATTCATACAGGACAGCATTCTTGGGTGATTTCTGGCTTTGTGGTGATCCTTCAAAAACCAGTAAGCTGGGTGGGCAGCTGCTAGGATGGAGAGTCTCCTGATCAGGCAGCTGATAGGCTGGTGGGGGTGGTGTGGGAGAGACATCCCACATGGGGTACCCTACTGCACCCCAAGGCAGAGCTTGATCAGCCATCTTCAAGGAGCACTGTGCCACCCCAACCTGTACATAAGGCATCATGCTGCTGTCTGCAGCTATGGGAAATAAATAGCTGGAGGAAGCTTCAGCCCTAGAAATCTGCCTCCATCCCTCCCTGGAATCCAGCCCCTTGCCCCCACTGCTAGCAGGAGCAAGCTACTCCATGCAATGCAGTGGGAGTGGTGAGACAGAGGCTTAGCCCGTGAGCTGTTGTCAGATAGCAAACCCACAGCCAGTAGGTGCCCACATGTGGACACCTGGCATGGACACAGTGGTAGAAGGGTCTTTGGGCATCATGCTTGCCCCGGTGTCCTGGGGGCATGGTGCCAGCTGTCACCTCCCAGAGGGGTGTTACTTTGCTGTTGCACCCTGCTCCCTAACCTCTCCCTGCCATACTAAGTAGAGGAAACCACCACTGACAGAGAGTTTCCTCCCAGCCACTTTCAAAATAGCGGAGTGGCTGTCGACATCGCCCATGAGAACCCACCACTGCCCCTCGGGGAGAGGATCCAAGCAGAGCTGATTCCAATGGGGCTGGCACGGTGCCTGGCTGCCTTCCTCCTCCTCCTAGGTGAGTGCCCAGCCCAGTGGTAGGGGTTTTCTTGGGACAGTTGTGGGGAAAGCAGAGCACCCCCTTGGTGCAGATGGGTGGCTCAGCCAGCACTGCTCTGGCTTGGTGGTTGTGAGAAGAGGTGCATCAGCATTTTGCTCCTTTTGCACTGCAGTTTCACTCCAAAATGACAGCTGAAACCCTAGTAGGGTTTCAGTGAGGGACATACAAATCCCTGTTGAGTGGCTGCTGAGGGTGTGGGGTTACTTCCCCCTTTCTTCCCTTCAGAGAAAATTTCTGCGTGTTCCTTGGCCTGTGCTGTCACCAGCTCCCTTCCCAGGCCACCACAGTTGTTCTTTGACCCAGTATCCATGTCCAATGGGCATTTTGCTTGGTGTGCATGCTGAGAACCAGAATAGAATGAGTGTCACCTGTGGGAGCTATGCAGGAAGGGAGGATCTGTGGGTGGCCATTACCTCCCCAAACCTCTGCAAGCAGAAATGGAGGGAGCTCTTGATGTCCCCTGGTGTCCCCTGCCTTCAATGGAGCTCTTGCTGGCCACCTCTTCTGTGCTCTCCCTAGTTTCTGCCTATGGAGCATCTCTGCCGCATCCAACCTGCTGCTTACCTCCACTGTTCCATGTCCCTTGGCTTCTGCACTGCAACTCCTCCTCTGGCAGTGGCCAGCTCTGGCAACTGTTCCTTTTCCCCCACAGTTTGTGTAGGACCTGAGTGCCTGGCCCTCTTCATTTTAACACACCACAAGCTTCCTCCAGTGATCTCAGCCTGGCTGCTGTTCCCTCTGCACTGCTGGCTGAGAGATGCTCTTCAGGCATGAACAGGCTTGGCATCCCTCTGGCCATGATGCTCTGGTCTCTGTCATGTGACTCCAGCATGCTTGGAGACAAAGTTCAGGGGTCTGTTGTTAGAGGAGTTATTCTTGTAGTTGTGAGGTGTGTGAAGCCCCTTGGACTAAATGCTTCAAAGAATGGGACTGCACAGCAATTCTTTCCAGTTCTACGCTGTGGTCCCATGTATGCCCAGACCCACTGTGCCATTTTGGGTGTGCAGCCCCCTTGGGTGGCCCGTACCCCTGCAAGCACCTTCTTTGCTGACAGGTTTGACCACTGGCCAACGGGTGGTGACCGTTCAGCAGGGACCCCTCTACCGTGTGAGAGGTTCCCACGTCACGCTGTGGTGCAAGGTGAGCGGCTACCAGGGCCCGGCCGAGCAGAACTTCCAGTGGTCCATCTACCTGCCCTCAGCCCCTGAGCGGGAGGTGCAGATCGTCAGCACCGTCGACCCCTCCTTCCCCTACGCCATCTACACCCAGCGCGTGCACAGCTGGGGCATCTTTGTGGAGCGGGTGCAGGGGGATGCTGTCCTGCTGCACATCACGGAGCTGCAGGACCGGGACGCCGGGGAGTACGAGTGCCACACGCCCAACACCGACGAGAGGTACTTTGGGAGTTACAGCGCCAAGACGAACCTCTCAGGTGGGTCCTGGAGGAGAGCCCCGTTCCCCTGATGGGTAGAGGTACAGGCAGGTTTATACTGAGCCCCAGCCTTCGCTCTGGGTCTTGTCTTTGCGCTTCTGGGTCTCTGTCAGAGGGGCAGCTGGGGAAACAGGTGACTAATGGGGCTGGTGGACACAAATTTTCCTTCTCTCTCCATGGTTGGATTGCGAAGGTAGGGATGTCTGGATGTCCCCTTGCCTCCAAGCCAGTGTAAGGGAAGGGAGAGGAAGCTTCTGCTCTCCCATGGTCTGACTTTATCTTCAGCTTCTCATGCAGACCCAGTATGTCACAGCTAAAGCTTTAGGAGGGCAGGAGTTTTCAGGCTCTGTGCATTAATTGATGGTGTCCTCCCAGGTCAGGTTATGGGAATTGACCCAAGTGAAATACCCACAGATGGAGGAAGGTAGCAGCTCTTGCAGAGCACTTGGTGAAGGAAGTTAATGGGATGGAGAGGCAAAAGAAAAGGCCCTACTGGAGCCCACCAAGTCTATATGGTGTTATGATACTTCCACTTGGTGTTCAGCCCTGTTTTCTACTTTATCTTGGTGTTGCACTGGTCTGCATTTGGGATAGTGAGGGGAGGGATTTTAATCTCCTTAGGGTTGCCTAATTAATACTGTCTGTAGTTTGACAGCAGAAGATTCACTTTTATTTCTTCCCTGATGAGGTTTTAGCCATGTCACGCCTCAATATAAGCTGAAGCTTATGCTGTCAGATTCCTTAAGGCTTGGCTGTGGTCTTTTGGGGGTTGTCGTATGCAGGGCCAGGAGCTGGACTCAGCAATTCTTGCGGGTCCCTTTCAACTCAGGGTATTCTATGATTCTGTGTTTCTCCCCTGTGCTCAGTGATTGCAGACACCCTCTCTGCTTCCATGGCACCCCGGACCCTCACCCTCACTGAAGGGGATGCGGTGGAGCTCACCTGTGAGGTGTCCAAGTCCACCACTCAGCACACGCATCTCTCAGTTGGCTGGTACCACCTTCGGGCAGCAGGAGAGCACCATGCTGAGGAAGTCCTCATCCTCTCCAAGGACTTCATCCTGAAACCCGGGCCCTCTTATGAGCAGAGGTTTCTGGTGGGGGATGTGCGGCTGAACAAAGTTGGGAACACCACATACAAGCTCTTCCTCGGGGGAGTGAAGCCATCTGACCAGGGGCAGCTGTACTGCGAGGCAGCCGAGTGGATTGAGGATCCTGACAAGTCATGGAAGGATATCTCCCGCAAGCAAACGGAGAGGACATTGCTGGCAGTCGTGAGCCAGGGTAAGGCCCTTGCACACTCACATATTGACCTCAACTCCCTCCTGCATTCACAGTGCCCTTCACCTGCCTCTGTCACAGCCCAGGGACACACCGGTGGGTCTGGCCACCTTTGCTGTGCTTGGTTCAGGGCCATGGCAGCCCCTGGTCCAGGAGCTGCTGGTGCTTCTCGCTTTGAATGTTCATGCAGCCAAAAGTCCAGAAAATCACACAACCTCGCAGCCCCATGTGAGGTGTTAGCAGAGAGAGCGGTGTGTGCCCATGGCAGCCTGGCTCCTTGGCAGCGTTAAGCTCCAGTGTGCAGAAAACCACGTTGTTAGACTGCCTCGAGGCTTTTGTGGCCTTAAAAAAGTACAGCACAGTCAGCTGCTTGTCACAGTTCCTCAGCCACAGGCACAAGGGGACACGGGGATGTACTGTGTGTGCTGCACAGCTCTAATGTCTCTTGGGGGTGGCTTGTCTGTCCCTACAGTCACCGGGCTGCTAGTTTCCAGAGCAACTGGTGCTGCTGTTTATTAGGACCATTCTTCTGAGCACCCTGCCTGACAACCCTCCTGCCGCAAGCCCTTTGCTGCCTGCGGTCCCTCACCCTGCTCTTCCCCCACCTGTGTGTGAGTAGCTGTGCCCAGTAAGTTTTACTTCAAAGCAACCAGGAAAAGACCGTGTCTAGTTGATGTCCTTCAACATATGCAATAGTATGGAGTAAAATGGGAGCAAGTCTCCCACTGAAAACCTGCCTGGGGAGGTGGTGTACCCTGTCCCCAGGCCCCAGTGTGGATGGAGGACGCTACAGAGCTGGGGCTAAGGGGAACCTGTGTCTCATGAGAGGGTGGTGAGTCAGAGCAGGAAACCAGAGAAACGGATGAGTAAGACCTAAGCACCCTGTGTGTGGCTTAGGGGAGCAAGGTATTGGAGGAGGGGGAGGGAAGTGTGGTCTCCCTTTTACAGTCTGTTTCCTGAAACCTGGCTGACTAGCAAAGTTTTATTCCCCTCGTTGTGCACTGTTTGCAGCAAAGGCTTTCCAAGTCTGCTGCTGCCTGGAGAGCAAGGCAGTCAGTGTTTGCTTGGTGGAGAAGGCTTCTTATGACTGGTAGTGTGTGGCTTTGGGTACCAGTGCCATGGGATCATATAGAGAAACCTTGTCAGAGTTGGGTACGTCATGTGGTATCTGCTAAGAGCAGAAGGGAGGTGTTGGTGGTAAGAGGGCTTTATGGTGGCTGTATCGGACCTGCTGGTATTGCCATGGAGGAGCTGCAGTGGGTGTTCAAGCCCTGCATCATCAAATCTGCAGGGCTGGAGTGTCCCTCTAGCACCCTGTGGGGGAGCCCAGGCTGCAGGGCTGAGCACCCCACCACACTGGGAGCCAGTGACCATGGCTGACTGCTTCATTGGTTTCTATAAACTCTCCAGCAAATATTTAGGAATGCCAAACATATCTACAGCAGCTGGGATTCCTGTTTGCAGACTGTTTATGAACCAGTGTTTAAATTCACGCTGGGTACTCTGCTTTCAATCAATTATTCAAGCCTTCCAATTGTGATCTGGGAGCTGCTCTGTTCTACTTGCAAACTACAGCCTTGCCCTTGTTTCCAGACTCGCAGGGCACCACAGTGACCCGAGGAAACAGAGTGGTGTCAGCCAGGCGTGTTTTTTGGCAATGCCACCACTCTGTGCAGTCACAGCACAGGGTTTTGGGGCACCCTGTGGGTCTTTGCCTGCAGCCAATCTCCAGCCAAGCTGATGGCAGGAACCAGGGGGCCCAGAGGCTTTGAATGCCCTGTGAGGAAGGTGAATTGTATTATAGGACGTGGAGGTGAGGTCCTTATGCTCAGGCACGACTGACTATCCAAGGGAGTCTGCCCAGGGGAAGATGACTCTGTGCTCCCACTGTCACTGCCCTCTTTGCTCATCACCTACTGCTCGTTGGTTATGAGGCAGGACAGGGACTACATGAGCTCCACTTCCTCTTGCTTCCCTCCTACCTCCCTGTGCTGTGACAAGTCTTGACATTCCTGCTTTCTGTAGAAACTTAACCCAAATCCCTTCCAACCTGGAGAGCGTCTCTTGCCCACAACCCACAGCAGCCAGCAAGGACTGCAGCGTGAGGGACCAACCACATCAGATTCAGACAAGCAACTTGAATATGAGCCCTTCACACACCTTTTCCACCACCAGCAGCAGAGTTAAAACCACCACAGTGTGATAAAGCCCCTTTCTGTCTTAAGGAATAGGAGCTACATGAAGCAAAACAGCTCCAGCAGGCGAGATGGAACAGCCCCTGGTAAAAGCTGATGCCTCTGAGTTATGGCAGCTCTTGGTTTGGATGCCCGAGCAGAGCAGGGTATGGCCCAAGGCTGCCCCAGTGAGTGCTCTGCTCTGGGGAGGTTAGTTGCTCTGAAAGGGGATGCTCAGCTCCTCAGGGCTCTGGCACTTCTTCCACCTGCAGCTGCTGCTTAGTGCCTAGAACTGGCTACCGTCTCCAGGGCTGTAATCTCCCCATGGACAAAGTTTTCCATCCTGATCACTTTTCTAATGAAAGAAAAGGTTTCAATAGAGAATTCCCTCCTGTTGCCCTCTGCGGGGCCATTGGTGCTGCCAGGTGGGGGGGAAGCACGGACAGAGCCACTCGTCACCCTCTTTGCTTTTGATTGTCAACAGGCAGAGATCTCACTGTGGACATTGCTGCTGCTGAAAGCTCCCTTTCTGAAGGGGATACCTTGCAGCTCAGTTGCACAGTGGAAACTCAGAAGAGCAGCAGCAGGCACTTCCAAGTGATTTGGCTCCTCAATGGCATGGAAGTGGCCAGGGTTGACCCCCACGGGGTATTGATTTTGGAGAACGAATATGATGAGAGAGCAAAGCTGGGGCAGCTCCGAGCATTTAAGTCAAGCAACACGATTTATGTCCTCATCATCTATGAGGTGGGGCTGAAGGACAGTGGTACGTATCAGTGCTCTGTGTCAGAAATGAAGACTCCTGGAGACTTGCACGGCATCCAAAACAGTCTGTCATCAGGCATCCAAGTCAATGTGAAGCCAACAGGTTAGTAAATCTTCATGCCTGCTCTTCTGGGTAAAGTCTGCAGGATCCTTGACTGGGGAATAGTTTAAGTCTGGGATCATCCTGACAGTGGCAGCAAGAGTGCAAATATACCATAATTTTTGGTAGATAACAGGAAAAGAATTTGCTCTGGCAAATATTAGCGTGACAGATGCAAAAGCAGTCAACAAAGTGTAAACCTTTAGCTCAAACTCTTTACAGGAAGTTTTGGGGCAAATAGGTAGAATTCTGGAGAATTCTGGGCAGTCCAGGTCCTCCTGTGTCTTTGCTACAGAAAATTGTGAGCAATGCCTGTTGCTACTCCTGAGCACCACAGGATGACCCAGCAGAACAGCTGCTTCTGAAGAGGGGGTTCACTGCCATTTCCATCAGGGTGCTCTCTCTGTTTTGGATGGATGGCTTGTGAGAAACCACTCTGAGAAAGGTGCATAGGAGACTCTTGGTTTCCTTGTCATAGCTAGATGATGACTTTTCATGTAGCAAGAGCTGCCTGTTGGGACTCCATTTCTTAAGTATTTCTTTATGTATCTGTGTCCTAAGAAAGTCATTAAACAGGAAAGAAAAAAAAACAAAAAATGAAACAACCCACAAAGATTTCTCTGAATTTATAAGAAAAGGCTGTCTGAAAATTTGAGACAATTCCTTTCAATATCAAGACTTTCAGTTTAATGTCACGGTATCTCTGGCTTTCTCTGAGGAGCACAACAATATCCTCTCCAGCGCAGTAACTGTTGTTTGCAGAGCACCACATGCGCCTGTCTGTGTCCACCAGCACACCACAGGTCACGGCAGGGGACCCCCTGATCCTCCACTGTGAGGTGCAAGGAGCCACCAGCCCCGTGTCTGTGCGGTGGTGGCACCTGCCCCCGCAGCGCCCGGGTCCCGGGGAGCTGGTGGCCACCATGGAGCAGGACGGCAGCCTGGGGCTGGGCAGCGCCTACCAGGATGGCAGGGCTCGGGGGAGCCTTCGGCTGGAGAAAGCGAGCTCTGGCACTTTCACCCTGGTGATCCCCAGCACGTTGGATGAAGATGATGGTGGGCTCTACAGGTGCGAAGTAACAGAAGGGTCCCGAGGCCAGAGCCGGACAGCGGAGGGGGAGACAGCAGTGACAGTCAACTCCATGGGTAAGTTGGGTCACGCCTGATTCTGGATTGGAGGCAAGGCTGGAGAAGTGGGTGGACACATCAGTAGGACATAGGCCTGCTGTGCTGTGAGCTCTGCTGCTGCAGGGTGATCTAGGGCTGATCACTTGACCCTGGAGTGCTTCAGATTCCCCATTTCTGCCAAGATGCTGGAGTTTTCCACGAGGGGTTTTGGAGGAGACAAGTGGGACACAACAGCTAAAATGCCTGGAGACCTGAATGGCAGGGGCTTGCTCAGCAGGTCTTTCTGACTGTATCCTTACCTTGAAATAATAAAAAAAAAATCTGTTCTAATAGCATAATCACGGTAATTAAGCTCAACAAAGGCACTTGCTGAGTTGTCTGATGGCCTTTGTCTGAGCATCTGATTGCTTCTCCTGCCTTCTTGTCTGAGTGCAGAGCCACTAACCTCCTTGGTGTGCAATGCCCACGTTTCCTCTTTTAATTGCTGGAAGAGCTGCCTTTATGGAGGGACAGATTTTGGCTGTGATTTAGGCTGGTTTTCCTTTCTTATTGCTGGACTGGGTGCCTGAGAGGATGGATCAGGCCATGGGAGTTGTTCAGGTTTTGTGGAAGGTGCAAGGAAGCAGCAAAGAGAACAGCAGCATCAGTGGAGGAGGATCCCTGACTCCTTTGCAAGGATGTAAAACCAGGAATCCTGGAAGAGAGGCTACTCAGGGTCACCCAGGGGACTGGGGACGGGAGAGCAGGGGGTGAGGTAGGAATGGGTCACACGGGGCTGGAAGAGCACAGTAAAATGAAGTGGAAGTGGCACTGGGAGAGGAGCAGCAGGACTGCTGGCTGCCATAGGGTAGTGGTGGCTGGGGCAGTGGGGACAGTGCTGCATGGGGCAGGATTTCTGTCCTGGTGCCAAGGGCTTTCTCCTCCTGAGCAGGTCTTGGACTGCACGCCACGCTGAGAAGCCGAGCTGCCACTGTCAGATACGGGCAGAGTTTTGAACTTGTGTGCCAAGTGAATGCCAACTACACCCTTGAGGAGGTGCCAGCGTCCGTGCGGTGGCTCTTCCAGCCCAGCCCACCCACCAGTCCCTACCACGAGCTGGTCCAGGTCTTTCCCAGTGACACTGTGGCCTGGGTGACAGCACAGTCACACTTCAAGGGGAAAGCCCAGCTCACAAAGTATGACACCTCCTTCAAGCTGCTCATCCACAGCGCTGTGGCTGCCCATGAGGGGACGTACCAGTGTGAGGTGGAGGTCTGGAGGAGGAACATCCATCCCCTGGAGCAGCCAGCTGCCACCACCAGGTCCAATGCTGTGGGGATAAAGGTGGTGCTGCCAGGTAAGCAGTGTCTTCATCAGACATCTCTCCTTCTGCAACTTTAAATGAATCAAACATGGCCAGGGCAACCAGAATCACTGATACCTGGGATGTCCCCAGTGGGGTCACCTCCCAGGGCTGCATGAGGTGGTGCTGCCTGCTCTGTTGCTTCCTTAGCACCCTGGCAGCAACCTTGGAAGTAAATTTGGTGTTGGCAAATGGCAATATCTATTTATTTGCAGATTATGCCAAGTATCTAGAGATCATTCTTGCCAAAAGGATTTTAAGCCTTATTTCTGGAAAGAAGTAGTGCAGCCCCAAGAAACCCAGTTAGATGTTGGGGGTATGAGGTACCCCCACCGTAGTGTGAGCTTCTGGAGGACAGTGGAGACAGACTAGCCCCCAAAGCTGCTGAGATGTCTGTGTTTCCCAAGCTTTCCCCAGTGTATTTGAGGTGTGCTGAGAAAGCACCAGGGATCTGATGGGCTGGGAGCCAGCTCTGAGCAGCAGGATGCCAAGGACTCTCTGGGGACGTATCTCCTCCCAGGCACGGGGTGGGCTGCACAGCCAGGGGGTCCTGCCCAGGGTTCCCTTTTAAGGCCACCTCTGCAGGCAGGGTCTGTGCTGCTGCTGTGCCTGCCAGCATCACTCTGGGAGCCTCATCCTCTTATGGAATAGAGATGTTGCGAACAGACCTCAGCCTGCTGTGCGCCTGCTCCCTGCCACCCCTGGCAGCACCGCAGTGTCAGCCTGCCCTGCTCACAGCCGGGGCTGCTGCAGGAACTGAAGGGTTTGTCCTGGCCAAAACCTCTGAGCCTGTGGAGGAAAGTGTGAGAATACAGCTTGGTTAATTTTTGCCCTCGTGTCTGTTCTGCCGGCAAAGGAGGGTTCTTGCTCTTTTTTCGTGTGTTAAGTGCTCCTTGCTCTAAATCCTTGGATTTTTGGAATCACAACCCAATGAGCTGAACTTATGTGTTTTCCATACTTTTTTTTTAACTGAGGGGTTTGCTGTAGAGTAAGCTGATACATTTTCTTACCTGTTCAGGCTCATTTCTGTGGTGCTCTCCCTCCTGCTCCACTGCTGTTCTTTCCTCACCCCTGCAGAGCTGGGTGCTGTGGTGCTCCATGTAACACCTGAGCTACAGCCAGCTGGATGAGGGTGGCTGCAGGCTGAGGGTGACAATAAACAGCACCTCTGAGCATACATCTCTAGTGTAAATGGCATTAGGAGGAGCAGGTGTAATTGTAGAGCATCTGCACAGAGGAGATGCAGTGACACTAAATGTATTTTGATGTTTGGCTCCAAATGTAGTGCAGCTGTTGCTGGATCCTGTGACACTGTGAAGATGATGGGAACTGGGAGAGGGTGATGCACAGTGGGAGGTGGCTGCTGGGTCTGGTACCACCTCTCTGAAAGGCAGCATGAGCCAGCGGAGGATAATTGGGAAGGTGGAGAAGCCTGGGAAGGAAGCCGACTCTAGCAGCCATAGGGTGAGGCGAAGCTGCAAACCCTGAAAATCACCAGTCTCTTTCTTCACGTACCAAATCTTATAGTTGGAGCCTGCAGAGATACTGGAGGTCTTGACTTCTGCTTCTGCACTTTCTTTACTGCTTGGTGTCAGTCAGTGCTTGAAAGAGTTTACATGCCCCTGTGGATCTGGTCTGTGGATCAGCCTCAGATGGGAGGGACACTCACGAGACATCGTAACAGACATGGAAGGAGGGACGGGTCTTTTCCATTTCTGATTTCTTAGGTGAGGTCCCATAATGAGTGCCCTGGGTAGGCAGATGCTCCCATCAGCCTCTCAGTGTACCTGCCTATGGTGGCTTCCCCTGCCTCTGGAGTGAGCTGCACGGGCCTTTTCACCTACTGTCCCTCTGGTTAGCTGCCCCCTACATGGGTCACTGCAGTGTCCATGCCCTGCATGCTCCACTGCTTCTGGGCTGGGCAGACAGTGTGGTGTCAGCAGGGAGGGTTCACAGGAAGATGGGCAGCGAGATGCTCAGCTTGGTTAATTAAATTGAAAACGAAAGGGAAAACAGCACCATGGCTTTATGTGCGAAAGGAAGAGGCAGGCAGCTGCTCTGCCCTTTTGGTAATTGATCTTTAGCAGTAGAGAAAGGAGATCGGAAGCTGAAACAAAGAGGCTTTGCAGCAAGTGCTCTGCTTCCTCTTGAGGTGATCTTTGAGAGCATAACAGCAATTTTACTCATCAAAATCAAGTCCTCAAGGCAGCAGTTCCTGTGGCTCCTCTCTGAGCTCTAGTAGCTTTTCCTTCTCTGGAGCATTTTCTGCTCCAGTGGGTGTCAGGCTGGGCCATACTCAAGCAAGAGCCCCTCTACATTCCCTCTCTGGCAGCTGAAGTTGAGTTGTGTCTTATTTTTTCCAGTGCGATCAGTTCACCTGTCACAGAGACACAGGATAGCAGAGCTTGGTAGGGACCTCTAGAGGACACCTGGTCCCCAACCCCTGCTCAAGCAGGACCACCTAGAATAGGCTGCCCAGGACTGTCTTTGGGCAGCTTCTGAGTTATCTCTAGTGTTCCCCTCTGAAGATTTGTGCTTCCATAGAGCTGGCTCTGGGATGGGTGTGCTTTTAAGGACTGAGCTTAAGGAAGCTCAGTTGCCCCCAGCTTCTGTGGCTCAGGGTGTCCCATGGCTCAGCTCCTATGCAAGGAAAGTGCTGAGAATGGAAACTCAGCCTACTGTCCCTTAAAGTCCTGATGGTGTCCCATGCTGAGTAATTTCTGCCTACCCCAGGCAGACACCTGTGTGTACTCCTTCCCCTGACTGCTGGGGGAGGGTCGAGGAGAAATGCAGGAGGTTGAAGGGCCTTTAAAGGTACTGGTTTGCAGCCTTTCCACTGCTGGAGGAGAAGGAGAGGTACCAGGAGCAGCACTGGCACATCAGGAACAACAGTGTGTGCTGCCTGAGGGAAAGCTGCAGGCAGCACCACAGCTCTGCTCTCCTGAGCTGTGCAGCGCTAAGCTGAATGATCGTCGGGTATAATCACAGTGGACGTGCAGGACTCTGTCATGTGGTTTCGGATTAATAACCACAGTAAACACCTGAGGTGGCAACTGTTAGTGAAACCCACACAGGCTCTGTAGTCTCTCTGCCACAAAAGACACTTGTTCACAGTCTCCAAAGCCGTGGGCTGGTTTTGTCACGTATGTGTGAGCCTGCTGATAGAAGCAGTGGTAGACAGACATGTTTGCTTCAGACAGAGGCTTTGCCTCTGAGCTCCAACACAATGGCTGCTTCCATCCCCCATTCCTGCTCCGTGGTCTCCAAGGCACCTCATCTGCTACTCTCCTGTCCAGAAAAACCCAGCTGGGATTCCCTGCCATTGTTCAAACAAGGGTGTGTGGTTTTGCTCTTTCTCTCCTTCTCCCACCCCCTCTGCTCCAGCATCCCCTAATGAGTCTTTGTCCTCTGCACATCCACTTCCTCCTTCATCTTTCAGTGGGGTTTTCTCGGGACAGCCTTATTCCCCTCCTTGACAGCATCCCTGTATTGGCAGCTGCAGCTGGCATTATTTTTTTGTTTCTCCATTTTAGAAAGCAAGCTTCAGGTTGCCATGAAAGACAGTTCTGTGGAGATTGCCAGTGGTGCTGACACGACCATTGAATGCAGGATTGTGTTTGCCCAGAATGATTCACAGCTTGCTGTTACCTGGTACCTCCTGCCTCCTCTGGCGGATGGGACCCCCCTGCAAATCATCAGGGCCAACTACATCAGCATAGTGGAATATGGATCTGAATTCAGTTCTCCTGCACAAAAGTCCCGGTTCCTGAGCCAGAGGGCGTCCAGCAATGTGTTCTGGCTGCAGATCCTGTCTGCAAACCTCGGGGATCGGGGCAAGTACTACTGTGTGGTAGAGGAATGGCGCTGGCTGGTGGATGGCTGGTACAAACTCGGAGAGGGAACATCGGGAAGGACCACACTGGAGTTCAAGCTCCCAGGTGAGCAGGGGGTTATCTCTTGAATAGGTGTTGCTGGAGAAGGCTGGATCAACATCAAACAGGCCCCTGCCAGGACTCTCCTAAGCTGGCAGGGCTTAGAAGCAGTGGCTCCTGTGTTGGGTCTGAGACTTAGGGATGCAGTTGTCAGTGCCTCTCAAAGGGAAATAGGGAATTAGGAAGATTTACCACATCCTCCCAAAGCAACCTAGCTGCTGTTTTTGCCACTGGCAGATGAAGTCAAATGCAGAGCAAATTGTAGCATTTTCTTCTCCCTCCAACATACAGTGCAGTTGATTGGTTGCTCAATGCTGCGAATAGAGAAGCTTCCCTTTCCTGGTACTCCTGAAGCATCCTGAAGCAAGACACTCAGCTTTGCTTACCCTGCAGCACATCGCTGCTGAGAAACAGGACTGAGGGTTCAGCTGCTCCCACCTTAATCACTGCACTGCTGGAGTGCATGGTGGGTATCCCTGGCTCAGTTCCTCCTTCTGTCAGCCTCACTTTGTTTATGCGTTGCAGCCTTAAATAAAATGAATTGGAGAATTCCAAGTTCCTAAATAGCTTTTGGTCCAAACGATGCCTTATCACTTATTTGGACCAGGTGGGAAGAATTCCAGCAGAAGGTGAACAGGGGACAGAGGTGATGGGGAGGGTGACACCCCAGGGAGAATGAGTCACAGGAGCCTGTGAGTATGCTGCAGAAGCTCTTGCAAAAGGCCATCTCAATCCCCCACACTGTGCTCCAGAAGGTTTCCGTCAGCCTGTGGGCATAGGCAGAGGTGTTTCTATGGCAGTGCAACACCACAACATCTCTTTCTGCTTTCATCTTACCCCAGGGCGTGAACTGCAGGTCGAGAAAACCAACCAGAGCATCTCGGCGAGGGAGGGCGATGGGGTGACACTCCACTGCCTGCTGCAGGGTGCCCGCCTGCCCGACACCCGCCTCTCGGCCACCTGGTTCCAGGTGAAGGAGGGTGGCCGTGACAGTGCCCTGCTCACCCTCCACCCCGATGGCACCATCAAGTACCCCCAGCAGAGCCTGTCGGGGAGGATGTACCTCCGCCGCCCCACTGCTGGTGACTTCAGCCTGACGCTGAGCAGCGTGGAGAGGGGTGATGCTGGCGTGTATTACTGCCAAGTGCAGGAGTGGCAGCAGCAGGGTGAGGGGAAGGACTGGGCTCTGCAAGCCTCGGCGTGCTCAGGGTACACTCATCTCACCACCATCCCACCAGGTAACGCTGCTGGGGGTAGGGGGCTGCTCATCCTGCACCGTTCATTTTCCTGTAGCCATGCTGGGGGTATGGGGAGGACAATGTCTGCTGGCAATGCTGGCTGCAATAGTAAACATGCAGTGAAGCTGGGAGAACTTCTAAGGGATTGCAGAGTGGCTCAGTGCTGGGAGATCACCAGAGTTGCGTTGGGAGCCCTTTGAGTGACACATGCTATGGGTCTGGTAGGGGAGGCAATGACATCCCACCCAGGTGTTTGGTGCTGTAAAGGTCAGAAGTGGTGATCAGGTATGATATCAAGAGCTCTGACTGTGAAGCATGTGGTCCAGAGGTTACCACTGAGTGCACTTGTGTCTGCAATGCTTTATGGCTTGTGACCATGGCCAAAAACACCTGCCCTTAGTTGAGCCAGTGGGGCTGGAACCCTGTTTTGGGGAAAAAATTCTCAGTTTGAGTTTTCTGGCAAGTCCATCTCCAGTGAGGTCTCTAAAAGCAGCCTCTGCTCTCTCTGGGGTGACTTGGGGTGCATGCTGGGTGCAAAGATAGAGATGGATTCTGCATGCAGAAATTTAAATAAATAAAAGCAAAGATTTCAATCAGGTGCACACAGTGTCTTCAGGGAGGTAACAGGCAGGAAAAGAAAAGTACTTATGTTGGTGCTTTGGGGAAATAGGAGGCCTGGATGACCCATGTGGAGGAAAAAGTATAAACTGTGAAATCAATCACGCTGCTCCCAGCTGAGAGAATCCTGCAGCTCTCACACCTTCAGCTCTGGATCTGCCGTACCCAAAGCTGGCCTGGGTGCCTACATGGGGTTATGGCTTCTGCAGCAGCTCCCAGTGCTGACTGGGATGGAAAGGGTGACTCTGTAGAGCCCTCCCTTCTGCCTGCTGCTGGCACAGGCAGGCACGGAGCCTACTCTCATGATTGCACCTACAGCAGAGCTAATCCGGGTTTAATCGCACAGAGAGGGACTGACAGCCCTTCATCCCCCCACTGTTGTGTTGCTGCTGTTGTCCATCACAGCTTCCTCTAGCACTCAGACTTATCCTTCATCAGTGCCCTCTGTCTCGTTACCCATTACTGATAGAGTAACCACTGCTAAAATTGCTCAGTAACTGCTGGTAAATACTCCAATTTTTGTATGAATGTTTTTTGCCAAGTGGTTTTCATGGTTTTCACAAGATTAGCTGGGTGGTTTTTTTTCTTTCTTCCCCCCCTCTCTCTTTTTTCTCCTTTTTTTTTTTCTTTCTTTTTGGCAGGATGGCTGTGTGTCTGTGCATGTGTGTTTCTCCAGTGATGCAGGTATCTTGATGTGCCCCCCTGGCACACGAATTTTAATGTTTTGGGAGTTTTACAAGTAGTAATGACACAGCCATGTGCAAGTATACCTGTATCCAGGAGTAACTTCAGCTCTGATCCCTGATGGTGCCATTTAGGATATCTCCCTAGTGTTATAGAGGCATTCACGTCATAGAGGTTTCTCCCTGTCCTATGGGACAGTAACTGCTGCTTCCATCTATATGGATGGAGAACAGAGCTTCAGAGGTAGAGAGGTAAAAGCCAGTTTCACAGCAAGGAGTAGCCCCCAGGTTGGTTCCCACCTGGCCCCACAGACAGCTTCAAATCAAGCAGAACAACATGCTCAGCATGTTTCTGAAGAGCAATAGTAAAACATCTGCGCATGGGTCTTGGGTAAAGAGAACTGAGGAACAACACTTTGAGATGGATAAAACAGGCCCAAAGGAGTTGGCATGACCCTTCAGGGTAGGCCAGGTGGATCTGAGATCAGCCTGAGGTGTGGAAGCTCTGTGTTATGTGAGGAGACTTTGATGGCCCCAATGAATGGGTGGCTGTAAGGGGCCCAGGACTAAAATGGAGATGCTGCAAAATAAGAGCTTTCCAGCCAGTATGGGACTAATCAAACATGGTTTTTTTAAGTACCCAGCAGGTCTACCAGCAGTACGGGCAGCCTCCACCTTAAGTGGGGAGCTGTTCTTCAGGAGCTGCCAGGGCCAAGGATAGTGCTCACAGATGCCTGTGGCTCAGAGTGGCTGAAGGATGATAGCAGAGCAGCAGAAGCAAGGAGGGGCAGGTGTCTGAGTGGGACAGGGATCTCTTGATCTGGTTTCTTTTGCTTTCCTCTTGTTTCTTCTTGTTCAGTGGTGCAGCCTCTGACAGATCTCTACCTCACCCCGCTGTCACGGGGGTCGGGCAGAGACCCAGTGGGGTGAAGGGTATGTGGCTTTTCCTTACTGAGCCCAGTATGGAATGGGTTAGCTGAAGAACCATGCTGTTTCTGTTGGAATGTATCAGATGAACGAGATGGGGTCTTATCTGACTTCCCCAGACAGGAAATTGAGGCAAATTACCTGGTTTCTCTCCCCCATCTCCTCAGGTAGCCTATATAAATTCTTAAAAATTGGTAGCTGTTGAAGACTGAGGGAAAGCGTTAAGAAGATAACTTGCAGAAACAGTAGGAGAGAGAAGCTCACACTACCTTGGGGCCTCACTTAGTTTATCTTTCTTTTTTTCCCCACAGAGTCAACTGTTATGTCTAGGATCTGCTCATCCCCATCACTGCTGAACTTCATCCTGTACTTACCACTGGTTCTGATCCTTTTCCTGGCCCTTGCTGTCCTCTGTTGGTGCTGCAAATACAGAAAAAGCAAGAAGGGCAACATCACAGGAAACCAGACGATGGAACTGGAGTGGAACAGAGAGGTCAAGACAACTTAGCTGTAACTTGAAGGAGTGGAGCTGGGCAGTTGAGGAGGACTGAGTACTTGCAGAGGGGCTTTTTATTGTTTTGTAGCAATGAATCCTTGAAATTGTGTGTTTGCTTTCGATGGAGTGAAGCGACTGAGTTACTAAGCAAGGGGTTTAGGGTTTTCCTAAAGTGGTTCTGTCTCTTAGGTTAGGTGCCCACCCATTTCACACTCTGTTCCTTGTGGCATATTTGAGGTCCTTGCAGTACACATCTCCCACTGTGGATGGAAGTGATGTTATTCCACCGCAGGAATAAGGGAAAAAACAGCTCTTTTCGCACTGTGACACAAAAATACAAAAAATTGTATTCAATTGTCAATTTAGACATCTTAACAAAAATCTATGTGGTATGCAGACTAAAAACCAGTGGCAGAGCTGGAAATAGACTGTTGGTGTCCCATTTAAATCACTGCACTTGCCTTGCCTGCCCTTTGCTGGGGAAGCTCTCAGACATTCTGAAAGCACCTGTGCCCAAAGATTATCTTCCCCAAAATGAAATGGATCTTCATCACAAAACCTGTCTCAGGAACATGAAGACTGAGCAAGGCTGGCTGGGCCTGAAGAAAGTCCACAGTAGGGGTAGCACAGCCATCCACAAAAAACGCCAAAACCTGTTGACCCAATAAAGGCCTCACATGGAATCTTGCACCCCAAAAGGAAGAGGTGAACATGAAGCCATCTTATAGATAAATGTCCAAACTTTCCAGTTCCTTCCTTTGCTGAGACTGCTGTAGGACAAGACAGCATCCAGCCCCTCATGCCTGGGCTGTCTGTGGGTCAGGAAGCTGCACACCTGGGATCTGGTATTGGACATGTCCAGGTTGTACCATGTCATAAAAAAGCCATGTGTGTGCTTTTTTAGGAGAGGCAGCTCTTGTGTGCTCTGGAATCCAGCTTGGGCTCTCCTGGGACCTGAAGATTGTCTGGCTGATGCATTAGAGGAAAGGAAATTTCTGTCCAGTCCCTATAAGCCAAGGAATATTCAACCTTTAATTGTGTCAAGTGGGATGCACAAGCAAGTTGTAAGGTCAGGTGCCAGGGTAACACTCAAGGCACTGTCCTCAGACAAAAGTAGCTGTATAGAAATCACAGCAGACGTTTATGAACCTGCTTCCTTTGACCAGAAAGAGGTTTGCAGACACCACAGCCCCTCTAGGTGATCTGTTCATGTCCTTTGCCTTCTCTACAATTAGAAAAGCTGCCTGTCCTTTATCCTGAAGAACAGGTAGATGCTTCAGTTCCTTGAAAACTCACTCTTTGCACATGTTTGAAGAGTACTGCTCCTGTTTCCCTGTTCAGCCCCCTCTGTCCGTGCTGGCTGGTTCCATCTTGCTCAGTCTTTTCCTGCGGGATGTGTTGCCTGGACCCCGTGCAGCTTTTCCCTTTGCTGCCCTGACCCGATCCATCTCTCCCGCGGTGTGAGTGCTTAGAGCTGCACGTGGGGCTCTCTGCAGAGGTTTCCCCCCTGCCTTGTGGGTTATGTCCCGTTTACACATCCCAGTGGGATGTTTGATTTTCCGTGTGAGTGTGTGACAGCACGGCACTGTTTGTGCTTGGCTCGCAGTCCTCCGCTCCTCTCCTGCAGATTTACCGTCTAGCAAGTTGTTTCTTCACTGTATGTTCAGGCTGTTGACTTTTCCTATCTAATTGGAGCACTGTTTGCATGGGTCTGTCGAGCAGTTTTCCACACCAGTTCGTGAAAGATCCTGCTGTCTGTTTGTCTCAGCCCTGTCTCAATAATGCTTTAACTCCTGGACTTGTTTTGGTCTCTTTGACAAAGAAGCCCGTGCTCCCAGGACATTAAACTCTTACAGGTCTCATGAAAAGTAGATGAAGGAGAGGAGGCAGGTGAGTTGTCCCACCAAGGGACGGCTGCAGTGTGAGTTGGCTGCCTGGTGCCTGGCTCATATTTAGCAGATACAGAAAGGAGATGTAGGGGTGTTAGGGCACGGGAAAGAAGGAACTGCTTTTGACTACCAATTAGTAACAATAAATCTATGCACATAGTTTACCTGCCTATTTTGTGCTGTTCCTTTGTGGTTTTGTTTGGATTGTTTCCTTAACTTGCCCAAGAGTACCTGGGGACAATGCTTCACAAGCCTTGGTAAAATCAAGAATATAGGATACCTACTGCTTACCCCATCCCACAAGGCTTGCAGTCTTCTTGCAGGGGAGATAAGTAGGTCTGACGTGCTCTGGTTTTGTTTAAACAAACAAAAACAAAAAGCTTCCTTTTTTTTTTTCCTCCCCTTGCCTTCTTCTAAATGCTTGTAAGTGCTTTGTCCCTGTGTCTCCCTAAGGATTGTGATTAAGAAGAAGAGGGTGTTTGGTTTCCCCTTATTCTTAAATATAATTTTGCCCTCTTTTCATCACCTGGTGTCTCTCACCTCCTCAGGTGTTATCACAGCAAACTACTAACAGATGGCTTGACAGTCCATTCTTTGTGTTTTAGGATGAACCTCACCAAGACCATCTATCAAAAATCTGACTTCCTGAGGTTGCTACTCTTTGCAGGAGTGCTGGGGGCAGCCCCTACCCTGCTGCAGCCACTGTGCGTGTGGGTCAGTCTCTGTGAGCTGTGTGAGCCCTTTGAGTGACCTGGCTGAGTTTGGTGCATCCCCCAAGCCCACGCTGTCCACCTCGGCACTGCATTCTAGGTCTGTGGAGGTGCCTTTCCTGACATCTGATCTTCACGTAAAAAGCTGCAGGCTCTGCTGCAACATGAGATTTTTATGTCTGATGGACTGTGGAGGGGGAAAGGTGGTCCGAGAGAGGGAGGTTTTTCTATCAACAGGGCACTTTCTTCTCCTGTCTCTTTGTTCAGGTAACCAGAGACCTATGCAAGTATCAGCTTTCTATTCACACAGGTTTAGCAGTTTTAATTTAAGTTTGTAAGCGTGCCCAGGGCCTTGATGAAAGGGTCTGGAAAAAGAATGTGTGGTTTTGCGGTGGTGGGTTTTTTTCTTTTTTCTCTGGCTTTGCTGGGTCACCACTAAACCTTTCAGCTATATCTTTAAGATGTATTTTTTTCCATGGGTGAACTCAGAAAAGAGTTGTAACTTATCACTGCAAAAGCTCCAAACCAGTTCTATTTTTAAAGAGGACATTTCAGTCACCTCAGGCAAATGTAGGAGAGGGAGAGAGGTACGTATGCTTGGTGGGTCAGGGGAATGGTGTTAATTTTGCTGTTGGGGCTCTTGACCACCTTCACCCACCCCATCACCACCTTTTGTTCAAACTGTTGCCTAAAGGTTTTGTTAAGGCATCAAAACCCAGCCTGTGATGTAAAGCAGAACAGCTGACAGAATATATAATCAGCTGTTATAGCCCCTTGGGAGAAAACAGTGCAGCAGCATAGACATTGCAGCAGCACAGCAGTGCCCCTGTTGCACCCTGTCCCCCAGATGTGCCCTTGCCCAGGGAATGTCCTGTGTGAGGGCAGCATGTGGTGGGAAGGTCCAGGGTCCTTTCACAGGTTTTAGAGCAGTTTGAAGGGGCTACAGGGCAACACAGAGCTTGGTCCATGACGAATTGATCCACTGGGAAGTGGCTGCGTGGGGCCATAAAAACACAAGCGCTGTGTTGTGTGTGGAAGGTTTCCATAGGAAGGTGTGGGAACCGTAAGGCAAGGGGAGAGCAGTGCAGGCAGCGCCTCCCAGGCAAGCCAGCACACCCCTGCAGCTTGGCAGCCCCTCACTGTTCAGAAGATGGATGATGTGAGGGCGGGATGGATGGGAATTATAGCCCCTGCATTGCATTGCCTTCTTGGAATGCTTTTATGGCACCTGCCTTTGGGCAGGAGCAAGGCCAGCGGTCAGTCACTCCCCCAAGATGCAGTGGCACAAAGGACCATACCAGAGACTCTCACCTGCAGATGGGTGCATTGAGGACCTTACTCTGAAAGGTCCCTCTGTTCTGCAAGGAGGGAGGATGGGTGAGTGATGAGCTGGTGGCTGTGCAGGAGTGCCGGCAAGTGGTTTACAAGCAAGGAGATAGTTTGTGGCTGACGGCTCAGGGTTTCCTGGCCTGCCCTGTTTCCCTAGAGCAGAGGATGCAGCAGCAGCATGCTGTCCTATACTGCCAGGCCAGGGCTACTGAGGAAGGTTGCCAAACTTTCAATGAATTATTCCAAACAAATGACTCGGAGGTCTCCTGGGATGTTCCCTCTCAAGCAGCATCTCTTCATTACTTCCTATTAACTCTGAGTTGGTTTTGAAATTTGACATTTAGTTTTATTCCTCTGATAAAATATTTAAAAACTGGAAATAAAAGAAGCAGTTTTGATATGTGCTTTGGTCTCACTGGAGCATTCCAGCTGGTTCCTGCAGCTTGTTTTGTGTGTCCTTTGGCCTTGGTTTTTGGCACCTTAGACAAAGCAGAACCACTGCTAGGGTTCTGAACCTTCCTTAAGAAACTGCTGCATCATAACTGCCTGCTGCTGGGGTTCTTTTGTTCTTCTCCAATCATCTGTTCCTCCTTCTTTTCTTTGAAGCAGATAATATGGCATTACAGTCATAATTATTGTTATAGTTGCAGTTACACATAATTGCAGTTGCACAGGGCAGGAAAAGGCAGCCCTTGCCCTAGAGCGATACTTTCCATGACAGAAGCAGTGCAGCTGTGAGGCTCAGGGTGGGAAGGATGGATGAGAGGTAATGTGGTATTTTGGCTGGCTTTGCTACCATGGCAAGCAGGAGGGACCAGCTCAGTGTCCTTTTAGTCCCCAGCAAAGAGGCTGGTTGGGATGGTGTGGAACAGACAAGATTAATGGTCCCCTGCCCGCTTGGGCATTTAAAGAAGCCAAATAAAAATCCTTTCATGGACATGGTTTAAACCAAACACAGGTGTTTCACTAGCAGCTCCTATTTAGAAATGCAAACTGGAAAGCAAGGTCCAGATGCTACTTGCTTCAGGAATCTGGACAGGAAACAGAATACCACAAGCCGCAAATTCAAGCATGTGCTCATCTGGCCTTCCCTGCTTTCATTCATTCATTACAATTTTTTTTTTCCTGTGTGTTTCTAAGGAAAGTTATACGAGAGGGAGCTAAGCCATCTTCTACAGCCAGCGAGCTCTCCAGGGATGTGTGGGTGCAAGCTTGCTCTTGCCATGGCAAACCACTCACCTCCATCAGCAGCTTTATTTAAGCAGAATAATCCAAGCAGGGGGTATTTTTGTCTTTTAATTGGCACTGAGCTCCTTCACCCTGCAGGCACTGGGTAGAGGTCCAGTGCCTGGGCTGCTGGGCAAAGCAAGGGGAGAGGGATGGAAGTGCCCCTCCAGCATCCCCAAAGCCTGCCCTCACGATGATGCTGTCCTCAGACCTCCTTGGGGACCATCAGGAAGACAAAGCATGCTGAGGGTGGCCTGGTCTCTGGCCTTGCTCATGCTGTACCTGCTCCCTGTAGGGGTGGGAGGAACATTTGTTTCTAGGACTGTCAACTAAGTGGGAAAATTCGCCGTCAAGGGGATAAACACTGGTTTTATCGTTATTTTAAGCATGAAGGAATGAATGGGTGAATGCTGGGACCAGCATGACATACCAGGAGGGGCTGTGACTCCTCACAGACCCCTCGTGGGATGCTAATAGCGAGGAGAGGTGCACTGTCCCATTTGAAAGAGAAGGGCCATGACCAATCGATGTTAAATGTGGCAGTAATGCCTCATGCAGTGGCCTCGGGATAAAAGGCAGAGGCAGCCTGAACTGTAAAGACATTTCATTTCCCTGGTAATGAGGGAGACACACTGTGGCAATGAAACCAGGGAGAGAGAGACTGCGAGATGCTAATTTCTGTTCCTGCTGCCGCTGCTGCTTTGATCTGAAGCAAATGCCCGTTTTAAATTGCAAACGGATGCAAGTCAGATATCATCCAGCCAGTGGCTTACAGGCTTAATGAAGTGGGACGTACGCTTCTGCCTGGTAATATTAAGAGAGGCAGGCAATTCAGAGAGGAATCTACTGAAGGTCTAAAGGGACAGGGAGGAAGGACAGGGGGATGTCACAGGCTAACTCTCAGCACCGTCAGTGCGGCACAGTGTCCCCTGCTTTCTGTCCTTGGGGAGCTGTGCCCGTGGCCAAGCTCCCAGCCCCTCTGTGCCTGCAGAGAAAGCTGTGAACACGCTGTCCTGCTGTCACATGTCCATGTTTTATGGCACACATCCTGTACAGGCTGTGCAAAGGTCATCCCACTCTTTGGTCTCAGAGCGTGAACATCAATTTGGTGCGTTTCCCAGGTGAGGCAAAGGTACGGGAGGCCAGGTAGCTCGTTTTGTGCCATCATTTGGCCAGTTAGTTGAAATTGAGCAAGACAACTGACAAAGCTGTTCTGGGACAGACCCAGAGGCTCCTGGAGATGGAGTCATTAATGCACAGGCAGTGATCTGAGAGCCTGGTAGCTCATACGAGACAACTGCATCTTATTGAGACTCTTTTGGTCAAAGGTCTGACCAATCTTGAAGAATGATGTCTGAAGACATATTTACTATACTCTTCACTAGCACAAGGCTTTTGGATCCTAGGATGAGGCTGGAGTTTGTTGTATATCTTTTATGGGTATTCAGAGTCTTGGATGTCTCTGCAAGCTGCTGTGCTTGATCAGCCAGACATGGGAAGGCTGAGAGACCTGCAGGCACCTGGAAGGATTGACCTCTGCACTAAGCAAGGAAAAAATGGTCTGGCTATTGAAAAAGATAGACATGACTCACAAATCTATTAGGTTCTTTGAAGGAGTCAGCACATGGATGAGAAAAATCTCATGGACGTAGCCTGCGTGGAGCCAAAAGAGACTCCACAATGTCCATTGTTATTACAGAAACTAAGTAACGATAGGCTAAAACTGGCAGGTCCTTGCATGGATAAGCTATTTGTGAAAAATACCAGGCAGAAAAGAAACTAAATGGCTCTGACAGAAAAGGGAGGTCACCAGCTATGAGACCTGTGCTGCTCAGTGAACACAGAAATGGTCTGGAAGAGAGGATGACTGCTAAGCAAAGAAAGGGAGTATTAAGTTAGTCAAGGCGTTAGCAACAAGGGCTGGCTCTCGTGAAGCGCACAGGGCGTTATGAGATTGCGTAGTGAAGCAGCAGGTGACATCTGTGTAGGTAATGTCTCTGTAAAGGGAGGCGTGGTGGCAAAAGAAGGTCAGTCTCAGCTTCGTGTGTAAAATGAGAGAAGCCTCAAAAGGCAAGAAAAGGACTGTCCATGGCTGGGCTTTCCTTCTCTCCCTGCATTAGAGCAGTGGGATGCTGATGGGGCTAGCTGGCAGCAGCCTCAAAATTGAAGGAAGGAGAAAGGAGCAGGGTTTTCACATAAAGTTAAGTTGGAAAGCTCCTCGTTATGGGATGTTGTGCTGTAATTTTGTGTTGTCCAGGAGAAGGCAACCGGTGAAGGAACCTACTGAGCATTGCCAGCCATGAAGGAGGCCTTTGGGTAAGCCCTTGAGCAGTGGGTTGGTAAAGATTTGGGGAAATATCACATATGCCTGCTCTGCTTTTGTCTTTTGCTTTAGGCCTGTGCTTTTGACCATTGGTCAGACAAGGAGAGGAGGTAGATAGTGCAACCGTGCAGACTTTTTTAACGTTCTTATTCCGTGTTTACTTTGATGATACAAAAAAAAAAAAAGGCTCATACCCACTGAAATGTTCACCTTTTCTCTTCCTTTTACACACCTTAACAGGGCCATTTTTTTCCCCAAGAAAGGCTTCTGAAAGCATTAGAATCACCTTTCAGCACAGTAAATCATGTTAATATGTAGGCCACTAGGCAAGATGAAGCTTTTAGATTATCCATTATCCTTTCTTTTTCTACAGCATCTTCCATTCAAGGACTTCACACTATCACAATAGCATAGTTGGGAATTTTCTCTGCTTAACAAATGAGGGAACTTATATGTAGTGGTTTGCTGTGAAACAGGCAAAGAAATGGGAAATCTGCTTTTTTAGAACATCTCTAGAGAAAGGGACAGAAGGAAAGACTGACTCTAAAAGTGAGAATCAAAGGGAAAAATCTCTCTGCTGGATCCCAAATAAGTTTCCATAGAAACAGATTTTTCTGAGAATGAATAACTGCAGTATGAAATTAAGATTGTGGATCTAATTCTGCAAAATATTTAAGCGTGTTCTTTGCTTATCACTATTCAGCTCATGATGCAGCTATATGATTTTCATGGAGGCTTATGTCCTTTATTTGATGAAGGTAAAAATAAGGATAAGCTGCATTGAAGTGGGATCTGGGCTTTCTTGTGCTTGCTTCCTTGTCACTGACAAACTTGCAATTTATTTTTTATGACAGCATGTGTTGGGTTGCTGCTAAAAGTATAGACCCCAGTGTCTCAGCCTGAGAGTTCAGCACCAAGTTGTACCAGACTCTCACCACTACTGGGGAGTGGAGTCAGCGGAGCATTTACATTGCTGGGTACTTTATTGTTTTGTTAATTAACTTTTTTTCTATTTGCGGGCAGATTTAATTTTAAATGGGATATTTATTCTGTAAATTAATGCCATGGTGATTATCAGATAATTAACTTGAGAATTGATGGCATAAGAGGTTGAGATTTGCTTATAATCTGTCTTTTGTGCACCTCTATTTGTGGCCCATAGATATTTTAAAGACATGATAGGTTCTTAATATTTTGCATGCTAATTGCTTTTATTGTGACTGTGTGCTGGTAAATGATTGGTTTTAGTTTAAGCTATTTAAGATTGTTTTGAATTTTTCCCCCCCTCTCTGTTGTGACTTTATGCTCAGCTGAATTAATAGGACAAATAAGGTTTGGCTCAGAGTTTTATTTCCATTTCCTGTACTTGGAAGAGATGAAGCTCTTGTGTAGCCAGGCTGTGGCTACTTTTCTCCACACAAACTTTCCATGTTCTTATTCCTTCTTTATTTCACATTTTCTTCCAGCTCTTTATTTGGGGAGGCGTGTATTTGTTGACCCATCCCAAGCACTTCGCAGCAGCACTATAGAGCCCAAAAAATGAAGTTAAGCCTAGTGATAATAGTGCTTTGGGACTCTCTTGAGGCAACTAAGAGCAAACAATCCTCTTGGAAATTGTATCCAGCTTTCTGGTTCCCTTCTCTGAGCCGTTGTGCTTGTCCCAGCCAAAATAAACTCTCAAGGCATTTAAACAATCCATCCTAACGTGATGTTCAAACATGGAAGATACTGCCTTGCTTGAGTCCAGATGAATCATCTCCCCTTGCTTGTCTCCCACCAGGCCGCCAGTGCTGTGGCTGAAGGGGGTCCTTGGATGCACTGGGGTGGTGATGGTCACTGATGGTGAAGCTGGTGCTGGAGCCCAAGTCTTTAGTAGAGGGGCAGCAGCAGCTGAAACTGTCCCCTAGCACTGCTGGGCTTCAGTTTTGCCTTAGAGCTGGAAAACGTTCTTTCTCAAAATTTTCTTTGACAAGAAGATGGAAGACACGCTTCGTGTTGTGGAGATTCAGTTGTTCCTTAGTGCTCACTGAGAGCCACGCTCGCTTTGCCAGGCATTCTCCTCTCCTCTTCCCTGCTTTGGGACAAACTTTTGGTTTTGTCAGTGCCTTCCACGCTGTCACCGTCAAAAGTGCACACTAGGGATGGCAGAAGTTAAGTCTCTGTTTTGGTGGTGGTTTTCGGCTCCAAGCTCTTTAAGGTGTGAGGAAAAGATCCTGTCAAAGGAAATTACATTCCTTCAGCAAAAGCAGTGAGGGGAGCCTAATGGACAGTCTTTCCCCCGAGATGATTTCAAATCCCTGAGGAGGCCGTGACCTATGTCAGAGTACAAAGTGTTGAACAGATTTGCATGGGAAGAGCAACTTTCATCACCCTTTTGCTGCCTTTTGAGACCTCTGATCCGACGTGCTCGGCACTGGAGGCCACCCAAGCAGAGGAGCTCACCCTGCCCATTCCCCAGCCAGGCTTGTCCCGGTGTCCCCGGGAGGCATCCCCAGCCCATGGAACAAGCTGTGGTGCTCTGCACACCTTCCTCCTTGCTTTTCACCTGAGTTCATCCCCGCTCAAACCAGCTCTGCTGGCCCTGAGCCAGGCACATTTCCCTCTGAGCCTGCAAAGCCTGCTGCTTTGCACACCCAGCTGAAGTCACGAGAAAGGATAAAAACAGTCTATTTTTAATCCAGTGTGAGATCTCTTACTCTTGGCTATTTTTTCCGTAATTGGTTCTGTTTTCTGCTAATGATCTGAAATTTAGCATCTATTTCTGTCTCGGATATTTTGATAACTGGTGTTAGGGAAGATTAAGACTGTTGATAGCAGCGAAGGCTGCAGGACATATGGATGCTGCAGGCCTGTTAGCGATAGACAGAAAGTTGTTTGGAGGCAATGGGACAGATTGTCTGGGATTCCTGGCTTAGTAGCAATGAAAGGCTGATGAGGTAAGTAGTGCTGGGAAAATCCTGTTAGGGAAGGAGAAGAGCAGACTGGAACTGAGCAATCACTGGATGTGCTGTATTGAATATGCGGTTTCTCTACTAAATTGAATTCACTTTTGGCACAGAAATGGGATTCATATTTCTCTCCCTACTTCACTTTCTTCATTATAAGGCTTGCATGACACTCTGAACTTACTAGCATTTAGTAATGGATTCAGAACAAAAACTCGTTCTGAACTTTTCAGGCAGTGGGTTCGGGTTTGGATCAGACATTTTCACCTCCATCCTGTTTGCAGATGCCGTGGCATGGCATGGAGGATCCAGGACAATATCCCCAGATCTGGTCCCTGTTGGTATGATGGAGGTCAGAAGCTCCAGTGCAGAAACATTCCTTGCTGAGCTGGAGGGGAGCTATTTCCAAATTCAGGCAGGGCACTCTGGGCAATAGAAATGTGTACACACACATATGGTAAAACCTTATGTCACTCCAACACTGGGAGCTGCCCTGTATCTGAAGTCTGTGTTTCCATGTTGGGCATGTTTTGAGAACTCTTTCTAAAGCACTTCCCCGGCTCAGTTTGGTCAATGGGTCATTTGTGCCTATTCCTCTACAGTAAATAGATTAGCTGGGACAGGGTTAGGTCTAGTGATTTTGTGTGCTGCTGTGGGTGTAGGAGTTGTGTGATGTCATGGTGAAGGGTGGTTGCTGTGAAGTGCAAAGGGACAGATGAGGATAAATGATACAGAGGAGTCTGTATCCAAGATTTGAGTGGGTATGTGGGTGGGATATCCAAAATCCTTCAGGTACGTTCTTAAATACATCCTCTTCCACTCCCCGCACCCTTCTGATTAGCGACAACAAAGTCTCCCTTTTTGTCGTCTGCTTTTTCAGAAGGAGATGAGAGGAGAAGCAAGGGAACAAATCCTTCTGCAGAAGAAACGAAGCAGCAAGAGGTGTGCAAGCAGAGGCAATGCTTCTTCTGTCAAAGGCACGTGCTGTCTGGTCATGGTAGAATCGCGATTCCTTCTGGTAAGAGGCAGGGGAGGGGATCCTGAGAGGAGTGGCTGGAGGTGTTGTCCCTGGGTAGCAGGGGAAATCCCTGCAAATGGGGCTGCAGAGGGGCCAGGAGGGGTGAGGACCTGGAGGGATGCTGGGGTCAGGAGATGAGATTAGTCTCGGAAGCACAGAACAGCCCAGGTTGGAAGAGACCTTGGAAGATCATCTGGTTCAACATTTAATGGGAAAGAGAGAGTAGGCAAGATTATTTGACACTCTGTCCAGTCACATCTTGAAAACTTCCAGTGATGAGGGCTCCACTGCATCCCTGGAAAGATCATTTCAGTGATTTATCATTCTCACTGTAAAAAATGTATTTATTATAACAAAATTAAATTGCTCCATGTACAACTTGTACCACTGCCCTATGTCCTCTCCATGTAGCTCCTTGTGAGGAGAGATCCTCTATCTAATTTGTAGCCACCCTTTAGGTACTGGAAAACTGTGATGAGGTCCCCTCCTGAGCCTTCTCTAGGGGGAAAAGATCTAACTACTTCAGATTTTCCTCATATGCAGGATCTCCAGCACTTTGATCATCTTTGTGGCCCTCCTTTGGTCCCTTTCCAGACTGTTGAAGTCTTTTTTTGAATTGTGGGGACCAGAAACTGGACACAGCATGCTAGATGTGGCTTGAAAAGCACTGAGTAGAGCGGAATGCGTTTATATTTTTGCTAGTAGTGTCCCTGTGGATGCAGTCCTTGATCCCATTTGCCATTGTCACTGCAGTGGTGCACTGCCAGCTCATGTTCAGCCTGTCCCTGGGGACCCCGTGCTCCTTGAACCCCTCTGTGCAGCCAAAGCCAGGAGAGCCCCAGAGAGCAGATGGTTTGTCTGCAGGCTTTGTGTTGGTGCGGGGGCACTGCTCAGCTTGGCTGCCTGCCACGCTGCATCCCCACAGGGAGAGGGGAGCCAGCCATGGGGAGCTGGGGTTGTTCGCACGCTGAGGTTGGACAAAGCAATTGCAGCGTGGGCCAGGAAGTCTTTGATGCAACAGGAACCTCAACGTGCTGTGACGTGTCGCCTTTCACCCCTGCGGAGAAGCAGCTTCTCCCTTCTGGTGGGAAGTGCTGAGGGCTGGAGCTGGGGGAGACCCACAATGCTCACACTGTGGCTTCTGCCTTGCAGATCTGCTGCCTGCCACGGCAGGCCCTGTGTGTGCACATCCTACAGGCAAGGCTCTGTCCAGCTGGCATGAACCTTTGGAAACCGTTTGCCTCGATTCTTGGAAAATGCCATTTGCTTTCCAAAATCCCCATCTTCCACATGTCTGAGTTGCAGAGCTGACCCTTGGCATCCCGAGTCTCCATACACAGCCATCACTTTCCTGCCTGCCTGGCCATTTCTTAGCTTTTCATGCCTCATGGGAGTGAGCTGAACACGAGCCTTCCTGTTTCCCTTGCTGCAACTCAGCACCCTCTCAGCCACAGCAAACCTGCAAGTGTCTTGTCAACTTTTTGCTACTCTCGATAAAAACCTTGAACCCCTGTGAAAATCTGGCAGCTGCGTGAGCTGCAGACTCAGCAAGGTGAGCAACATCTGGCAACAGATAAATCTGGCCAGAAAAGCAACCTGAAAAATGAGAAGGGCCATAGAGTGCTGTGGGAAGTGTTGCAAGTCCCACAGCATCTGGCAGGTTGTGGTTGAATGGGAAGTTATCTTTCTTCTCTTCTGCACAGGGAAAGCAGAGCCCGCTGGACACCTATCACCTGATGGAAGCAATGCTTGGACTCTGCAGCGAGGTTTTGGGGAATGCAACCTGTCCCATCCTCCCCACAAAGACGTAGGATGGTGGCAGAGAGGAGTGCTAACCTTCCACCTGAAGCCCAATATGTAATCAGCTCAGTTGGCTCTTGAATCCCATTTATTTGTTTGAAATGAAAGAGGACGAGCGTCTCTTTTTGAATCCTTTTCAGGAGGAGTGAAAGCAGGGTGGCTTGGAGACCTGTGACAGTGGCCCCAGAGCCATGACCCACAGAGCAGTACGGAGTGGTCCGAGGAAGCAAGGGCCCCTTTGGGGTTCCTGGTTAAGAAACAGACAAGAAGGCTGCAGGGAAACCTACAAGAAAATCAAATTAAAACCATGGGGGTTTGCTTCAAAATGCTGAGAATCACCAAATCATGGCAAAACTGGAAGAAATCACTTTCTGGAAGAATCAACAGACTTTTAGTTTGGTGGTCAAAACCAGCGTTATTACCAGCAGGATCCTGACAGGGACCCCTGTGCTGGGATGGTGTCAGGGGACAACTTTCCCACTCTTCGGGTCCTTTTGGGTGGTGTAGGAGACTAAGAGGCCACGGCTGGGTGCTGTGTGGCCATCAACCTCATTGCATGGCTTGTCTGGCTGGGAACTGGGAGGAAATGGTGAGCCAAGCACAGCAACATGTGTTGGAGGAAATCATGCGTGGGATGTGGAGTCAGGAAGGATGTTTTGGCTGACATTGGTCGGGCAGAGCATTTCACCTGGATACCTCGTGATAGGTCTGAATAATGTTGCAGTGATGAAGAAACCAAGAGGGAGAGACTCCAACCCTCTGCTTGGAGTGAACTACAGTGGATAACCACCTTCCCAGCTAAGACCACATGGCTTTTGTTTCTCCTGATAGGGCTGGTCTGAATCTACTTTTACCTTTCTCCTCTGAATTCTTAAAGACTGTTGTGAAAGTGGTTGCTCAAAGCATCTTACAACTGTTTTTTGGACAACACGGGCTAAGTAAGCTCTTGATGCTCTTCACTGGACAACATTTTTCCTAGTCTTGGAAGACCAAAATGGTTTTCAGCATGCAGAAGCCTAAAAGTGTAAAAGCACTGATTTCCCAAGTAATCCACCCTGGGAGGTCTGCTTAAATATTTGAGGATTGAGTCACCTGTACTTAAGACAGCAATTAAGGAAACTAAATATGTTCTTGAAGGGCTGAATAATTCCTTCACATCTGTTTCTACTATAAAGATGGCTCTGGAGGTGCTTACACAGATCTTGCCCTTTTCTGGATCAAGAGAAAATAGCATCAGATTGAGAGAGGAGGAGCTGGAACAACCAGACTGCGTAAATCTCATTAAGCTTCCAAGCCATGATGGTTTACAGACAAGAGGTCTTGGGGAACATGGGGATGAAAGGGCCGCATCTCAAAAAGAAATATTTATCTCGTGGAAGAAAAAAGAGCCACGCACACACAAAATTAGGGAAAAAAAAAAAAGCAAAACAGAAACAGTGTTTGATAAGGATGGAGAATGTTTTACTCACATTTTTAACAGCTCTTGGGATGATGTAGAGAATTACAGGCCTGTTCGACATGCATGCAAATGAATGCAATGCCTAGCAAATGAGGAGAATTGGCCATGAAGCTTACACGGGTAAGACTGCTCGGAGGTGCAACCTGCAGAGATTCTGCAAAAGGAACCCACGTTTCCTGAATTCTTGCAAGTCTTTGAACAAACCAGTGAATTAGCTGAAAAAGAAGAACTCTGACATAATTTATTTACCTTTTTGCAAGTACACATTCAAGATGGGGCTGCAGACATCTGGCTAACAGTGGAGGAAGTAACTTACCACTGTGGCTTTGACACTGGCTAAGACATGGGCGAGCAGGTAGTGGCATGGGACAAGGTGCCAGTGATGTGCTTTGATCTGCCACGGTAACCTCTGGGGACAGGGAGAAACATGCTGAAGCTGCAGTGAAGCTCAAGAAGGTCACTCAAGAAGGAGGAGAGGTAAGTGGAAGACCTAAAGGAGGAAGCAATGGATTCGCTCAGAGGGTAGAAAGAAAAGGAGTTGACAGAAAGGGGCGCCTGTGCCAAAGATGGTGCCATAAAGAGATACTGAGGGGTGAAAGTCATTGTCTTCTCAGCATTGCATGCTTACATCCCTGACACTGAAGATCTGGGCGTGTGGGACACCAGCAGGCTGGCAGCAGAGACAAAGCTGCTTTATCGGGCAATTTCAGGGGTCTACCTTGGAGCAGTCCCAGAGGAAATCCTGAAAGAAACTCGGAATAGGAGATGGTCCTAAAAGCAGTATGTAGGGAGAAAGTAGTCCCCCCTTCTTGGTCACGTCTGAGTTGATAACCTCCAGGCACAGAGGACTGGGCTCTTGCTGAGCCACCGAAGCACATCTGATCAATAACTCAAAGTCCCGACTTGCACATTAGCAGAGTCAATTATCAGCTCTGCCCTCTGCTTCCTTGATTATTATTTCAGCATGTAGCAGCTGCTTCACAAGCGTTATGGCCCATCACACTCTGAAGGGACTGAGTTAAATGCAGATTATTGACCGATGAGGCCATAAGAATGTACTGTAAAATATACGGTCATGTTCGCCCATAAATCCCCAGCGAGAGTGCTTTTCAAAGCAATTCCTCTCATAGTGGGACTCTGGGTCATTGTCAAGGCCATGAAAAATGTTCTTTCCACCTTATTCCTGCCACCTCCTCTGTGGTGGCGTTGTCTCTCTTGGCATTGCATCTGTACATGAGAGTGTGGTTCTGCCTCCCTCAAGCTGCTCATCGGGACCCTGGGAATTCAGCAGGGACACTTGGGGTATGGCTGATTCTGCACATGGGCAAGATGAACTGTAGTTAATGTTTCTGCTCTGGCCCCAGGTTTTCTGCTGCTCCTGAGCTTCCCAAGCTGCTGCAGGTTCTCCAGTTTTGGCCAAGGGTGTGGGCTTGAAGTTTGCAGCAGCCTGAATCCTGGTGAGCACAAGCAGGTGAGATCATGAGTTGTTTGAACATCAGGTAATGACAGCTTTCCTTCCTCTGCCAGTCTGATATACTGCTGGCCATCAGCCACAGGCTTCATGGAGGCAGGCAAAAGTGCCTGGGTTGTTTTGGTTTGCAAATCTCCTCGGCTTCAGGATAAAAATTTAATTCAAGGAAAGGGATGCATGCCTTTATGGTTATGAATTGGGAATGCTGTGTGTCTATAGTGAAAACCTCTCTCCACTGAAGATTCTGGTAGCTGGACCAGCAGTGATGTGGTGCTCAGCAGCTCATGAGCTCAGTGGTGCCCTTTGTCCAAAACCTTAGAGGAGCCTGGGCTCATCCTGGACAGGCTGATGGTCATTGCAAGCATAGCACACACTGACAGCTCACATCCCTCTTCTGATCTAGCAGCTAGGCAGAGAAGATGATCACTCCTTCTGACCACAGCCCCCAGGCTGAGAGCCGCTGTTTTACCCCAGGAGATAAAGTTTCATGGCCTTGAAGCTAGATCCCTGCTGCTGGCAGCCTGCTGAGGCTTCCTCAGTGCTTCTAAGGGTTTCTTTATCTGCTTCTCCCCAGGGTGCTCCTCTTCCGAGGACAGGAGAGGATTTCACATGCTTTGAGCTGGAGAGATGGCTCATTTAGAGCTTGACATATTACAAAAGTTTGGTTTTTTTAATATAGTTTTGATGTGACTCTAGGATGGTTTCTTTCCTAAGCTTTCTCAAGTGCAGCATGCTGGCCACAGGTCTGATTGCAAGTGTTTTTAACACCTTTCACTGTTGGAGCCACTCAGATCCTTGGGGTCAGGTACCTGTGAGTTCCCAGAGAGTCCTGAATCCGCCAGGCTGGTGCCAGCAGATGTAGGGGGGTTCTGCTGGTCACAACCCCTGCGACCTGGTGCTGAGTTCCAGGTACTGCAGCATCTTCAAATCACACAGATAAAAGCACAAACGGGCGTTCCCCATTATGGCAGGGACAGAAACTCTGCAGACATTTCTTGGGGGCAAAGAATAAACTTCCTGTTGGTTTTTATGCTGGTATTTACAGCTGTGAGAGCTGCCTGACCTTCAAAAAGGTCCATGATGGGTCACTGCTGTGTGCTGGAAAGCCAAGCTGGTCAGAGCAGTAACCAGAATTGCTTCATGTCATGGGGGTGGAAGAGAAAGGGGCCCATGAGTAACAGTACTGTGGGAGTCTAGGCAGGATGGCCAGGGACCAGGGAAGTGGGAGCCAAATTCCCAGCCTTGCTCCCCATCTTGGGGAGGGTGTTCTGGTCTCAGCACTGTCTATGTCTAGACCTGTTCTTTTAACTTTTACTGGGGAAGGAGGTGAATGCTGCCAAGGCTGATACAGTCATGCTGTGTGTTTGTGTCTCACCCCTACCTCTAAAGAAATTAACACAGTTGTACTGCTTAGTCCATGTCCTGTCCCTTGTCCCACCCACACCTCAGATCATGTTTTCTCCCTCTGTAAACTTTCCCAGGAAAAACCATGCACAGCAGCTCACAGCCACTGATGTGCAGCTGGTGGTTGCAATAGGATCACACCAAGTCTTTGAGAGCCATGAACTCCCTGGTGTTTATATTATTTAGCTCCCTTTTCATCTCATTTTGTGTTCCTGGGGCTCTTTGTCTGTTAACACACCTGCTTGCCCTCAGCTGTGTCATGCACATTTACTTTCACTGCTGGGGTAAATCTCTCATACCATCCCTGCATAAACTCCTGTTCTTTCCCTTCTCTTCCACACCCTGCGTACACTTGAAACACCTTTATTTATATACGAGTCTGGAAAAAGAGGTTTCCTGGGGATAAAGTTGTCTTCCTATGAAGGACATCACCACAGTGGGGCTGAACTCATCAAGGAGGAACAAAAACTTTTGAAGATTGTCCAGGAAAGGATCACTGTGAAGTGACCTCTGTCCCTTCAAAGGCCTGAGGTACCAGGAAAAGCCAGTGAGCTAATGATTTTTTTTTTTTCCTTTTATTGTTGTAGAAGTCTAGCCAGCTTGGAGACTCATAATTGCCTCATGTGACCCATCTGGAGATCCAAACAGTATCTCCAGCATGTTATGTATGCACTGATGTTCATTGTTGCGTCTGCCTGTTCTAGAAATGTCAGGCTACACACGATGAGAGTCCTGTGGTGTGATATGAAACCTCTACACAAACTACGAGCAGCTGAAACCACACTACACCAGCACAAGTTGATCATGTGACACTTCCAGTCCCACAGCAATGTTCAGAATGGCTTCCTCTCCCTTCTCTTAAAACTTTCTACGTCCCCATAGTCAGGCTTGTGTGCCTGACCTATAGCAGTCACCTGGTTAATGCTGATGGGTGCATGCCAGACCCACACCAGTGTATACAGTGATCTTCAGGCTGAATCCTCTCACAGCTCCCTGGTCACCTTGGATATGTTCTTCTCTTCAGCCGGGGGCAATTACCTGAATACCAATGCACAGGTATGGAATTCAGTGTGGTTACATTGGCTCTTTCAGGGATGCAGGTTAGGCTCCTGTGACCCTAACTGTGTCATTTGATGTCTGGGGGATGCGAAAATACGTCAGGTTTTGGAGAGGAATAGGCTGGCAGGGAATACAAATGAGGTTTGCTAAACCACAGAGGCAGTGAACAGGGAGTTGTTATTCACCCAACCCTGCAGCACGACCACCGTGTGACATTTGCTGAAACTCCTACACCTCTTTGGAAAAAAGACACAAGAGGAAGCAGGTCTTCATGCAGCAGGTCCTGGACATCCGTCCCTCTCGGACCCCCAGGGAGGCAGGGAGCCACTGAGCAGGCTCAGACAGGGTGAGAGGCATTTGAGGACAAAAGACTCAGTGCTGAGATATTCAAAGAGATGGCAAGTGCCCTCTCACAGCCTTAATTCTGAGAGGATGGGAGCTGTGGGAGGATGGCGGGTTCAGACCCTAGGAGTGGTCGACCCTGTGTACTCTTTCTCATGGCCACAGTGGGGGATCAGACTAGACAGCCCATCAAGTGTGACCTGCACAGGCATTTCCTAGGAATCTAATCCCAAGAATTAAAACCTTAAGAGAAATCTCCCTCCCTCTGAACAAAACTGAGGATTTGGAAGCTGAGAGGTAATACAGACAGAGGGAATTATCTGGAGGTTAAATATGCGAAATCACACTGGTGTCCTCAATTTTTCTGTTCCTGATTTCTCCACTGTGGTAACATCCAAGACTGAGCGTGTCCTGCTGGGTGATGTCTCATCTCTTCTCGCTGCGAAACGGAGGCCGTGGTTTGGGCCCCACTGGTGGCAGTGACCCAGAGAGAAATGAGCAAGCTGAAGCTTCTGATTAAAAATGCCCCCATGGGGATGGAGGGCATACTTAACCATGCCCCAGAGAGCCGTATCTGCCTGGTGGCAGCTGAGCAAAGGTCAGCATGACGACGGGGGTCTCAATCCTCTATCTGCTTACCCACATTTTTGGAAATATGGGATATATAAAGTCAGGGAGGCTTTAATATAGCTGAGACTGCAACCCTCAATCAAATTTCATTGCAACTTGAAGAAAGGGTTATGAGAACACATTCATGGGGATGGGCAAAACACTCTTAGGCCGCCTTAGTGACAAAACCAGCCTGGAACTAAAACCTCATCTGGAGTAAGGCTTCATCCAGGGGTGCTTTTGAGGCTGGCAGCTGCAGGGTGGCTGCTAACACCTCCCAGGGCTGCTGGGGTGGCACTGCCTGCCTGCTGCCAGACAGGCTGGTGACTGCACTGACACACAAACACACACAGGCTGCAGCTGCCAAGCACTTGATCAGATGTGTCAGCCAGGAGATGCTGGAGGGGAAGGAGAAACTCCTGCCATGGAGCCAAGAGCCCAGACAGTCAGAGGCACCAGCAGAGAGACATGGTTGTTTACAAAGCATGGCCGAAGCACCTCTAATCCACAAATAAGCAGGAAAGACTTATGGATGCTCATGCCTGTAGATTGCAAGGCAGGGGAGAGGTAAAGTAGCCACATCTGGAGGTGAAAGCTGGAGGGGCTTGTGACACAGAGCTGAGTTTTCTGGTGGAGCAGAGGACTGAGATGGTGTTGCTGGGTTGTATACAGGGAGGAGAGAGGGGCACAGCTCTGATGTCCATGAGAGGGCTGAGTCTATGTGCTCCCTGGCCATTCTGGCAGCAGCAGCTTGGTTGTCAGACTGGGGAAGGTCTTCAGCATGCAAAGCCAGCTGGTCT
This sequence comes from Sclerurus mexicanus, assembly GCA_013396755.1. NCBI lineage: Eukaryota > Metazoa > Chordata > Aves > Passeriformes > Furnariidae > Sclerurus > Sclerurus mexicanus. The sequence continues at coordinate 1,651,226 of VWZF01005014.1, forward strand.
AGCTGCTAAGCTAGGCAAGAGCCCTCAGAGTAGAGAGCAGGGTTTGGTGATGCAATTCCCTGTATGAGCCCCTGGACTTGAGAGGAGGGTGAGGGCATTTGCCAGGAAAAGCAAAGCTGGGCAGACAGACAGCTCCCACGTTCAGGCTCAAGCACTAAGTCCCCTCCTGGAGCATTGTGCTGTTGATCCCAGCCCTGCTTTCCAGGGGGGCTCTGCTCACTCAGCTCTCCCATGCTCCAGGTCACAGTGGCGTCATTGTTTTAATAACATGTGGGTGAGCTCAGCTGTTGGGCGTGGATGAGGAACGGGTGGGACTTCTGCTCTGTAATTTAAAAGCTGACTTTTGTTTAGTTGTGACTGCATCACCACCCTCTGGGAGCACCAAGGCCCACATGGATGCTTTCACGTTAGCAATTCTCTGTCCTTGCTGTGTAGTTCCGTGGGTACACCTGTTCTGATCTTTGGATCCGGTCCACTGTCTTCTGGCAGTCCTGGATCAGTGCTGGCTATTGAGTTATCCCCAAAACACCCCTGTGTGGCTTCCCAGGCAGCTGGTCCTTGAGATGACACAGCCTCGTGCATCTGCATCAGCATCCAGTTGTCCGGCTCCCAGAGAGATTTGGAAGAGCATCACTGCTGTGGGAGTCTCAGGCATTTATGGAAAGCCCAGGGAGCCCTGTGGTCAGAAGGAAAGGCTTGTTGTCCCCATGCCTGAGCACGGGGAAAAGTCTCCAGACTGCCTGAACTGCCACAGCATTGAAACTCTTCCCCTCCTTGCTCTTGTGCTCCTCTGCCAGCATTCGACATGGAAATGGTCCTGATTTATTCTGGAATAATAGGATGAAATGGTGCAAAGGAAAATTTTACACTGAGGATCGAGATAAATTGCCCAGAGCAAAGTCAGCCAAGAGAAGGGAGGGGGGAACTCCGTCGCTCTGGTCACTCTGAGCACCAAATATCGCAGTGGAAAATGACAACGTTGAAAGCAAGGAGGTGCTGGCCAAGGAGCGCTGGCTGCACCGAAGCGGGGGATGCCGACCTTCTCCGGGTGGCTGATGCAGGGCTTCCCAAAATCTCGCCCCCCTTGCCAGGCAAGGGAGGGAGGCGGCGGCTCCCGCTGGAGCCGGTCCCGGCTCCCGGAGGGTTTTTGGCAGTCTGGCACCATCTGCTGGGTTTCCCGGGACACGGAGCGGGCTGCGGGAGGCGGCGGCGCCCCGGGACGGGATCGCGCTGCGGCAGCGACGGAGCGGCGGCTCCCGGGGCTGGATCCGCGCTGGATCCGCCGGGGAGATGGGGATCCCGGGATCACACACAGTCCTTCGGGTCGGAAAAGACCGGTACGGTCACCGAGCCCAGCCGCTAATCTCTGTCCCCGAGTGCCACATCCAAGCGCCTTTTGAATACCCCCAGGGATGGTGATTGCGTGATTCTGCAAAGCCTGACCACCCTTTCAGGGAAAAGGTGTGATGGGAGCGGGGTTGGCCATGCACAGACACCTTATCTGGGGCTTAGGTTTTTGCCGGACTTTGTCCATGGCATGAATTCACCCCTCTTAACCAGGTTTTTCCTTTGCACTTAGGTAGGTCTTTTTATTCCTCCTGACTCTGTCACTAAAGCTCCCCCCCACACAACCTGAGGCCATTTCCTCTTGTCCTATTGCTTGTTACTTCACCCTCTCCTCCTCCTCCTCCTCCTCCCAGTCACTGCTTTGCAGTCAGTGTGTCCTAGGTAGCATGGTGCCAAAGGTGGTGGCCCGTCTTTACAGACCCAGGGCCAGCTTCCAGCTTGGGTCACCCTGGTGGCCCACCACTGGCTCACCTGGTTTAGCTAAGGGGCTGGGGCCTGGCCACGCACAGCCCCATGGCTTTGGAGAAGGTGCCTCCCTTCTTTTGGGCCCGGCAAGGTCAGCTGTCTTGGTGCTGAGCTTCCCTCATATCCTTTCCCTTTCTCCTGTCCCTCCTTGCCCAAAGGTGGTGGTCGCTCCTCTCCCAGTACCTGGTTTGCTGCCCAAGTGCTCTTAATTTGTGCTCTGAGCAGTGGGGAGGCATCTCAGGGTCACTGGGATAGGGAGAGTCCTAGGATAGATGGAGGTGCGCTGATGGAAGTGTTTCCTCTTCCAGAAGGGCCCCTGATGGGTGGGGGTGTGTGCTGGGGCTTGCATTGCCCCCTCCAAGAGGGCTGGGAAGGAGCAGCAGGAAGGTGAGCACACCTTGGGGAACCCATCCCTGCCTGTGTGATCTGGCAGCAGGGGCTGGGCATGGCTGCGTTTGCAGAAGCCACCAGCATTTCTACTGCCTTTACCCTGAGGTAGCTGGGCAGCAAGAGCAGCTCTTGGCTGCAGCTATACTGTCCTTTTCCAGTTTTGTCCAGAGCTGCCAGGTGAGGCTGTGCCCCACACAAATTTCTGCCCCACACAAGCATTAGACAAGAGGTGTCCTGGATTTGCATGCACTTGTCCTTATTGGGAGCTCCAGCAGAGGAGGAAGGAGGGAGGGAGATGGAGAAAGGCAGAAGTCTGCCTCCAGCAAGACAGTCTGCACAAATGGACTGGCTTATAAATGAATTTATAAGTTAAAATTGGCCTATAATGAGAGAGTTACCGAGAAAAAAAGGACTGTGCACTGCAAACCACTTAGGAATCAGAGATCTCGGTGCATTACGCAAAGCCAGGGGGGAAAATGCTGGATCCTGTGAGCAAAGACATCACAGATTGCTCCGAGCAGTGACAGGCAAGTTAAGGCCACTTATGTTGCCTACCCTGGAGTCCTTCACTGGCCCCGGGTGCCTTCCCCAAAATGCATTCCCCTCTGATAAAATTGTAAGTGCACCAGGCTCTTGAAACTGCTGCTAAACGCAATCATTAAAAATGGTTTTATTTCAAGGCAGCTTTTACTAGTGATGGTTCTAGAGTTAGTCCTCCAGAGGAATACGGTTGTTTTAAGGGGTTTGTTTTTTTTTTTTCTAAAAATAAAGCAGTCTCCCAAGCCCACTGCTGTGGTTGGGCTTTGTGCTTACAGGCTTGCATCGACAGCTAGCTTAATGAATGAAGATGTGAGGGAAGAAGAGCTTTTCAGTGAGGAGGATGTGTGCTTCCCAGGGCTGCAACAGCAAACAAGACGTAAGCAGTGATTGAAAATGAGACATCCTCCACTCGGTACTCCCTGACGTATGCAGAATTGATTTCGCCTTTTCAATTTTTTTAAACCAGAGAGGTTGTTGTGCCTCCCTGCGTGTAACCTGTGGGTTATCTGATTGTGCAAAGATTCGGCTTGTCTGAATTATGGGCAGCCGGTAGGTGTGGAGAAAGTTCAGCCTGCAATTTTCCTTCTCAACAGCCACATGCCCCCCAAAGCTGTCCAGAAACCTCTGCCTTAGTGCTGCCTTTGTGAGACGCAGGGAATAAGCATTGCTCTCCTTTGAGTCTGTAATGATGTCAGGGACTATCCCCAGCTGTGCACATGAGGTGTTCACACTGTCCTGTCACTCCTTGTGTCTCATTCCGGTGCCTACAGCCAGGGTCATGACAGATAGACACTAAATAAGCTCACCAGGAGGGACCTGTTCCCTCATGCCTCCCCAGTGCCTCTTTCCCTGGTAAATCCACTCTTTGCATGAGGGCAAGCCATGCTTTTCTTGACACCTTAGCAAGCCTGGCCCCTTCCTAGGCAGGTGTGCCACTGGCATGCCTGGTGACCTGCTCTCCTTGCAAAGCTCCTTCTCCTTGCAGGGCTGCCGCCTCTGGGAAGCTGCTGTCTTTCCCACAGTCTGACCTGGCATTTCTCTTCCCGTGTTGGGAATGTATTAGCATATTTTCTCTCCTTACTGTCACATGCAGCTATAAAATGTGCTCTCAAACAATTGGCCTGGGAGTTTCCAGAGACCACTAATAGAAAGAGAAAAACAGCATCTATATAAAGAAAAGCAGCCTCAATATTCATCTGGCATCGCTCAGAGCTGAAGGGCTTCAAACCTCCTCTGCAACAGGGAGGTCTCAGGCAATGGGAAGAAATACCAAGCAAGGAGTAAGAGCCAGGGGGCACTGCTATAACCTCTGTGCAAGTGGCAGCCCACGAGGGCCCAGCATATCTCCTACGTGCAAGAGGGGCTGAGTGTTTCCACTCCCTGAACTCCCCAGTGCTCACTAGCACCACTCTTGTCCCTCCAGAGCATCAGGCTCACAGGGCAGCAGCAAACCTCCTGGGATGTCTGCTGGGTCCCATCATCCAGGGGAGTCCAAAGTACAGAGAGAGATTAGCTTTCTGGAGTAATTTTTAAATGAGTTCTCCCACCAGAAATGGTTCTCTGGCTCATGCAGGATGAAAGGGGACTGGGAGGATGTTGCTGTGCATTGACCCAAAAATGCACATCAGAGAGGATGCATTTGGTACCAGCCAGAAACCCAGCAGAAATGTCTTTGTGGACACAAACCTCCTGTGGATAGATGTGAACAACCAAATTTCTCTGGCTATTAGCTCTCCTGGGAACGTCTGAGATAACAGTGAGGCATGATTTTTTCTTTTACTTTAAAGTGCAGCTCATCTGTGTTTTCTGCTGAGGTCAATTAGAGCTATGGGGGATCAGAGGCTGATGAAAAATGAGTGCTGTGCTATTGTCTTGCCTCCCAGAGTAGTGATTTTTTGTTTTCTGGGTTATAGTAAAGCACTTACTTGGGAGGCACATAAAGAACTCTCGTCTGCTCCTGCCTCTTCCCCAGGGCAAGGAGGCAACCAGCTGGCTAGATCCCCTCTCGAAGGAAGAGGAAAGGATGGCAGCTGTTTGTTTGGCCACCTTTCCTCCACTCCATTCCCTATGCAGCAGCATGTCCTAGAGGGCACGATCCTGTGCTGATGTGACTCTGCTCTTGGACATTGAGCTGGGCATTTCTCTGACCTGCCTCCTGTGCTGGGGTACAGCAGCACCTGGAACAGCACAGTCCTCCCCCCAAACACCAAGGACCAAGCAATGCTTGTCTCTCAGCTTATGCTGCATTCTCCTGCTCCCTGTGCCAAGACTGCTGCGTTTTTGTCACTGGGGGAGAGCCAGGCAGCTGTTTGGTGTATGACAGTGCTTGGCTGACATCCCAAAGTGTTTTGCTGCTTTCTCTCCTCTACTGACAGACAGATGAGTGGGATTATTTGGCTGAAGGAGGTTTTTCCCAGCACCAGCTTCTCTGGTGGCAGCCTCAGAAAGGGGTCATCCATTTGGCACTGAAAGAAAGGCATCACCTTCCCTAGCAGTGATATATCCAACAGGGCAGTCCCTTGGGTGGGGCCAACCTCCAGAATTACACCAAAATTGGAGATACCCTGGACTGATGTCAACTTGGGAGCTGCCACCTTTTTGCTTAAGGACACATGTGGGGAAGTCCTGGTAGCCAGGGCAAGGTGAAACCCAGAACTTTTGGGGCACCTGGGAGGGGCAGGTCTCTACTGCCATGCTCTGGCTCTGCCCGGGATAAGAAAGCAAGGATCACTCAAATCCCAGTGGAAAAGGGGGCCCCAACATGCCAGAATCAACTGTAGAGGAACTTAACACTCACAAAGCGTTTCTGAGAAACTCCTGTTTGGTACCATGCAAGGAAAAAGTTTGGAAGTCTGGTTTTGCTAGAGCCATGTATGGAAATCTGGAGCTGTGGCTGCTAATGTTAAGTCCAAGAAACAGGACAGAATGTTTGTATGGCTTGGGAGCATTCTAAGCAGGTTTCATTCTCTTCTTTCTACAAGTTAAGTAACTGTGGCATCTGAAGGTATGGAAGGAGGGGAAAGTCCTTTTCCTGCATGTACAGCACTGGCAGGGGCTGTGCTCCTCATCACTGGCCTCGTGAAGTGTGGCCCTGGGGAAAAGGGGCCCCTGCAAGTCAAGAAAGAGCTGACTCCATCTGTGAGCCATCTGTGGTGCACAGTGGGGGTCTCAGCGAGACCCCCTGATACTGTGTGGGATGCCTGTAGGAAACCTAACTAAAGACTCTGCCCATGAGCTGGCTCGTGTCACCTCAACATCAAGGCAGGGGAGGCTGCCAGATCTCCAGGGTTTGGCACCTCCTGCCTCCCTTTGCTTGCAGTGGCTGGAGGACGATACCAGGCGTGTGAAAAGTTGATCCAAATGGCCACAGACTGGACAGGTTACAACGTGTTTTTAATGCTTTGCAAATCCTCCCCTTCACTGTGCTATAGCCCCAGCTGCCTGACAGGCTTCCTTTCCACAGCTCCACAGAGACCTGCCCATCTTGTGTTCGCCCGAGGAGCCCAAAGCGTGTGACTAGAAGTAGTGCAACAACCCAGTGTTTTTGCTGTCAAATGCAAGTGAAAAGCAGCAATGCTGTTAGTAGCAGGCAGACTTGCTGTGGCTTAGTTCCCCCTCGTAACCCTCCAGCTGATGTGTGAGATGAGTCTCCAGCAAGGAATACTGGAGCTTGGATACCAGCTTGACCCTGGTGCAGCCTGCTCCTCTGCAGCCTTTCCCTTGCAGCACTGCTCCGTGGCTGGCACCCAGAAATGGCCATAAAAATGGGTAAGATGTGTTGTTTCTCTGCTTGGAGCAAGAGGCAGGGCCATTTTCAGGGAACACGCAGTCTGTTCCACGTGGCTGTCTGCCTGTGCTGTGCTAGCCACGTGTCAGCCTGGTTTGCCCCTGAATGACAGTGCTCAGGCAGCAGAAATTCAGAGGAGAATTTCGCCTGCTGACAGGGGCTTTTTGCACAGGGTTTAGGGGCTATAGCTGCTTTAGGGGCTGTATTCTGATGGCAGTGTGCTTGGGCTGTGCTGTAAAGGCAGTACTCTTAGTGCTTGCATCTGAGGTAAAAGCAGAAGAGGGAAAACCCCAGCTTTCAAAAAATACTGACTGCTCAAGGATAGGTAGGTGGAACAAATGAATCTCTACCTCACCTGTGGGTATTGGGTGTGGCAGTACCCACAAGTGAGGCACCTAATCAATATAAATTGATCTAATAAAGGGCTTGTGGCCTGATGGGGAGCAAAGTATAGGTCTGTTAATGGTTGAAAGCTGTGCCAGGGAAAGTTTGGACTGGGTATTGGGAAGTATTTACAGAGAGGGCAGTCAAAACTGAAATAGGCTTCTTAGAGTGTTGGTTGGTGTCCTATTCATGTCAGTGTTTAAGAGGCATTTAGACAATGCCCTTAACAACATCCTTCACCTTTGGTGAGTCCTGAAGTGGTCAGGCAGTTGGACTGTATGATCATTGTGTGTCCCTTACAACTGAAACATTCTTTTCTAATGTGCTCATGCATAGAGAGAGAGCACTGGCTCCCTCCTTGGAGAAGGCACACAATGTCTTGGTCTGGGAGGGCTCCCTGTGTGCCCAATAATTAAAACAGTACCCCTGAGCTGGTAAAAGGACTTGCTGGCTGGTCATCCACCCCTCTCTGTGGCATAACACCTGAGCTGGAGCTGGTGCAGAAGGAGAGCTGTGACAAGGTAAATTGTGTGGGTTATGCTACCTTTATAGGCTCTTAATGTTCAGATGCTGGGGAGGAAACCTGGAGGCAGGAATGGGAAACCCTGCCCTGGACTGTCAACAAACGAACCTTGAAGCAGCTCCCAATTCAGGGTCGGCCTTCTCTGCCAAACCACATCAGGGACCGTCTCCCTGGGAAATGGGGCTGTGTGGTGGGAAAGGGTTATTTGCCAACTAGAGGTTACACTTTGGTAGAGCCAGAGAACAAAAGCTTTGGGGAAGGGATGGATGAAATTAGAGGATGGCAGAGCTGCTAGCACTGCCTTTGGCTCACTGGTGCTGGAGCTCATCCTCTCCCAGTTTTGTTGATAGGCACTGTGGTTGCCAAATTCTTGCAATGGGTGCCTGGAAAGGTGTCTTGCTCACTCCAGCAGGTCTGGAGTGGGGAGGAGGATGCTTGAAGGAGAGAAAGAAAGCTTTAGCTGGTCAAGTTTGCCCTAGAAACAAAGCAGTTACTCTTTGAATAGCACAGAACAGGTGTCAACAGGGTGAGGATGGGAAAAGGACTTTTCCTTTATTTGTCACTCAGGTGTTATAAATGTTTCTTACTGCCCTTCGGCTCAAGCAAATGTGGGATGCTCTAAGCATCAATCAGTCTACTGCCTGCCCACCTTGTGCTAGGGGGGGTTGCTTGTCAGCCCCAGCTACTTCTCATCCTTCTTTTGTTGCTGTTTCTTCCCCACCTCTTTTCTTTTGAAGGAGACCAGAATTAAGGGTAGGGTTTACCACAGCCTGCCTCTGGGAATGGTGGATTTGTAGGGAGAGGATTCCCTATGCTGTAAAAGGTAATCACATGTAAATAGCAAAAGAAGAGGCTTCAGTTCTTCCCAGCTATTGGCAGGGTGAAGTCTAGGAGAGCTGACAGCCTGGGGAAGTAAAGGTGTGGAGAGGAAGACATGGCTCCTGGAGGGAAGAATGGCCTGCTGTCTGTTTTTGCATGGCTGTTATGCTAAAGTAGAAGAGCAGCCCTCAAGGCCTTGGAGTCCTAAATCTTGAGCTTGTTATTAAACCCTAATATACACAGAGTTTCACAAAAGAAGAGGATGCCTATGCTGTGTTGTCAGGAATGAGTTTTGGAGGCTCCTGTAGTGCTGCTCCCAGGGGAGAGGTGTCTCTATGCTTCTCTTTGCCCCTGTCATCTGCTGAGCCCCAGCAGAAAAACCCTCCAGCAGTGGGGAAAGGCTTTCTTGCAACAATCCTTATCCACAGGGACCAGGATTAAGCAACAGTACTCTGCGACTCATTTACCACACTCCACCAAACAGCCTTTGGTTGGTAATAATTTTCACTCACTGCAGTTTTGTGTTTGGAGAATTAATTGCTTTAATAAGGAGCTTAATTAGAAGTGCAAAAGCAGAATAAACAGCAGAAATGTTGGATAAGTGCTGAAGACCTTTTCCACAAAGAGAGGTGCTGCCCTACTGCACTCCTGGTAGGAAGGGGTGTTAGGGCAGGGGGATTGCATTCCTGTGCCTTGCAGCTGGAATTCACACCTCTCTGCTGCTTGTCCTAGCAAAAGCCACCCAGCACTGTCATTGTCCAAGGGTCTGTGCCAAGGGGAGCTCTGATTAGATACTCTCCTTGAAAACAATATGCTTTTTGCATCCCTTGTGGCAAAACAGCATTTGCAAGCTGCCAGAGGCTTTCCCAGCAGGTCTTGGTGTGCAGTCCCAAATTTTTTAAAGTCCTGTGACGTTAGAACACCCTAACAAAAGGGTGCAGCCCTCCTTGTGCCAGAGCATAGAGCGATGCACCTTTGCCACCCCTCATCTCCAGGCTGTGTGTGCAGCCTGGTCATTCCCACAGTGAAGATGAACATTTCTGACTCCAGCTGAGTTAAAGAGCTTCAAGAACAAATGAACTCCAAGGCAGAAATAGGCTATTTCCCCCACCGCCCCCCAGAAGCAGCTATCAGCAAGGGAAAAAAACCCTCAATTTTCAGGGCAACTGAATCCATTTGCAAATGCATGTCAAGTTCGACAAATAGTTTGGGTTTAAATAATGGAGCATGGTGGGTTTTTTCAATCTAAATGTTTTATTCCCACAGTTCCTAAAGAAAACATTTCACTTCTTCATTTTGAAATAATGCTCTGTTTTGAAATATGATTTTAAAAAGAAAGAAAACATAAAACACAAGCCCTGAAAATGAAGTAAATGGCACTGAATTTTTGTGTTAAAAGCAACGATTCAGCCAGCCTACCATGTTTATTTTTTCTGTGGTAGGTGTCAGCAAGCAAACTGGAAAATCTGCATTTCTGGACAACCTGAAATTATTCTTCTTCCCCACTCCTAACAGAGAGCTCCGAAATCAATTTTCACAGGTTCATTTCCTGAGAAATCTCATTGCCACTGTCAAAATGATCTCTCTACTCTTATTTGTACCCAAAACGGACAGATGAAAAAGATTCTTGAAGCAAAGGTGCAATTGCTCTTCCTCTGTCAGTCAAGCCCATTGGCATCGCCCTGATCTACAGAAGATGGATCTTTGTCTCCCCTTTTCCCCCAGGGCAGCTCACAGTGCAGGTGGTGGTGGTCACAGGATCAGTGCCATCCCCTTTTTCTTCCCTAGCACCTGAACTTCCCATGGCCCTTACTGTTTAATTAAGCCTTGCCATGACGCCGTGACGTACACACAGCGATTGTGTTCCCCGCTGCCCAAGTCCTCATCTCTCAAAGTGCAGTCTTTTCTCTGTGGGTTTTTTTTTCCTCTCTCAGCCTCCTTTTGCGCTTGGGCTTTTCCAGCCATCGCTGCCTGGCTCCTTTCTGACTCCGTGGGCAAATTGGCTGATGGCATATCTATCCCATGCAGTCAGACAAATCGCACTGGTACGAACTATTTATGGTCCCCTAAGCATTGCTTGATTAACTTGCTTGGCTGGCACTACAGGGCTGTCTTGCCAGCTGACAGAGGGAGCCGATGACACAAGGTACTTTCATTTGTTGTATCCCTTGCAAGCCTGGGATAACCCTGCCAGGGACTGCCCAGGAAAAATGTCACCAGTGAGCTGCTGGGCAGCTCTTGAGCCAGGGGCTGGCATGTCCCAGCCTAAGCAGTAGCAGGGTGTTGGTTGGGCAGCCCAGGGTTTTACTTGTGGCATGCAGACCCTTCCAGTGGGGTATGTGGCAGCCAGTACCACGGTGCTGGAAAGCTCTGCTTTACAGGGGAAGCGGCTCAGGAAACCTTTCCCTGATTTCAGAATGAAACGTCTTCCCCCTTTCTCCATGTTTCCCTCAGAGGCTCCCCAGCCACATGTGAGTCTCTCATCCTTTGCTGTCAAGTGCTGACTGCACAGCCTGGTACGGGTGGGTGTCTGAATGTCCTGCAGGGTGTACAGGTGCAAACATCCTGTCCCACACACGCAGCAGCGGAAAATGCAGGTCCATGTCCACTTCTCTTTGTTGCTGGCTCGTCCATCAGCTGCCCCCGCATCTTGCCACCCTCTGGTTTCGTACTTGTTTCCCTGCTCCTCTGTGACCCTCGCTGCTAGTCCAGGCCATCATCCCTGCCCATCTCTTGCAGGGAGAGCCGGTGGCTGCTGCAATCCGAGGAGTGAGGCTAATGCAAATGCAGCTGCCAAGAGATGGCGCAGAGGCACTGTCACTGGCGAGGCTGGGGACAAGCCTCAGGGGCTCCGCTGATGAGCTGTTCAGGCGCATGGGACGTGGTTCTGCCTTTCATTTCTGCTTGGAGGAAGAGTTGGTGCCTTTGTGAAGGGCTCAGCAGTGCTTTGTGGCCACAGCATCCCACCCATGCAGGCCATGAGAGCACCCACCTGGGCACCTGCCCACCTGTGCCTGAAACAGTGGGGAAGCACGCGCTGTGTTTCTCCATACATCCCAAACGTATGTGGGCACTCCCTGCACGCGAGTGTGGAGCAGGATGCTGCTGGAGAGGCAGGAAGAGTGGTTATCCCTCCGTGCTCCTTGGTCGATAACTCTTGCACGGAGATACAGGATCAGGCACAGTAGACCCAGCGTGTAGGTCAGTGATGACAAGGCAGGGCTCTCCTTGCCTTTCTCTCCTCCAGCCTCAAAGACAGGGGATGTCCGGGTCTGAAAGTGCCCACTGATCGTGAGCCATGGCAATGAATGCCCAAAACAGCTTCCTTTGTGGAGGTGAGCCTCACGCCTGCTCCACCTGCACCTTCCAGGGGGAGGGCAGGGGCTGACGCCAGCCAAAGGACCCATCCACCTTCTAGGCTCGCATCAGCCACTCTGGTGGTCCTCCCTGATGGAGCAAACCAGCCAACTGCTCTTTAAGCAGCTATCTGCACCAGTGAGATGAACAGCAGCATTTATGGAAATTTATATATTATTAAGGTGAAGCCAGGGTCAGTGTGTACCTCAGAGGAGAATCTCAGCCAGAGCATGAAAAGGATTTCATGTTGATTTCTGAAATATTTAGCTTTTTTCTTAAGAGAGATGCTGGATTTGAAAGTGAATGTTCAAAAGTAGAAAGTGACGCATGGCATGTGGGAAAAAACAAGCGCAGGATTTGCTACACCAGCTCATTCTGCATCCCCTAGAAAGCAGCTGAGCTCTGGTACTCTGATCTCCTGTTTGATAGGAGGTGATGTTAATACTGACCTAGGGGCTGGGGAAGAATGGTAGCGTAGGCAAATCTCTGGACTCTGCCAAGTATACTGCAATAGGCAATGTTATGGTGGTATAATTTCAAACACTAGAACAAGGAATTTGTGTTGGAAAAACTGCTCTGAGTTCATTCTTTGGATATAAACACCTACTGCCTTGTAAATGGGTTTTGATAGTGGTTTGATGCTCCCTGTGTTTGAGTGACAGCATCTGGATGTACATTGGCCTGGTGATTGTTTTTTCTGAAAAATTTCCTGCTTTTATTTTAGGCCTGGGCTTCACATTTTGGAGGCTATGGGTGCCTGTGGGATGGAGGGAGAGAAATGTGAGCTAGATCAGTGCAATGAGGAAGGAGTCAAAAAACCAAGGCAGCTGCATTTGTTCCAAGGAAAATGGATAGAGGCTGCAGAAAGCAATCACTGTTAGAAGCGAGAGAGTGATGGTATCCAATCAGGAGACAAGGAAGGAGTTCATTTTGGAGCAGTAACTGGTGTTAGCTTCCCGTTAACAGTAATAATAACTATATCCTGGAGTGATTGCTGAGTTCATTTAGACCAGATACAATTATTGCTTTGTGTGCAACAAGCACCCTCAATTTGCTGTGCAATATTGAGCTGGAGTCAGCTCCCTTACAGGCTCCGGTTTCCAGAGGCTGGGCTGCTAACAAACTGCCCTCTTGCTTTCACACGCCATCACTCACCGCACGTTCACACACATCTATATTCTCTGATAAAATCAGGGTCTTTGCAGCTAAATGCCAGGCGGTATTTCTTTCAGAAAATTCTCCGTCTTCCTGGCAGCAGCCTGGGATCCCTCGTTGTGGGCTTGGAGTGCTCTGTGCTTGGGGACAAAGCAGCCTGCTTGTCCAGTCCCCACCTCCCTGACCCCCCAGTTTGAGGCTGGGGCAGCTGGGCTCTGTTGCAAGTGTGTTTTGGATGGCCATCTCAGAAAGCATGATGCAAGACACTCATCTCCCATTGGGAATGCTGTCATTGACCTCAGCAGCCTTGGTGTTGCCCCTGTCAGACTCCTCAGAAGCCCTTGGGAGTAATAAGGCTGACACACCCCAAGCTTCAATTTGGACAGGCTTTTTAATACCCAGATGAAGAGATTACAGGAATGACCTACTTGTTTATATGTGGAGGATCTGTGAAATGAGCAGAAGGCTCTCCTCATTACCAGAGGTCTGCAGGGTGGAGTTGCCCCACCAGTGCCAGAGCTGCAGCCAAGCGTGCAGATTGGATGGTGCCTCCAAGGAGTCCACGTGTTTCATGTGTTTGGAAATTCCCCACACCGCCCCTAATTCTTAGACAAAACGCTTTGTGCTGTGAGGTGGGGGTGGCTAATCCCAGCCTCTAAGGCCACCAGAGGTTTCCAAGCAGTTCGGGCTCATCTGCAAAGCCAGCGCTACCTTGCACAGTGGGCCTGGGATGTACCGGCAGGGCAATGACACACTGCGTCCTACAAGCCACTCCACAAGCCTGAGTGGGTCTTGTGAGTGCCAAGGCATGCCATGGTGTAATCTGGGATCCAACACTCCTGCGCCCTGGTTTTCCATAGTGGCATTAATTGAAAGTGTTTTGGACACATGCAACATCCTCTCTGTTCTACTATACAGTAACTTCCATGTGCCCTGACTCCCAGCCCCAGGATGCTGAAGGTCTAGATGACTGAATTCCTGCCCATCACATAGTGCATTGGGGGATGGAAAAAAGCAAACTGGCAGTAAGGCAGTTTCCTTAAGAGAAGAGTTGGTCTGTTCTTCTGCTGGTTTAAAGTACAAAGACCTCAGGATCATTATTACTACCCAGGGACTTAACCTGATCTGGATTTTGAGGACTTTCTAAAATGGAATTCAGTGGAGGATTCAGAACAGATGTTATAACTTGATGAGTATGGTAACTCAGGTTTGTGTGTGATGATCAAATTTTCCCATGCCAGGTTGCGAGGTGCAGGGGAAGTGCTTTTGTACCTCAGGTGATGGGAGAAGGTTGCCCAGTTTATTCCCTGAGAGCCTTAAATACTCGGAGCCTCTTGGATGAGAAGAGTCAGAGGTGCGATTTCCTTCTACATTCACCATTTGCTGGGGTGTTCCAAAACGCTGCCACAGCACCTCTCAAAGCTCTCATGCTCTTGTGATTTTAAGGAGGATGGAGTTGTGCAGCTGGGACCTGTCTGGAGACATAAGTGTTCTCAGCAGGGAAGAAAGGCCAGTATGAGCCCTTTGTGCTGTTAGACACCCAAAGCATGCAAATATCTGTACCGCTATACTGACAGACTTGGTCCCGGTGTCGTCCAAGACATGACTCCTGTGCCATCCCCGTTTGGGGCAGCCTGGCCCCAAATTCCTCTGTGCCTGCTGCCAACCAGGTGTGGAGTCCAGGCTGTCCCGTTGCTCTGGTATCACTGTGTGGGGAGACAGGACATGCCTGCCAGGGCATGGGTGGCACCTACGAGGGCTTCTCCACCCTTGCTGCTCCTCCTGCATCCCAGCTGAGTGAACCCAAAGCCCTGCTGGCCAGCACTCAGCAGGCAGACAGGTGGAAGGGGCACCAACAGCCCAGGGGTCACAGCAGTGCAGGTGCAGCCGGCAAGTCCTTGGGCCCAGCGACAAGGAGAAAAAGTATGTTGTTATAAATCTACAACCTGCTCTTAATAGCTTTGGGCTACAGGCACATAGATTAAATTTCAGTCCTATATTTCATGGAAGTCACACTGTGGCATGTCAAGGTGCTATAAGTGAGCAGCCCTCTGATGGTGTGTTGGACGTCTGGCGGGGGACTAACTAGAGCAATGAAATAAAGCATAAAAACATGTAGACTGAAGAATGGGTGAATTTCTTAGTGGTGCGATTCTTAGGGCTGCGAAATAGCTTCTCGGGGAACTGATGGAAGCTTCTCCAGGAGTGGGTTATTTAAAAAAAAAAAAAGATTGGACAAATGCTAGATGGGGTGTATTAGCCTAGTGGTGTGAAAATCATGGCACTTCTGTCAGAAAAAGGATGACAGAAGGGTATGCTATTCCATTTTCAGTGACTTTACTCTGAATGTTGTCTACTTTTCTTTGGAGAGTTTGGAGGAAGGTTGTTTCATCATTCTTTTTTTGGGGGGTGGAGAGGGAGTTTTCCTTAGTTGCCAATCCTACAGAAAAAGAGATGTTTTCATCCTGAAGTTTTTATCTTGTGCACTTTTTTGTGGATTCAAGAGGGACTGGAGGAAGGTAACTTGCACCCCACTAGGATGACGTTTCACAACACAGGTTTAGACATGCTCTGTGCCAGTTGTACAAAAAGATGCTTCTGTGGTTGTCGAAATGCAGGAAATGGGAGGGGGAGACAGACACAGATGGGGTACCCATCAGCTGTTCCACAGCACAAAGGTGGATAGCACTTTGCTGGATGCTGTTCTGGCAGCTTCCTTTTGGGCTGCCCGGTTTCCTCCATGCATGGATGTACAGGAAAGCTGCAGCACAGCAGCAAGGCTGTTTCCTGCAGCTGTGCACAGCAGACAAGGGAAACAACAACCCAGCGCTCAGGATTTCCCAGCCTTGTTCCCCTGTGAAGCTGTCCCTGATCACATCAGCCTTACCCTTCCTACCTGTCCCTGTTTCTCAGATAGTCCCAGCATGGCTTTTCCCAGCCAGTGTATGGTGTCAGCTGGTGTCAGCTCGGCCAGGAAGCACTTGGCCAGTGGGCAAAGGCAGCCCGTACTCTAGCACTGGAAATGAAAGGTCTTTCTCTTCAGTGATTGCTTCCTTCAGCCCACAGCCAGTTCTCACCTCTCCTCCCACGTGCGATGGCATCGAACAAACGTGTTTTCGGGCACCCTGCCACAGCAGCCAGCTCTACCAAGCCCAGCAGTGGTGCTGTGCCCTCTGTGGGCTGGAGGGACCAGCCCCTGATCCTGTGTGCCTGATTGCACCTTACAGCAGTGGCGGCACATGAGACCTCTTGGTCAGGAAGGGGTCAGTGCCATTTTGGCCCTCTCTTTCGGACAAATGACTTTTCCTCCTTGTGAATCCAAAGGCATCATCCCAGGAACTGCCTGTGGGGACAGGGCAGAGCAGATAAGTCGCCCTTCACCCCAAGAAGCCAGTCTGGGTGTGCATGTTGGGGGGAGCTCAGTCCTTGGTATAAAATGACGAGTTGGTAATAAATATTCAACTTATTTAGAATTGCAAATACCAGGAGAAGGAAACCAGCAAACAAAAGAGGCCACAATCAGAATCCTGGCTAAAAATGAGGAGTGACAAACTGCAGTGATGGATACAGGAGGAACAGAAGGCGGCAAGTGCTCAGCCAGGCCTGTGTGCTAGCAATTAAACCAAATTCAAGTCTAAGAAAGCAAAAACTCAAAAGGAAGCTGCTTAAGTTAGGCTCTTCTTAATGAGAGACAAATACACTAGAAAATATTGCCTGCTAACAGTATTCATAAGCTGCTCCCAAGATGTTTTGATTAAACCGCAGTTGTCTTTCTAGTGTACTAATGGTTTTTAATCTCTCTTGATGCCTAGGGGCGAAGGGGTCTACTGATTCACAGCAGCTTGGTGAGCCGAAACTTGTCCCTGGTGAATGCATCTCTCATGCCAGAATCACGGCTTTTAATTTTTAAAAATGTAAGTTTTTAGCAAAGGGAGAACCCTTGGCATGTGAGCGGGGTGCTACTGCCATGTGCCTGGATATGAAGAGAGCTCCTCTGGGAGAGAGACACACACTTCTCCCCCTTCTCCTTGGGGTGCACCGAATTATGATGCTTGCACTATTTCACTGCTGCACAAAATCTATTGCACTTTCCTGCCTGGCTGATGGGGAGGGGAGGAGCACGGTGCCATGAATCCTGCCACTCCCATGCTGACCTGCCAACAGTGGGCATAGATCACGGGGGTTTCACAAGGCAGCTGGCAAAGGAAGGTCAAGCATCATCTCAAGGGAGCTTCACACTTCTCTAAGAGCCATAGGGAGTGATGCTGGGGTGCTGGGTGGTGCAGGGGGATCACGAATATGTCTTTCTTCGTGTGAGGCCTCTCCTAAGTGGAGGAGGTCCACTGTGTTCTGATGCCAAAGTATCAGAGGCACCGCATGGGGAAGTGTGAGAGCACGGTCACAGCTATTCCTCAGCCAGAATTGCTGTGGGACTGAACTGCAGGTGTTCAGCACAGAGGCTTTGTGCTGATACCTCCCCTTTACGCTTCCCTTCTTGCCAGCAGTTATGGGATGGACCCGAGCCTTAATAGAACTTCTCATGTCTTGGAAGTCTGCCTTCATCTTCCTGTGAGCATCATCTGGTTGTGCCAACCAGTTGGTTAATGGGCAGTGTTCTGACTATAGAAATTTTTGGTTAGGAGAGGGGACGTGGGAGTGCTGATTTCTGGTGTTTGGTGTCCCTTACATCATACAAAAATTCTGTGAGATGAGGGTAGTGAGTTGGGTTTGATTCCTGGGGAATTACTCGCCTTCAGCTGGAAAAGCAACCCTTTGTGTGCCCTAAAGCCATGCTCTGGGCTTGTACCAAATTCAAAGCACACCCACCTGTCTCCCAGAGAGTGCCATCTTTTTGATGCTCAGCCCCCTGCAGAGGTGTCCATATCTCCCTCCTTTTTACAGCCCCCCTTCCCCCCGTTTTACAGTCCAGGCCACCATCCCTGCCACGTGGCTCTACTGACAGTGGGCAGCCAGGGCTCACCACCAGCCATAACCCTTCTTTTCCACCTCATCCCAAAACCCACAGCCAGTTCACTGTTCCCCTTCCACACAACTTTCTGGCTCCTCAGTTTCTTCCCCCAACCTCACGTTGGTGGCTTTCACAGAAAAATAACTGGGATGGGCTGGGAAGAGAGGAAAGGCTTTTCTGTCAGCAGGTACAAGGGGAAAGCTCTGCCTGCCAGGGGCTCGTGCAGCACACGGTGTGGGCTTGCCTCCCACCTCCTGTCTGGGCTGGGCACCAGGGAGCATCCCTGATGAGAGCAGACAGTTCCTCTGTCCTCTGGGTACAGTAGCTGCTTGTTGCTCACAGAGAATGAAAACATATTAAAGTACAAAACTGCTGCACTAGTCATTTTCTAATTCCCCACTTGGAGAACTGGCTTCCCTGGAAAATAGGTCACTTACATAAAAAGCACCTTATTATCACACCACAGCAGTGAAGGAAAGAGATGGCTCAAGAGACACTTTCATTTCGAGCCCCTGTTCCTGGGTACTTAGATATTTCTGGAAAATTGACCCTTTGGGCTGCAATTTCTCATGCTCGTTTTCAGCCCATAAGGTGAATTTCAGGACCTTGTTCCCTCCACCAAGCTAGATGAAGCTTGGGAAGGAAATGTGTACATCTTAACCCTTGGGAGAGCAGTGCATCCAAACTCACAACTCTCCACAGGGACTGGGATGAATCATTATTCCTGATTTTTTATCAAGAGAGGGGAAGACTGACAGAAAAATAGACTTGTGTCCCTCCACTTTCTTCTACAGTAACCCCCTGTCTCCCACCCACCCTGGATCTTCATTTGCTTTTCTTCTCTAGCTTATATTTGGACTTAGTCCTTCCTGGGATGGCAAATAGTGAAGGGCAGCTGGAGGAGGAGGAATGAGGAGAAAAGTTCATACTGAGCCTGGGGGTGTTTAATATGTGGAAGGGGGCAAAGGGAGCACAGGAATGTGCCCTTGTGAGGAAGGGAGAATGTATTTGGTTTTCATTGAAGGTACTGGAGCTGAAAGAGTCAAAATGGGTGGGTGGAGAGAAAGGAAGGACTCTCTGAGGGCATATGTGGCTGGCTGTGGAATCAGGTTTTCTGGAGAGGGAAAGAAGAGGTCTCTGGTGAACAGCTTTTGCTTGGTTCACTTCAAAGCAGTGACATTAGCAAAGTGGTCAGCTCTACTCCAAAGAAAGAAGCTCTAACCTGGGGGAACAGGCTGTCTGAGAGACTCTGAAAGGCAATACTCACCTCCTTGATCCTGGGCTGGGTGCTGTGTTCTGTCTTCGTTTTAAATGGAAGATTCAAGTGCTCTAAACCTGACAAGAGACATCATGGAGGGTTTTCTCAGCCTCTCAGTTCTCACGTTCTGGCTCCAGCCTTGCCCAGCATCCATTTCCCCTCATTATACTGATCAGGCGGTGGGGGAAGGTACCCTTCTGGCAGACCTGTGCTCAGCTAGGCAGGCAGAAAGGGTGTCGGGGAGCCCCCAGAAGAAGACAATGAGGAGCAGGAAGGGAATGGAGGAGGAAAGGCAAGGGAGAATGCCATAATGTGGACAGGTGGGATGGGAGGTCTGAGGCTAACAGCACAGTGAGAAGCCTGCGGAGAAGCTTGGGTGCCAGGGAGGGCAGATGGAGAATGGGCCAACCAAAGAGCGCGTTGCCAGCCTTCGACCCTTACCAGCGCAGCTGCCCCATCCCAGGGAGCAGCTCACTGCTCTGGCGTGCAGTGGGCAGCATGGCTCCCACACCACAGGGGACATCCCTGCCACTGGCACCTCTGTGAGAGGCGGGCAGAAGGCCTGGTGCCTTGGCACAGAGGAAGTGCTTCCAAAAAATATTAGCAATTACCTCTGCAGCAGCAGCAGCAGCAGCAGCCAGTGAGCAGGAGTAATTTACATAGTAAGAGCTGGGAGATAGATGGCTCTTTAAACCAGATCTGTCATTCCCAGCTCTCTCCCCGTCTCTGATGCTTTGATGTTCCTCTTTGAAGAGCTCTCCTCGCTTGCTATTCCTCACTCCCTTGGTGCCGCTCCAGCTCTCCAAATGCCTTTTTCTGTCTCTCTGCCTGTGTGCCTTTGCTGCTGCGCTGGCTGGTGCTCCTGTGTCTCTGCAGGAAGGATGCAGAGCGAGTGACAGCTGGCACCCTGAAAGCCAGCGCTGGCAGGGGGCTGCGGGGAGGGAAAGCAGGCTTCAGCAGGCACCAAGGCATTTGTTCAGCATGAGATCTAATGCTCCATCAAAGAGGGCAATGTGAAACAATAACAGCAATAATGCCAAGCAGCTTTCAGTCACTGTGTTGGCATCTGGTCGGGGATCCAAGCGTTCAGCCCAAAGGCACAAAAAACCAAAGGGGTGGGTGTTTGGGGGGGGGGGGGGGGCTGAAGCCCAGGAATTCTTGGTTCTCCAAACCTTTAAGGGCGCTGTGGGCTTCCCAGCATTCCAGTGCATATGGCATCTCTCACTTCACCTACATCTCTGGTAGGTTCAGGTCTCTGGGAAGGGGAAAGAAAGAATAGACTCGTGTGAGAAATATGTTTTGGGGTGGCTGAAACTTTAGGACACTCAGTGAAACAGGCCAGAGGCTCTTGTGGGCAGTGTCAGACATCAAGAAGCCTGTCATCATCAAGCAGCAAGGACCAGATCAGAGTACTCTGTGTGTGAAGGAGGCATAGGGAAACAGAGAGGGGAAGATGGGCTGGAAGAGGTAAGTCCATGGACAGTGTTATAAATGCCAGAATGGAGCCTAAGTATGGCATGGGAGACCATGCAACTGGAGGGGATAAGCCTGTGCTGAAACTAAGGCCTTGGCTCTATGCAGTAGTTTTATCAGATACTAAGGTGGGGTTTTACCCTACTGCAGCCCACCTCCCAATCTGAGCTCTTACATCTTGCAGTGCCAGTGACTTGGGTTTCTTCAGTTTAGCAAAAATCCCTTCACAAGCTGCATAAGCTAAACAGCAACAACAAAAAAAGGGCACTCTAATACCATGTCTTTTCAGGTTCTTAGTAAGGGATAAAAGCTCAAAGACATAAAAGCAGTGCTTTAGTTTCACCACTTACATTGGCAAAGGGGTCTCAATATAACTATACATAAAATTATATGTATATGTGTGGATTTGTAGCCCAATGGTGTGTTACATGTGAGGATCATCTACTGGGTAAAGCCGGGCAGCAAACTACTGTCACCAAAACATGGACATACAAATGTCCTATTGCTGGATATCTCACTTGTAAGATATTTCAGAAGGTTTGCTTCTGAAATAAAATTATCACAGTGTATGCTCTGTACGTGCAGAAATCCTAATTCTGTCTGTTGCTTTTAGAGGTACTTAGGTCTATGTTGCCCTTGAGAGCTGCACTTGAATTTTGGCTGAAGGTCCCAGGGCCAAGAGGTGTGAAGCAGATGTTTTGACTGCAGGCACTAAGCAAGAGTTTCTATTTCTACTGCCAGTTGGATGGTGCCAATTCAGCCCAAATATCCACCTGCCTAGGAGAGCACGTGTGTCCTTGCATCACTGTGAAGAGCCTCACTCAGTCTTTTTTGGCAGCACAACCCCCGTTTCAAAAGGTGAGCTTCTGTCTTTCTAGGGCCACCCTGAAGTGCGCTAAAGATCTGAGTTCTTTCAGTTCCTGAGACAGGAAAGAGAGGTGCTCGTTAGCTCTCAGAACATTCATCTGCATCCCTTGCAGATGAATTGCCCTGACCCAGAGGCTGCCTTTTGAAACACTGGGCAGCGTCAGGAAATGTTGGGAACAGCCTGTAGTTTATAAGCAATGGTCAATACGAAGGGGACCTGGGAACACAGATCCCGTGCTGTGAACACAGCCAGGCAGAGAAAGTCCATTCTTCTCTCCCTCCCTCCCCAACCACTCTCACAAGTTGGATTTTTTTAGTTTTTCCGCTCTGTTCTGCAGGCAGCTTCTTTGGTTTCAGTACACCCCTGAGTTCACCAGCTTGGAGGGATAAAGCTCCAGCTGCATCCTGGATGCTCTGGCTGTATTCCCTGCTGTTAGCAGGGTGCCATTGCTATTTTTCAAACCCAGGTTTGTGTAGTTTGCTGGCTAAGCTGCACTTGCAAATGCAGCAGGAGGGTTGTTTCCCCCTTCTGAATCGTTCTTCTGGCACAAAAAAAAGGTGCTGCTTGACCACACATGGTTAGGCACAGTACAGCCTGTTCCTGTGGAGGTCGGACATGGTGGTGGTTTGTGGAGGTGGGAGAGGAGCACAGGTGCTAACAATCAGCAGGCTGTGAGCTCTTTGGGTTTCCTTTTTGTTTTCTAATTAAGGATTGTTTCGAGAAAAGGCAGTGTCAGTTGTTGGAGTGTGTGGCTGTCATCATTAGCACAAAACCCTGCCATGGTCAGAGACTTCTTCGGTCAAAAAAAACATGTCAGGTTTCACCCCCGGGTTAGGGACTCTCTGTCTGCTGCTGGCACTGCAAATTAACTCCAGCCTGGTACCCCGGCTAACCTGTTCTCCATCAGTTTAGGTATCCACGTGGCAGAGTACCCATTTCTCACAAAAGCCTCCTGTGGTGGCCTGGCAAGGTGCTCCTGGGCGAGGGGCTTGTGGCAGTGTGTCCAACAAGCTTGCAGCACTAGGAGGGAGCTACAACACTGCTTCCTCCTTGCTTTTCTTATGGTTTGTTTTTTTTCTGTGGCTCATTCTCTCTTTCCTTTGGGTTGAAGAAGACTGGGGAGATGTGCCCTTGAGGGAAACAAACCTCTTTGTCCTGGACCTGTGAAGCAGAAGGATAGTCCCTTCCTGACATATGTCCCAAGCTTCTTGTGCCCACTGTCACTCAAGCTGAGGTTAAGGAAGGGAGATAGCTTGCTATAAACAGGTTGGTGAAGGAAAAAAAGGGTTATCCTTCCTCTTGTATTAGTGAATACACGGGCTGTGAGCCCTGCCAGGAAAATCTACAGTTTTCAGAAAAATGAGCACTCAGATGTTGCCACCTCACTTTAATCTCCTCTTGCCTTTAGTAATTATTTTCTCCTTGACCGCTGCAGACTATCTGACTAGCAGTAAGTACAGCTTACTCTACTGCACTGGTCCAACATTAACTGGTAATGATGTAAAGCTGTATTAAGCTTGAGCTACTCTGATCATCTCATTCAAAACATCCCTCGAATGCCATGGAACAAAATTCTCTGCAACAAGCTGTTGGTCAGTGGATTCATGCCTGCTTTGTCTTGAAAGGAAATTTTTAAGCTGAAAACTGCAGCAGTGTGTGTGTTGCAGGAACAGAAAACACCCGAGATGAATATTGACCTTCACTACCTCGAGTGTTTTTACAAAGTTTACCTAGTCTTTACAGGTCATCCTGTGTTTTCAGTAAGGACAGAGGGCCAGGACCTCAGCTGGCATAAATCCATGCTGCTTTCCTGAGAAGGGCTGAATTCTTCAGCTGAGAATTTGCTGAATAGTTTTTGATAGGGGTCTAGAAAATCAGAAAAGGCACGAGCAAGAGGCTAAGCAAGGAACATCCATTGCTCAGCTATTTTCCTCTAAGAATAAAGGGGCACCAGCTGAAACCAGTGTGCTGGATGTTCAAAACAACAGGGAGAGGTTCCCAGTACAAGGCACTGTTCATCTGGGGAACTCCTTGCCACAGGATGCTATGGGTTTCTGTTTACGTGGCTCAAAAAACATTTGTACAAACCCATGGAAAATATTCTCCTAGGGCTTTTAAACACAAGAACATACCCTCTTGCTCAGAAAGGTATTTTACCTCAAGGCTTTCTGAGCTGCAGTTTATGGGAGACCAGGGAGGAATACATTAAAGGTTTTTTGGGCCAGCTAGAGCACGGAAAACCAGGTTAGGAAAACCAGGTTAGGAAAACCAGTGAGGGCCTTTAAGTGTGTGGCAGAAGGTGACATAATAGAAGGACCTTCCTGCTCATGCAAATATTAGGCTGATTTTAAGGAGTCAATGGCACTGTACAACTAAGGCAGCCAGAAATTTCTGCCCCACTCTGAGGTGGATTGCTCAGAGAGACTGGCCATGCTGTCAGGGGGCTAGTCCATCACCACAGACCTGGGAGAGCATTCCTGGCCACAGAGAAGATTTCTTGCAGACTTGCTGGAAAGATGAGCTTCAAGCCATCCAGACTCCCCCACTTCCTTTTGGGAGAGGACATCAAGAGAATGTTGATACAACAGTGGAGGAGAGAAGAAGAGGAAGGTACGGCAAAAGTGCAAAGTGCAAAGGTATGGCAAAATCCTCCTAGGCAAGGACTGCAAGAGGGAATGAGCCACTGGCTGACCTGTAATCTTGATGTTCTCCTGAGTGGTATGTTGAGAAATTTTAACACCTATGGGGCCAGAAAGTAGCAGCTTAATGTTAAAGGGTGGAGGGCTGTGTGCAAGGACAGGCTCTACCATGTCATGAACTATCCAGGAATGAAGTTTCTCCTGGAGTGAAAGAGAGGTGAGAAAACAGAGGTGTTCTCCCTTCCTGGGCAGGTCTGACCGCCATATGGTGATAAAAATTGTTGTCACCATAATTAATTCCTTCTTGACGTTGCTCTGGCAGATGTCCACAGGTATGCAGGACCAGGGCTGTCTTCTTAGCAAAGAAGTGGTGTAAGAAATAAGTGGCAGGGGGAGATTCTTTTGTTTTGCAGACTAGCTGAGCTTGCATGAGAAAGAAGCATCTCTCCAAGGCTGAACAGATTCTTCAGTCTCTGGTCCTGCAGGCTTTCTGAGGGACAGGGACACTCTTTCCGCTCGCTGTCATTCTGTCCTGGGATTACACCCAGATTGCTGAAGTTGACACTTTTTTTGTGAAGCAACAAGGAAGGTAAGCCAAATCAGAGCACCTATCTCATGTAAACATAACTTTGGTGTCCAGCAGTCATTTGATGGTCTCTGTTAAAACAATTCTACCTTCAATTAAAATCATCTGAAGTGAAGTTTTTGAACAGGAGATGTTAGGGGATGCTGAGAGGCTCAGAGTCTATCCAAAGTGATAATGCTCACACTCCTGCATGTTGCCAATAGCAAAGTCTTGCCATGGCTGAGCTACCATTATGTAGGATTTTTAAGAAATGGTAGAAGACGTGGAGTACTGATGATTCTTTAAAAAGGCCAGTTCTTCAAAAGGGTCCAGCTTTCTACCTTTTATACAGAGGATTTCGCTTTTATGAATTGAAGTAGGGGGTTTATTTTCCCTTCATGTAATTCTTGTTTATTACACAACCTCTCCTTATTGACGTAGTATCTTTAGCTTATGCATCATTTATTGTTATCTGAACAGTTACTGGAAAGTGTTCCTGGGTAAGCTCTAGGGAGGAATGGTTGCCTCACTAATGGAGGAAAAGCATAACTACTTCCTAAATCAATTAACCTGAAAGGCCAGAAGACACGTCCACGCTGCTCTCACCATGCACACAAGCTCACACACCACAGTGGTCTCTGCTGTGGGTAGTGGCACAGTACCCACAGACATGCTTGTTACTCCCTGTGTGGTCCCAGCCACGCTGACAGACTGCTGAATGACATTTCCTACTGCAGTACATTCTTTCCATACATCCCCACTGCTGCACGTGCACTCGTAACCCACAGCCCAGCAGCTGCTGCTTCCCTGCCTGCAGCTTGACTCACAGGGAATGTGTGCCTGTTCTCCAGCTTTCAGGCTTGAGCCATAAAAATTCCTGTTGTTTGACTCTAGAAGTCCTCAAGGTAATGGTCACCTCGTGAGCACAGGTATCCATACAATGCCTCTTTGTTCCTGCTCGCTGCATGGAGGGAAAGGCTGCCTGCCTGCTGACAGACCTCACTGCTGTTGGAAGTAA
The DNA here is from genome assembly GCA_013396755.1 of Sclerurus mexicanus. Taxonomy (NCBI): domain Eukaryota; kingdom Metazoa; phylum Chordata; class Aves; order Passeriformes; family Furnariidae; genus Sclerurus; species Sclerurus mexicanus. The sequence goes on from VWZF01005014.1 coordinate 1,676,783, forward strand.
AGGGCACAAGTCATTAGTGCTAATTATTGACATTCATCCTGGGGTGAGACAGGGGTGATGGGCTGCAGGGGAGCACACCTGAATGTATTGCTGCCCATCAACAGGAGCCTCCAGCACTGAGCCAGGACAACACCTCTGTGCTACCAGAAGGAGTGGGATGGGACACAGAACATTTGTTCCTCGAGGCCCCTCTACATCCTGCAGGAGAAGGAGGGAGAGAGTACGGATGCTGTGGTGGAAGGGGTTGAGAAATGCTAACAGACTGCCAATGAAGAAGGTGCAAGCGGGAAAATGGAGTGGCAGGTGGTGTAAAGTACAAAGGAAGGGGATGTTGTGGGGGTTTGGAGCATGGCTGTGGACAAATGTGCAGGAAAGAAGGTATGGGCACTGAGTGGAAAGGCAAGAGAGAGGGCTGAGCAGAGAAGCAGGTGGGATAGAAGGTGGCAAAATGAAGCCAAGACAAATATTCATCTAGAAAGAATGAAGACAAGCAGGGATTATTGGTAGGAGCTGGACTGCACGTGCTTTATCCAGCAGTGTCAACACTGTGACTCCAAAGCTGGAATACCTGCAAACTGGTGAATGAAAGGAACAAAAAGCTTGTGGCACAAGAATTTTTCTGTTCAGAAGGAAGGAAGAAAAAGAAAAGAAAATAGTAGAGCAAGACTGGGCTGATGGCAGAGAAGGTGTTTGGCAGATGTTTCTTCCATAGAGCAGATGGGAGAGGAACAGTTTACTGAAGACTGAGGGAAACTGGGGATAAAAGTGCGAGGTCCATGCAGCAGGGAGCAGAAGTGAGAAGAGGAAACATGGGACTGCATATCTGTTGGTGTGAAAGCCAAAAGAAAGGGGATCAGGGTAGAGTAGAAGGTGAGAGGTGTCAAAGAGCAGCCTTGAGCTTCAGAGGAACAAGAAGGAAATGATGACTTTGAGCTCTGCCACTATACTACTGAGGATATGGAGGTTGTAACCTGTGTATAACCTATGGAGGTGTGTTCTCAGGAGGCAAGAGCTTTTCAGGAGACAGACCTAGGCATCAGCTTTGGGTGAGTCCCACCCCTGAGACAGCCAGTGTATGAGGGACACGGCAAGGTACAGCAAGGCAAGGCAGCACTGTGACTTCAGATGGCACCTTTCATTTCAAATACCCCCAGCAACTGCACGTGTATATGCCTGGCAAGGAGTAACATGCTCTGGACGGGGTGCATGGGGTCCCATGCATGCACAGTGGTCCATGGCCAACCCCAGGAGCTCCTGGGGAAGTTCCTCTCCTTGCCGCCTGTGACAGGAAGAAGATGCCCAGCTCCATGGGCCAAGCAAAGAGGTTGCTGCAGCCCAGGCTGAGGAAACCAGCAAGTCCTATTTCCAGGCTTGTGCCGCTGACTCTTGGCAGACATGAAAGGAAGCTGAATCACTGTATTATAATTTCAAGCCCCATTAAAGAAACATGGGGATAACACAGGGAAGGAGAGGGCAGGGAGGGATGAAGAGAAAATTGAAGAGAGCAGACTAGCACTTGAAGGGGAAAGAAATGTTGCTCACAGGCTCAGAAGGGGGAATTGCAAACAGAGATGAGATTAAAAGGGAACTCTTGGGACTGTCTCTTTAAATACAGCAAGATTCACTTACTCCATGCTGAGCCAGGCTTGTTGAATGCTGGAGGCACCATCCCGCTGAGGTTTGCCAGCTGATCGAGCACTGGAAATCTGTCTCTCCCAGTATACCCCAAGTTGCCTCTTTCACCTATGTTATCTAGGAGGCCCTATTGCTAATAAACTTACTGCAGAGTGAGCCCAGTGGGGAGGCTTTTTACTTGACTGCCTTTCAGCACTGAGCATGTTAAATTATCTTTTATCCAGAGGCATGGAGTCACATCAGGCTCCGTACTATGTGTCTGGGAGTGCAGCATGGGGTATCTGGGTGAAGCTTCTCTTGTGTGGGGAGTGTTCCCTTGCTGATCCTAAAGGCAGGAAGGAGACCTACAGGTGGAAAAGAGCAATCTGAAAGCACTGCCCATAACAGATATCATGGAAGATTACTTTCAGAGCCAGGGAACAGAGTGCTTTGGTGCAAGATGTCCAACCCTGCTGGCTAGACTCCTGAACAAATTCAGCCTGCTTGGGGACAGCTGTATGACATTCACAACACAAATGTTGGTCTGACTTTGACCTGGACCAGTCTGAAAAGTCTTTGCCAGGTTTGATCTCTTATTTCCCAAAGGTGTAATTTCAGGAGGTTTTTTAATAGGTCACAGGGGTTAGCCAGGCACAGCGTTTGGGTGGGAGGCAGATACTGAGCTGCTTGTTGCTGTGGTGTCCTCTAGGGACTACAGGCTTCCTTCTCCTGCTCTGTCCCCAGCTGAGGTCCCGTCCCCCGTGAGGAGTAATGGTGCTGCTGACTAAATGAAGGGTGTAATGGTGTACAGAAACGATGAACTGAATGAGACTTGGTCACCAGAGATGGTCTTGTCCATGTCCGAAGCACAGTGATGTTCAGCCTGATGTCCTAGTCAGATCTAATGGGTGTAGTGACACTCGTGTTAAACCAAATCTTCTCACTCCCTCAGCTGAGATTTCAGCTCTTATCCCCACATCCCCACACCCTGAATTTTTATGACCTGACAATTGCAAGAGACTGAATTCCTTGGGACAGTAACCGGTTTCCATTTGCTCTGACAAATGTTAATGGGGCTAAATAAATAGCAAAAAGTGGTCACAATGTAACAGGGCGCTCATTACTGCATTTCTTAAGCTGTTGCCTGGTGCTGCTGTGTGCCATTAGGTATTTGCTAAATTATGTGTTAGGAGCTCCTGGGTCTTTGGGGTGTTTGCTTTGTGGAAATGAGAACGACTGCCAAGCTCTTCTGGCTTCAGCTTTGTCCATACAACTCACACAGAGGCTCCAGAGACAGGCAGCAGCCAAGGCAGAATACGTTCTCTCCATGCTGTTCTCCTTCCCCACGGCCGTGCTGAGAGCTGAGCAGTTTGTCCAGGAGCTCACAGGCTGACCTGCAAGAGGAGATCTCTTCCTCACCAGCCATGCCCACCACCTTCCTTCAGGGATGCCAGGGCAGAGGGGTGCTGCCAACCCAAACCCAGCTTCTTCGAGCTTAGGGGTCCTGGTGGGCTTTATGATGTGTCTCCTTGGTTTCTGGACTGCCTTTTGATCCTATTGGTGGTGAGGGAATGGCCAGGATTCTCCATTAATCAGAAATAAAAGCACTCCTGCTCAGCCAATAAGCCCTTCCTAAGGCTGGTGGAAATCAGAGGGAGCCGTGTTCAGAAGTGGTAGCGTTAAGGCAGTAGGAAAGACTAAAACCCACTTGGCTAGAGACTCCTTTGTATGCACAACAGTGCTTTTCCATGGGAGTTTAAGCACACACCTTGTTTCCAGCCGCCAGTCTCCAGCTAAATATTCCCCGCACCCAGGACAACTGCATCCTAATCCTAACAGAGGCCCCAGGGCACTATTGTAATGCAAATAATGATAAATAACAGTAATAATAAAACTCCACCAGCATTTGCACCAGCTCCCTAGCAATCCCAAACCAGCCATAGCAAGCTTCATATCACCCGGGTTATGTAAAGGAGGGTGAGCAATAAGACTGGAGCTGTCAGGGAGGCGACCAATTATCCGGTGTAGCTGCCTCCTGTGGGCAGCAAATCTGCTGGTGGCGTGTGGGTTGCCACCGAGGCTGGGATGTCTTCAGGCACAGGGCTCGCTGCCCTGGCTCCTGGAACTGCTCTGCAGGTGCAGGGTGGTAGCTCAGCCCAGCCCTAGGGATACAAAGGGATGCCTCTGTGCCACCACGGGGAGGGGAGTCTGGGGAGAGCTTTTGGGGGGTAATGTGCCTCCTGGTACCTGTACACAGGCAAGGGCATCCACTGCAGTTAAGCCTCCTGTGATGAAATACCTGTTCATAGAATGGTGGCGCATGCTGATGTCGTTTAAATTGACTCCGGATTAAAATCTTCTATTCCCTTTGTTTTGACAGCCAGCCCTTCATGAGCACTGTGAGGTGGGCTGCTGATATTCAGCAAGGGATGACAGCCGTGGCTGGGAGGGTGTGGGAGAGCAGAGGGGGCGTCCCTGGTGCTAATGTGAAGGCTGGAGTCAGCAGGCAGATAGGCACAGGAGCTGTGGGTGCTGTGGTCCATGCCATGCACCCAGGGTTTTCTCTGGGTTTGGACAAACACTGCTACCACATCATGGGCTCTCTTGTTGAGGAGGTTGCACCTACAGAAGGAAGGTTAGTGCAGTAGCTGACTGAGGTTGGAGCTGATGTGAGAGTCACCTGTAGAGAGCCACTTCCCAGGTATCTTCCAGGAGTTCATGGCTGTCAGTGAAAACATCCCTCCGTGATGCCATTTCTTCCCTGGAGTCACAGACCCTGATCCTGTGCTCTTCAGACCCAGTTCTTCACACTGAGTTGATGAGTATACAGAGGAAAGTGTTTTTATTTGGTAGCACTTTTATAATCCACTTATTTCTGTTGCTTTTAGCAGTTACTCAGTCTTGGCTGTCAAGTATAAAGTAATAAGATATTATGCTCTGGAGACTGGGTGCTTTCACAGGAGTCTCTTGCCTCGAGAGAAATGGCTAGATTAAGAGAAATTAGCATCCTAAAATTTTGCCCATGAGCCACTGAAATCTACTGCTACAGCTTTGGGTAAGTTCAGCCTTCTTCCACCTATTCAGACTAGAGCAGCAGAAGACTGCAGAAGGCAGCAGATGGGTACAGGCAATTATTAATAATCAGGCTTCTCCTTCCTGCTTGCAGTTTGGTACAGCCCCACTTAAAAGAACACGCAAATGGGCAGCCTGGGACCCAATGAACCATCATCCTGCACTAGCTGTGGTGTGCTGTCAGGGAATAATAGGAATTGCTTAGGGAAGGGAACATATGGAGAGGGGGTTAAAGCAGACTGATGTGTCCTCAGGTAAACCTTCCCGTCTCTGGGCAATAGCCAGTTCAAAGGCTTGCTGAACAAATGGACGTGCCTAGACTCTGCTGGAATAGCTACACCCAGGCCCAACTTACATGTATTTGTCTAGTGCCTTTGAGCCCATTTGTATTTCAGCACATGAAACTGGATTATTTCTGCACGGTACTATAAAATCAAAACCTGAGAAGATATTCCCTGTCACAGGGTGCCGACACAGTATATGGGAGAGGTAAGAGAGGACTCCAGGCAGAACAAGAAGCAGCACAAGAAGGCGAGGGGAGTGTACTGGTCAGCATGATATGTGGTAGCCTCAGCACAGCAGCAGCCTGGGGCTTGTGAAGTATTTTGCAGTCTTCAGATGTGCTATAGCAGGGATTTAGAGGAGAAGGAGGAGGCAGTTTTTCAGATGTTTATGGAAAGTCGTCTCCAGTGTGAGGGACAACAAGGCAGAAAGCACCAGTGAGCGTGTCTGAAAGTATGACACATGAGCTGATGGAGGTAGGAGTTGGCACCTCTCTGGGGAAAGAGATGGGATGTAGGAGCAGAGGAGGTGTAGATTCCTTCTTATCTGATACCCAGGGGAGAGTTTTTTGAAAACTGTGTGGATGTAAGCTTTTTTTCACTCTGGAAAAGAATCAAGTGCTTAGGGGAGTAAGTAGGAGAGAAATAGAAATTCAAACTGCATCTCCTTCCACCACCACCCAAAGCCATCATATTGAGGACTCCCAGCAAGGGTAAGGGGCCTTTCTCTGTATTTCATTGTATGCCATTAAATGGGACTCTTTAGGTTTGAAATCAGCATGAGGTGTGCAACTCATTTAAATAAATCACAAAAGATGTTCCTCACATGTGGGTTTGAGCAACCACATGGCAGGGCCGAGGTGCTGGGGTGGTGTGGTGGCAGGTTAAGGCTGGATGTTTGGGAGGACAGGGAGAGGTGTGTGCTGGGCTGCACCCACTGGGATTCATCTGACACCCATTCCGGGTGGGAAGAGCTTGTGCCTGGGGGCTGCTCTGACTCAGCCCCAGCTGCTCAGTCTTTGCCTCTTTTGTGGTCCTCTCTTGCCCCCAGGCTGGGCATTTCAGTCCTGGGACTATCCTATCTGTGCCATCAGGAACCATAATTTAGTGTGATGTGTAAAATGTATCTCAACCATCTTCTCATTTAAATGGGGAAAACACCTGAAGACACAAACAAAGTCTAGAGATCTCTGCTACCAAGACCTCTGGGAACAGGGTGCCCAGAGCACAGGCTCACACAAAGCATTGTAATCAAGATGAAGAGGGTTGGGTCTATTAGAGGCCAAGGGGAGAAGGCTTTTAAGTCTCCTCTTTGTGTTTCCTCCCTAAGGCCAGCCCCAAGTACCATGCTTGGCTCTACCACAGGCAGAGGAGTAGCTGTGTGCCTTTAGGACAAAGGCAAGGCCAGACTGTCAGCTGTCAGAATGGTTCAGCCTGGTAGCTCAGGGCTGCCTGGGCACCCACAGAGCACATGCAGCCGAGACCTTGGGCTGCTTCAGTCACTATGGTCCCTGTTTCCTAACAGTGTTATTTAATTCTTTCTAGGGGCTAAAATCCCTCCACTAAATAGGTCAGCCTTGCAAGGAATGCAAGTACTCAAAATATACCTTTTATAACATCATTCCCAGAATTTTTGTCCTTATCTACCTTGGCCAAACAATTCAGGTCCCAGAGAGGTGCCACTGCGTTCCCATATCTTTGCATCGTGCCCCAATCCTACTTTTTCTGTCTGGTGAACAGCATTTTTGGGTCCCAGTGGACCACTGCAGCTTGGGGAGACCTCATGGGCCCAGGTACAGCTTTGTGTCTGGGAAGCTGTCAACTCTGGTCAGGGTCCTGGGAGTTATGCTGGTCCTGGGATGCCCAGGAGAGCTCCTCTATTCCCTGACAAATGCAGAGAGGATTGGGCAACCTCGCAGTCATGGGGTTCCTGTCACATGCTGAAGCTAAAATGCCTGGAAGGACAACTTAGCTGTACCTTTTCTTTATCCTTTTTTTTTTGTTTTCCTTTCCTACACGTCAAGTTGTTTGATGCTAAACATTTAAGACTGTTTTGTTGTCTTCAGTTCACCTCATCTGACCTCAGGATCTCCAGGATAATAGCAGATGATGATGATGAGGATGATAATATTCTGCTGTTTTACAGTGCCACTTTCTGAGACTCCCGAAGCCCTTTAGCAACATTTACTTGTTAAGGCCTGCAAGCCATCTGAAGTGGGTTAATTTGTTGCTCCCTCTCTATTGTGAGAAGCTGTGACTTGTTCAAGTGAGCCTGGAAGGAGAGGCAGGACTTGTGGGCTTGAACCATGGGGCAGGAAGGACCCTGCATGGTCTCAGCATGTAGAGTGGCTCACATAACTCTTCCTGGAGCAATTGGCATGAGGGCATGCAGGAGGTTAGGCTAAAGGGAGAGCAGGAAAGGTCCCTGAGGAGCTGAACAGAAAAGCTACATGTGGAACAGGAGATAACAAGCTCCCAGACTTTATCAACTGAAGATTTGTATCGACTGATGAGAAGAAAGATGGTGATGGAGTAGTATATGGATTAGAGATGAGGATGCTGAGTAGGAGGCTGAATGAGCTACCATTGTGGGGCAAAATCCTCCATTCCTAAAATAAACGAGGTCTTCCAGCTGCTGGCCTGGCCACCCCTCCAGTGCAGCAGAATCGTGTCGGCTCTGAGGCTACGAACCCTCAACCCCAAGAGCCCCGTTTCAGCACGGGGTGAGAGGCAGGGACCAGGCAGGAGAGGATACCCCTGGCTGCTGGCAGGAAAAGGGCAGGTCGCTCCTATTTTCTCTGTGATGCTGGGGGCAAGAGGCACTGCGGATGGGAAGGGAAGAAGAGCAGGAAAATGATTCCTGTGGCAGAGTGCAGAGTGATGAATTTCTGCCCCAGCTACGTGGCAGTGATGCTGTGCCGCGGCGTCAGAGCCTGCTGGTGGGGAGGGGGAGCCCGCCAGCCGTGTGGCTCTCCGGGGGGCTGTATACTTGTTTTTCTTCTCTGTGACATTACATAATGTGAGGCAGAAAATGTTTGTACGGTAGCTGTATCGGTCCTTGGGGCGAGGGGAGAAAGGAAGGAGGCGGCGGATAATTTGAGGCTCTTTATTAGACCAATAAATCATTTATAATGCACTAGCTTTCAGGCTGGTCTCTTATTGCTCATGTCAGCCACAGTATGCTACCTGGCGACTGAAGCTAGCAGAGCACACACCAGCTCCCCTAAATCAGAGGGGCAGAGCCAAGCTGCGTGGGGCAGGCATGGCAGGGGCTAACCATGCTGGTGCAGGAAGGAAAGGACAGCTTGTCCTTCACAGGCCTTGGGGACAAACCCAGTGCAGCTGGTGACAGGCACTTGGCCTTGCATGAAGCGTGTTGCAGCTCTGGTCCCCCCGGAGTGAAGGCAAAGCATCAGGAGCAAGTCATAATGGAGGGATGAAATAGTGGCTGTGGGCACCTGAGGGTGGGTGGCATTGGGCACTTCATCTCCCCTCCCCACATCGCCTGCAAGCAGAGATAGCTGCAGATACAAGGGGTGATATGCCCTAATGCCCATGAGCCTTGGCTTGGGGAGCAGAGAGCCACGAAGGTTTTCCTGGTGACATTCCATTACAAAATTAATGAGACCATTGTACTACTCTTACCTCTGTGTTTCGGGGGTTTGGTGGAGCTTAGTGCCTGAGGCTTGTCAGGCAAGTATCTTCTGGATATCTTGTGTGCTCTGGGTGCCAGCGGACTTGCTGTCACCCAGTTGAGAAGGGTTGCACTTACCTGGTCACGAGTTTGTGGTTTGCCACATTTCACAGTTTTGTCTTGTTCAATTTGAAATGATCGAGTTCTGCAAAATTATACCTTTCAATAGCCTGCCTGCATTCCCAAGTGCTTCAGACAGCATCAGTTGGCCTAATGTTTTGACAAATGATATCCATATTGATTTCCCTCCTCCTTCTCCTTTCCTCCTCTCTCTCCTTCCCCAGCAAAGAAACCACTTTTGATAACTAATCTCGAGGTTGGCAAACACAGCAGAGGAGACAGATGAACTCTCCTTTCAGGTGAGTTCACACCAGGGTGGGCTTCCAGGTCATCTGAACAAAGATGCTTCCCTGTTAAGCAACCAAACGTTTTAGAAAGAGGGACCACTGAATTGGCAGAGCACATGCTCCTGCTGATGTGCTGGGATTTGAAACCCCCCAAAAAATGCTGAACAGCTTCAAAGGAACCTAATGATGAGTGGTAAATACAAAAATCCTAATAAACACTATTCCCTATTATGAAATGCATGTTTGGGGTGGGAGGGAGTTGCATGGCACGCCTGTTTCTGTGGGACCTGATTTAACTGTAAGCTCTTTAATGTCTTCTTTTTGTCCTCATGGACTGTTTGATGGAGGCAGCAGCTAAAAGCAAATCATAGGGTGAGAGGGTGAGTCCTGCTGGTGAGAATGAGCAGTGTCAAGAGAGAAATATCACACACCTAACCGACTGAATTATGCATTATGCTGCAAAATCCCTGATGTCAATACGCAAATGCTGTTCCCGTTGTTTTGCCTGCGATGATTGGCAGCAAAGGAATTCAAATCACATCCGCACAGCAATTGTCCTTCTGTAACTAAGTCTCTCCTACTCAGGCATGTATGCTTGTGCAGGCAAAATCGATGCAGTGTAGTGGGTGCTTTAGGAAGAGGGTTGAAAAAGGATGGTGAAAACGTTTTCATACATTTAACAATATAAAATGTAGTCAGGCCAGTGTGTACTGGTTGTGACACCTTCTGTTTTTTCTCATGGGCACTGCAGGCTACATATTACCTCAGACCTTGGGAGGAATAGAAGTCCATAACCAGGCATTGAAAGTGATTTGAGGCACATTAGGAGGTCGGGAAGCAGAGCCAAACAGAACATCATCCCCAATGAAAGGAGCAGTGGGGTCATCAGTGTACCCTCTCCATGTGGCAGGACTAAAAGGATTGTGAAATTACGTGTAACAAATGGTAAGAAAATTATTATTTTAATGAACGCAAGATTGTTAAAATTCTCTGCTACTAGATCTCGCTAGTGTGTTTGAAGAAGAGCAGATAACAAAGCTAGAAAACAGAATCCGCTTTTATTTGCTGCTTAAGTTGCTTTTGCCCTGCTACCAGAGACATAAATCAGTTACTAATTGCATTCCTAGTTTGAGGTGCTGTGAGCATTCGTATGTTTAATCTGTCCTGGGTGCTTTTAGCAACAATTGCACTAAGGTGAGGATGTGAGTTGCACAGAATTTTCTTGCTCCTGTTAATAGCTTACCTTTCACAGAATAAGGCTGTGTGAAAATCTGTGGGTTTTTGTTTTTCTGCTTGGTGACAAAATGAAAAATTTGGAATGAAGAAAAATGGATATCTGGCTTTTAAAATAACATTCTGTTTGCATTCTTTGGATGACTCTCTCTTTCAGAACATAACTTCATCATGAAACGCCACTTCAAGGTATCTGGGAAACAACTAAGCAAATCAGAAAATATTTTACCAATAACCTGCTGAATTGGAATAGTTGCTGCAAAATGGAATTTTATTGCCTCCCCCACCCTCTCCAAGTGGAATAACCCATCTGCCTAAGGAATGTAGCCCATCCCAGGCTATGAGTTCCTTAAAGGATTGTGTCATAGAAAAGAAAACACGAATTTGATTAGATCGAGGGTGAGACCTCAGACCCCTGTGCCACCACTACTGCCTGCCCCCCTGGCCCCTGAGCAAGAGGGTACAGTGACCCTGGGGCTCAGCAGGGAGCTGGGAGAAACCATGACAGGCTTTCTCTTTGGGGATGGTCCCACGGGGCTGACAGGACCCCTCTGTCGCTCTGATGGGAGGTATGGCTGCTGGGAGGGGGCACGAGCTGGCACCTGGCAGGGGACTAGGGTGTAGACAAGGTGGGAGAGGAGGAAGGGTGAAGGAAAGGAGGGTTGTAGGTCTGAAGATTAAACTAAATTAAAAGGACAGAGAGGGTAGAAGAGACACCTTCTCGTACCCATCTTTAGATGCTGGGGGAGCCAAGGTAACAGAGGACATGAGAGGGTGCATGCTGTCCAGGAGAGTTTGTGTACCATTGTCACCGTCACACTGTTTGGAAGAAAGGGTTAAAACAAGTTTAAGCCTTGCAAGGCTCCCAGTTTCAAACCATAGCTGTTGAAGACCAGCAGCCAAGCAGGAGAACAAGGGTAACACTCAAGAAGGAGTTGGTGAAGGATCAGACCACAGAGTAATAATGACAACTTCTCACAGGGTGAAAAAGTGAGATATAATCCCTGGGCCAAGGAGCATGGAAATTCTGCCAGGACTTTTGCTCAGACAGAGACCATCATCAGTATCCTTTCCACCCCGAAGCTGTGAGCGTTAGCTGTCGGGATGATGCTGGAGCCGGGAGAAGCCCCTTTGTACCTGTGCTCACAGGGCTTGGCGCAGGGGCAGTGGTGGAGGCAGTGGCTCCCCTGGCAGTGGGAAGCAGCTCCTGCTGGCACTCCGTGGAGTGGTCACTGCCCACAGTGCAGGCAGCTGCGACCCAGCAGTCTCTCACATGCCCACGTGCTCCTCAGCTGCTCCAGGTCAGGCCTGTCTCCTCTCATTTCAGCTGCTTCACTGCACATCAGGCACACTGAAGAGCCAGCAAAAGACGGGGTAATCCCGGTTCACTTACCAGCTTCCCGCCTCAAACACTCTCACGAGCCCTCAGCCATCACTTCTGTAAGTGTTCTGCCACTGGGCTGTCCTGCAGCTGCCCAAGGGGTCCTGCTGGCCAGCAGGTTCTCCAGGTGGGCAGTGACAAGCTCAGGTCATGCTTCAGGACTGTGTCGTAAGCAGGAGGTGATTACAAGAGTGGAGCCCCAGACACTGTTGTTCAGGGCAAAGAGACCTTGGTGTTCATGCTGCATTTCTTCCCAAAGTGCCACTGCTGCAGGTGTGCCACTGCAGCCTTTCCAGCTCACCTATCCTTATTCCTTGAGCTGCACCCTGTCTTCACCTTTTGCAAGACAGTTTCTGACTCTGTGGGCAGCCTGATCTCACTGTAAAGATTTGTGCAAGGAGCCCTGTAGACCTGCAAAAATGATGGATTATGTTCATCCAGTCTATTTCAGGATCTCATTTCTCCTGTTGAAAGCTAAGGGGTTATGTGGACATTCACATGGCTCAGCAAGAGAAACCTGTCAGGCTTCTTTCATGATCTGCACTGACTTTCCTGCACCTTTCAGACACAACATTAAAGACTCCGTTGTGGAAAGCCTGGAAGATGGTCTGAGCAGAGGCCAGGTCTCCCACAGTTGCAGTAAGGTGAAATTGTTTGCCATTTCCCCAGGATCTGATAAGTTTGTGACTTTGATAGCACCTGGAAAGTAAAGGAAAGCCAGAGTCAGACCTGTACTCACAAGCAAAGGAAGAAACAACAGAAGTGAGTTTGAGGCAGTTCAAGAATGGGGAAGGGATGCGTGGAATAAGCTGCCCTCTGCTGCAGGCTGGAATGCTCACACATGCTATTCCCTCTCCAAACTGCCAGGTGCTTGGCCCCCTTGTTTTCTCACCAGGAGAGACAAAGCCCAAAGGGAGTAAGGCTTGCTGGGATGCAAAATGCTGTATCCATCTACATCCAGAAATACATGTAGTGTAGGTGAGTCAGGGTCATGGTAAATGCTGAAAGGGGCAATGTCTTTGGGAAGAGCTGGAAAGGTTGGAACTGTGGACATAGCTGGGATGCTTTGATCCAGGTCCTTAGTGGAACAGCCCTTGGGGACCATCACACAAAATAGCACAGAACACAGATGCTTATCGAGAGTCTTTTCCAGCAATCCCTTTATGGAAAGGCTAAAACCATAAAATATTTCCTGGTGACTGTGATCTTGCAGCAACGATTTGCTCTACTATGCTTTTTTTGTCTTCACAAAAGGCTTCCTTGGCAAAAGGGAGCTGCCAGCTAGCCAGATCTGGCCAAGGGGCTAACAAAAGCATTCAGCTCTACGCAGTTGCACCAGGAAAATTGTCTATTCAAAAAAAAGTTATAGTTTTGACTCTGTTTTTTATCAGAGTTTATTGCTCTAGGACTACTGCCAATACAATTTATATTTTTTGAGCTAAAATTAAAAAAAAAAAATCCTAACATGTTGAAGCCATACCCTTTGAAAGCATCCCTTATCCTGGCTAGTACCACTGCTGATTCCTCTCTGCACTCTTTTTGTGGTCAGCTCCTTCTCAGTGCTGCTTTCATCCCAGGAGTGGAGAGCAATGGTGGTGACTTGCCCACTTCATTGAATTCTTATTTTTAAATGTTGAAAAAAATTAATTCTGGATGGCTTTAACAACATCTCTGCCTTCTTTTCCTCTTTCCCTTTATAAACCATCTCTAAACCTCAGGGGTGGAACTGGCTGACAGGATTCCTTTAATTATCCTTGCTCCCAACCCTCATCTCTTCCATGGTGCCTTCAAGGGACACCACTATGAAAGGTGCTGTATGCACAGGCACTGCATCCAAATTGAATCAGAGAAAAAACCCAAAATGTCAGAAAAGCCACCCTTAAAGAAATTAATAACAAATACAACCAGGCACATTCCATACGCCCCATTAGTCAGTAGTGCTCAGATACCATGGTGATGAGCTTCCCTATAAATATTTCCACAGCAGCAAAACTGTCTTAAAGGGACCACATGGCCACTCACATGCACCTGGACAGAGCCCTTCCCCAGAGGCACCCTTGTCCCATCCAGACTCCCTTGTCCTGCATGGCTGGCACCTGAGCCATGTGCCTAAGGAGGAAACCAGCACCCTCTGCTTTGCTTTTTCCTTCCACAAGCACCTGGTCACGAAGCACAGCCCTGGTGTGATGCCCATCATTCTGCAACTCAACCCCAGCATGTTGCTGGGAACGAGGGTGGTTACACTTTGCTGCTCAGCAGTCTCTCCAAGCCAAAGAGCCAGGCGAGCTCAGCATCCCTGAGCTGCACATACTCTTCATTGCCCAGCCTGAGCCTTCGTGCAGCACAACCACAGACAGCAAGCTGAAGATATGGCTTATGTGGAGCCAGACTTTATCCTCCCAGAGGCAAATGTTTGTGGAGCAGAATAACACCTGATGAGGTTGTTAGGCATTTGGGAGCTCCTGTGATAAGTCCTCCAGAACAAGAAAGAACTGAGCAAGAGGGACAGGGAGGGGAAGGGAAAGAAGCACATGCTCAGATGTTTAGGTTGCAGCCGCCAACTTCTGCCCACACTGTAGGAGAGCTTTGAGTTTCTTGCCCTTGATGTAACCACCACCAGAAGTTTGTTTTCACAAAACCTTCTTGTATTGAAAGTTACGACTCACACCCCAATACCTCATCTGAGAAGAAATGAGTAACCCTGTTATTAAGCTGTGGGCAGCATCACCTGGAGGGTGATTCTTCACACACCTGCTGCTGTTCAGAAATAGATGGGAAGCTTTGTACTGCCAAATAATTTTCAAAGGACAGCAGTTCCAGTGGAATACAGGGCATAAAAGCAGAGAGAAATGATCCAGTGAAAAAAACTGACCTAGCCTTGATGCTGAAGGCCCAGTGCATGGTTGGTCTGAGTACCTGCATGAAGGAGCTAGAAACCACTTGGAGCTGCTGCCTTACATGTGTTCCCATTAGAAAAGGTGAGAGTAGGAAGAAAAAAGTAAAGCTATTTCTTTCCTATAACTTAGTGCACCCCTTGCAGCAAGAACTGGCAAGGGGTGAGAACATAAGTTGGTTGGGTTTGTGCCCTCTTTAGGCCCCTTCCCATGACAGCTGTAGCTAGTCAAAAGACAAGATAGAGCAGGGCAATGCAAAAAGGTGTGTATATATGCCTTGGTGCCCATGCTGAGCTTTCTTGGTTCTACAAGAACACGTGCCGGGTGAGGACTGAACTCTTGGTAAAAGCCTGACATTAACTGGTTGGACTGACTGCAGGGTGGAAGGAGATGAAGAAGCCTATAGCCCTAACAAAGAAACTGCTGCTCGCTTGCTCCATTGCTGTAGGTAAGTCTTCTCCCTCCCCTCCACTCCTTTCTATCCCACTGCATCTTGCACTCTTTCTGGCTTTCTAGCCTTCTCTTGGTACAGTAGTTCCCAAGCACCTCCTGGATGTATTTTGTTTCCCTTAATTACACTTCTAAAATGATATCTGGAGGTCCTCAGAAAACGCTGGCTGCCTGAGTGTGCAGGCAGTATGGAAACACAGTGGTAACTCCCAGGCACTGGGGTATGTTGTTGAGTTACTTGTCTGTCCTATTTACATGGAGGCTAATCAGCTCTCCTTGGAGTTTGTGTTTGATCCTTTGGCCTCTCTCAAGGGAAGCACAACACTAACTGACAAAATATGTACATTTTGGCTTTCAAAAACTATTACACTTTGCAACTGTCACCCAGACCTTGAGCTTTGTGGTTGCCAGGGAAACATCATGGGAGATAACCTGATCACAGCTGTGAACCGCATCCCTTCCTCTCCTGGTACGAAACCTGCACTTCCAAAAATGCCTGCTCTTGGATAGGGGTATTTCATCTTTAGAAAGCAGTGGCTTGAAAAATAAGGCTATTTGCAGCACAGAAGGTATTTCCTTCTGAAATGGAACTATCTGGGAGGTCTTGCTCTTTGGTCTCAAAGCACATGTGAGGCAGCAGCTCAGCAGCAGAGGGTTTTGTTGTGCTCTGATAATATCGGTGTCTGCTGGAGCAGCCACAATTCTGTTCAGATAACGTGGGATAAAGTCAATGGGGGTTTTGTACAGTGTCATCCTGGGGTTTGAAATACCCAGTCTCTCTGGAGCTGTAAGCTCAGGGCATTGCAAGCTGGAGTCAGTGCTGGGGCTTCAGATAAGATAGATGGAGCGTCCTGTGTATGACTCGCCATAAAAAGGGGTCTGCTGGCTTGTCCCTGAGGCTGTCAGGGATCATGTGCATCTTGCAGTGAGGGAACCTCATGCCATTGTTCTCATCAGAAACATTTCTATTCTCACCTTATATTGTGTTACATGTCATCGGGTGGAGGTGGGATGTCAGAGAATCTACTCTGATTTTCTCTATGCCAGCCAAAGCCGAGCCAGTAGGAAAGGCAAAACCAAGTGCTGCCTTGTAAGCGATAACAGCACCCAGCATCTCTGCCGGTTTCTCCATCCCCTGAAGAGGTACAGCACCCCTGGACACAGATGATGGCGAGCTCTGGGCTGGGATTGGGCTGAGGAGAAACCTGACAGCCCTGGGGCTGGGGAGCAAAGGGGCTGGGAGGGACACAGGCCATAGGTCTGCCAGGTGTACTGGCAGCAGCTCTAGTGAGGGAGAAGGGGGGACAGGCACGTGGCCCCAGGGAAGCCTGATGTGTGTCTTCCCTTTCTGGTGTGGCAGAATGGCACTTTAAAGACGTGAGATGCAGCTCTTCTTCCTGACACTCAAAGAGCTGGTTGACAAGCTGCTGTCAGGGAAATGTTGTCTAACTCCCTTTCCCCCAATAATTTCCCTGGTAAATCTGCAAAGCAGTGGAATCAAATGGTGACAGACACCGATGGGGGAATAGATGTGTTTTCTTTCTTCCCCCTTTTTTTCCTTACCAAGTGTGCATCTGTATTGGGAGCCATGTGCACATCGGTAAATTTCGCCCGTTCAAAGAAATGTTTTTAGTGTTCAAACTTTAGTCCTTCCCCCTCTGCTGAAGAAACAACAAAGCCTTGAAGATGCTCCCAGCTTGCATGGGATTAAAAAGACATTTTGGCTGAAGTGGAAAATAGCATCTCATGTTTTCCTTTGGGTTACATGTGCACAAAGCCCCTCTGCTGCTCTTTTAGCTGGTGCTGTGAAAAGTCCTCTCTGATGAGGAAAGGTAAACTGCAGATGAAGGCGGTGGATCAGGAGGGGGAAGAGGGCCAGGATTATAAAACTACCTCACAAACAGACAGCTCATTCCCTGAATCATGCCAGAATAACTGGGAACAGTGGGACTGGCAATGCGGGAGAGCTGCGGCACACTGGGGCACGAGAGTGAAGTCTGGCCCCCCATGGACACAATGACCATTGAAACCTCCTGGGATGCTCTTTGCCCCAGACATTTTGCCTAGGTGTTTGTGGTTCATTGGTGGTTTCTCTCCTCATTTCCATACACAGGAGAGGATTTCCTGGGTGCACAGGGAGCGGGAAGGGGCAAGAGGGCTTCAGCTTCCCATCACCCTTGTGCAGTGCAGCTGGTGCTTCTCTTGTCACCTGATGCTGGAGTCAACTTGTGGCTGCAGGGCTCTTCCTCTCAGGCAGTACTTGCACAGTCTTTCCTCTCTAAGGAAAGTTTCCACGATTGCATTTTGTTTGAAGTTTTTACCTTAGGAGCCCACCTTTGTCAGACTTCAATAAGAGCTTTTAGGAAGGGCTTTCTCCACTTCTCAGTCTTAGTCTAAGCTCAGCAGAGCAGAGGAAGACCTGCTTGTGTCCCTCAGAGCTGTAGCCATGACAGGCTGGTCAGTCCTCTCTTAGTATTCAAAGCAGAGTGCTTTACTGTTAGGATGGATGTAAATTGTTTTAAGGCAAATCCTTGGGGTTTCATTTTGCTTTCCAAAATGTAACAGCTGCTCAGGCCACATTTGCTCAAGAGCTGAAAGCCCTTGCAAGGGTTTGTCCATGAATTCTGGCTTGGGTCATTAGGATTAATCTAAGCAATTGCCTCGCCCTTTGCTTCAAAGGGCTTAAGCCCATTTCGCTCAGTGATGAATTTGGCCCCACAATTTCAGTATCTTCTTCTTTAGTACTTCCCATTCTCAAAAAAAAAAAAAAACCACCAAAAAACCGAAAAACTACATCAGATGTGCTTTGGTAGAAGGGCACCAGACTTTCTGCATAGAGCAAATGAGGCAGAGGGACTTAAAATACATGAAACACTGCTTTTTGCCTTTATTTTTTAAATAGACTACATCAAATTCCTTATCACTCAGTCCTTAGGAACTGCCTTAGCACAGTGGAAGAATTGATTGCATAAATGCCAGCTGTAACTCTCTTATTTTTGGTAACAAGGCATTACTAAAGGCAGAAAGGCAGATTAATTCAGTGCCACGCTCCAATGAGACCAGTGTCCTTTTGTCTGGGACTGGCTTAGGAACCCTCTGCTACCTGGTTTTTGCTTTCAGCCACGTATGTGGGGTCTATAGTAGTGGTTCAAAACACATCTCTATTGCATCAAGGAGTCATGAAGGGTGTGCACATATAGGTTAATTGTCAAGGGAAACCGACTTCAAGTACCATCAGACTGTTTTCAAATGTAATTGTGACATCTAAGAGGATGATCTTTGAGAGATCAGAGAGTGGAAATTATTCTCTTGCTTTGCACATCTGAGTGCAGTTTGGCTACAGTCAAATTAGCTGTTTCAGCCTACACTGTCAGTTTGCTCTTATCTCCCTTTCTTCTTGTTGTATTATTAATAATAATGAAAAAAGTTAAAGACGGCAGTAAAGACCTATCTGCGTGGGGCAGGGCTGCAGCCAGCGATTGCCTGTAAGTAATTGTGGATGGTGACCAGCGTTCGAGTGCCCCTCAAAGGGCTGTGCCAGCCCTGGGGATGGCAGGAAGCTCTTGGCCACTCTGCCTGCGGGTGTTTAAAAGGCAGGACTGCTGGATCTGAGCTCATTCGTTTGTTTCATCCTCCCTGCCTCTCTCCCCTTGCGCAGCTGCATTTAGTAATGGAGCTGGCAGCATTAGAAAGTCACTAGAAGTAACCCAGCTGCCTCCGTGGGTTCACGGGGAGAACGACTTTGTAGCTGCTCTCAGTCAGTCCATTAATTGCACATAATAAGGCATTTAGTGACAGAAGGATGGTTGATGAGCCTTAGCTGA
This sequence comes from Sclerurus mexicanus, assembly GCA_013396755.1. Taxonomy (NCBI): domain Eukaryota; kingdom Metazoa; phylum Chordata; class Aves; order Passeriformes; family Furnariidae; genus Sclerurus; species Sclerurus mexicanus. Next base: position 1,695,573 of record VWZF01005014.1, read on the forward strand.
AATAACAAGGGCCTGCCAAGAGCTGCGTTTCCTTTGTCAGGGAGGATTGCGGAGGGTCCTAGCGCTGAAGTGCAGAGTTGGAGTCGTGCAGGGATAAGAGCAGTGGGAACGTGCTGCGCCCTGATGTGGAGGGTGCACAGCTGGCCCAGCACTGGGCAGGGAAGCACAGCCCTGCATGCTGAAGGACTGTGCATGGCTGGTCTACTCCAGGGAGAGCAGGTCCCTGCGTTTCCAGCAGTTTGCCTCGTGAAAGCCACGGGGAGCTGCCTCACTGCCAGAGGGGCACCTGGTGGCTGCAGCACCAAGCACCTGAGGAGAGACGATTTGGTCAAAAAGGACTGGCGGTGGGACCTCCATCCCTGTGTGAAAGAGCAGGCTGGGTTGCATGGAAAACCAGTGTGGATTGGGAAACTTGGGCTCTCTAGTCACCGTGCTGGTCCTCTTGGTTTTGATTGGAAAACAAGGAACGGGTTGAAATTGGTTCTGGCCCTAGCTGTCTGGCACATTCTTTGCAGGCTGCCGGCGGCCCAGAGAGGAGGAGGATGATGAGGTGAGGTGATGCACTTGGCAGATGTCTCTGCAGGGAGTGTGAGGGGTGTGCTTGCGATACAGACGGGCTTGCATGGGCCATCTTACTCCCTCACTATTAAAGCAGCTGTTCCCACAGCAGCAACACCTCACCAGCATCAGCCCCTGGCGTTATGAGTCTCCCTACACCTCATTCCCAGCTCAGCTGTGCGGGGAAGCAGGTCAAAGAGCTGTCACACCAGAGCCATGCAGCTCCTGTCAGTCTCAGCAGGGAAACAGATAGTGACAGCATCCATGCTGGCAGAAACCAACCTGTGGAGGTACCGAGGAGCCCAGAGTGGTCCCCCACAGCTGGGGGAGCAGGCAGAGCACGTCTGCGCACAGACTGCTGCTGCAGCACCTCTTCTGCCCACAGTGAGGGTCACCCTGCAAGGGGAGGTGTGTATCTCCCCAAAACAGCCAGCCAGACTTTGCAGTAGGCATGTGCAGGCGGCTCCTTGAGGCCCACAGCTGGAACATCTGCCTTGGTTTTGGTCTGTGCAGCCACCCGAGTGGTTGGCACGTCCCTCACCTGTGAGAAGGTCTGTGCTAGCAGTTGGCAGGAGGTGTTTCTTTGTCTGAATGAGCGCTTGGGAATGTCAATATTTCTCCAGGCTAGTTTACTGTTCTCCTTACCTATTTATTTTGTTTTAACATCTCAGTCCTAGTGCAGCACTACTTCTTCTACAGAGTCTGGATGTTTCACAAGGGGATGTAAATATTTCCCCTGCACGGAGCAACAGAAGTACAGCACAAATGGTAGATCTGAGCATGGGTTTTCCAGCCCTGAACTCTCATTCAAGGGCCAGAAGGTACAGGAGGCAGGTCTGGCACAGAAACCTGCCTGCCCCTGGGAGGGAGGGCAGGCAGCGTGCAGCTGCACAGCACTGTGAAGAAAGAGAAGGAACAGCAGTTTTCCGGGTCAGACTATAGAGGTGGATTTTTGCTTATATGAAAGGTCCTAGGAAATGTGGAGGACTGGCAGCTCTGCTGGTGATAAGACCTATGTGGATCTTTCACCACAGTTGAAGGGCTCATTACCTGTCCCTCTGCTTAGATGGGCACATTCTGGGCAGACTGGGAGGAGCTGTCCCATGAGCTGAGTGATGCCATCCACTCTAAGGAGTGGGTGTTACTGCTGTCACCTTTATTACTATTTTTAATTAACACCCTGTCATGACTCGGCAGTGTTCTCACCTGCCCTGTGCCTCAGGACATCTGGCCGAGGGCTGGTTCCCTTCCTCCCCAGGGCATTCCTGACAGCGAGCCCAGGGCTCAGAGGCAGACAGCTCCTGCGTGACACAATATCAAAGCATACTGTTAAACAGCTGCTCCTTCCTGTGCTTGCTCCAGTGTTGTCCTTGCACTCTCCCGTGTCCCTCCAAGGAGAGAAGCAAGGACCTGGGCACAGCTGGCACATCCCACTGCTGGCAGCAAGCCTTGTGCTGATGTTTCGGGCAGCTCTGCTTTGTTGGTGTGCCTTGTTTGTTGTAAAACTGAAGCTGGAGAGGACCTGGGCTGATGTCAAATCCTGATCTCCTACCCACAGCTTTTATTTTTTGCTCTACTTGGCTCCCTCTGGGAGGAGAGCTGGAAAGCTCTCCCTCTCTCTCTCTTTCCCCCTAAAGGCTCCAGCCTCCCTCTTCTACTCACCTAGTCTAGACCGCCTTGCTTTTATAGAGTGTTTGAGGTTTTGCCTTGAGCTTTTCAAAGCCTGGAGACCTGAGGCATACACTGCTCATAAGAGTGAGAAACTCTGTGGCCAGAACCTGTGAGTTTTGTTGGCTTTTCAATGGGGAAACATGCCTGCCAGTCCCCACATCAGAAGTCCTGGGTACATCTTAAAAGGTGTTTGTTGGGACACAGGGAAGTGGAATGTATCTATTCACAGAAAATTGCACCTTTAGCTGGCAAATTATTTTGGTTCCTTCCAAAACAAAGTGTTGTAGTTGGTTTGAGGATATTTGTTGGGGTTTTGTTTTTTTCTTTTGGGGGGGGTGGGGGCTTTATTTGGAAATTTGGGCGAAAGAGGGAGATTTGTCACATTTCTGCAGGCTGGATTTGGAGGGAAAGGTCTTGACCCTTCTTCCAAAACTGCGGGAGGAAAAGAAGCATCAGGGCTGGCTTCTGCTCTTCTCACACTTGACCTGCTTGGTATCCTGCCTCGTCTGGTGTAGCATGCATAGTGTTTTGTTGCAGACATGTAGTTGGAGGCTTTGGCTCAGGGGGGAAGCAACCCAGCTGGGTTTCTGGGCATTTATTGCCATCCTGGCTTCTCACCTCTGCTGAGCAGAGGAAGAACGCCCCCAAACACAGCAGTGGCTGAGTGAAGCTCTTGATCTCCAAGCTTTGACTGCACACTCCTGAAAGGGAGACCAGACTTGACCGAATCACAACCACATGTGTATCTCATTAAAAAAAAAATAAAGCGGCATCCTGTGTTGGAAACCATTACAAAAGGGCTCTGCCATTCCTGTCTCCAGCAGCAGAGAATGCTGAGCAAAGAGATGCCCCGGAGCATGATCAAGCAACCTCCTGGCTCTTCCTCACCATCCCACCTCCTGTGTGCCTGGGACTCAGGGATGAGAGCACTGCTTCTTGGGAAGCCACAACAGCATCCTTGTCCTCAGTGTGCTGGGGCAACATACTCTGCCATGCTGCTGTAAAGCCTGAGATAAAAGAAGTGGAGTCTTCCCAGAAGGGTAAACACTTTGGAAATTTAGATCCCAATGCCTGTGTGTGAAGCTGAGAGGTTCTTGGTGGGAGGCCTCTCACTGTAGGACAGGTCCATTATGGGAGAGTTAGTTCATGGACAGGGATTGCTGGAGCAAACTACTCCAGGAAACAGCCTTAATTCGATAAGTAGCTCTTACCTCCCGATCAATGCCAGACCTCTGCCCCCTCCCAACCCTGTTGCTGGAAATGCCATTATTCTGGCAGAAGGCAACAGCTGACTCTCTGATAGCTCTGGTCTCAGCCAAGGGGCATGAAAGGGCGAGTGAACCTCTGCGCTTGTGGTGTCCACACAGTCCTGGTGGCACCGAGCTGCTCCTCTGGGGCAGGTCTGGTGGTGCTCCCATTAACGCCAGAGTCAGACACTGCTGACCAGGGCCTTCCTCTCAGTTGGTTATTGTATTGCCAGACCCCAAGTGTTGCAACTAAATATTTCAGTGCCAAATGTCTGCCCTAGGCTGATTTATCTTTTTTCCTTTAAACAGACGCTTCAGCAATAATTGGATCTGGTGATTTTTTTTTCTCAGAGCAAGACTAAGGAAAAATAGGTTCATAAAAAACCCTTGCTATGATTGAAAAATACAACATCTCCAGCCCCAGTGGACACCTGCAGTTTGCCCTGCACGTTCTTCCCACACAGAGTCACACACGGCCTGCCACCCCTGTTCCATGTGCTGCATGCTCCTCATGTTTTGGGTATTGTATGTTGCTGGGGTCTCCTTTGGAAGGGTATGGAGCTGTCTGTGCATATCAACTGTTTTCAAGGTAACAAAACTCGTTACCGCTGCATTTTGTATTACCAAGACTAGTAGATATCTCTGCATCTTAGTCTCACCCCTCCTTCCCCCTGCTCTGTCTTACAGGGGTGCAGTGAAAAATCGACTGATTTTAATATATGATGTGAACCCCGGTGTTGTAAGCATGAACTCAGGAGAACAGCCCATGAAGAGAGTATTATGTCACTGGGGAGGCGACCAGGGAGCCTGCAGATGGCAAGGCACAGGATACGGCTTCACTCTGAGTAGCAAGGTTAAAGCCATGCAAAGTTGTACCTGTGCTTGTCAGTCCCATCCAGCCCAGCACTGTCAGGTAGAAAACCAGTGGGAAAAGCATGCTATTGAACCTGAGTCTCTTTTTTTCCACCTCCAGCTTCAGTTGTTATTCTTCCAGTGAGTGAGAGGAATTCAAGCTATTTGTCCCTGGCTGTCAGACCTTAGCTTCTGGGCTGTTGCCTCTTACTTGTTTTCAGTTGCCTGGCTCCTCACAGTGATCTATTGCTTCCTGCCTGTTTCAGTATTCCACCCTATGGGTAATGATTTCCCCTTTGTCACCAAAATACTGCATTATCATACGCCTGTTTTCTTCTGTCCTAAGTTTGTTTAAAAAAAAGCACAAACCAAGAAAACCAGCAGACTGAAAGGAGTTTCATCCTGTCCTCTTTTGAACGCTGCCCACTACCAGCTCCTTTCTAGTCGAGTTGCTGCTCATCTTCTAGTGCTTGCACTAATCCTCGTCAGCTTTGCTGGCTTAACTGTTAATTTTCCACTAGCAGACGTTTTCTGTGAAGTCTGGACAGATGAGATCTACTGCCATGCCTCTGTCTAGGGGTGTATTTCACCAAAGCAGTACCATCTGTGCGGAACATGACTTACCTCTTGTAAAACCCACCTTGCTTTTGATTTTTACTTACCTTTGCCTTCCACCTAGGCCTTCCCATCTCATGAGGTATGCAAAGCTTTATGTCCTGCCTGCGTGCACATGTCTGCATATCCATCACGTGTTGTTCTTCATTCTTCTAGTACCACATCTCTTCTTCCTTCCCTGCTTGCTAGAACCTTTAGAAACCTCTGCTACCAGCCCCTTGTTTTATTCTGATATCTCCCTCTCAGTTTAGATCTGGAGCTTTTCTGGCTGTCTCCTTCACCCAGCTAAGCACAGCAGCCTTTCACTGCAAGCGTCCCTATCCAAGTTCTCTTCCCTATCAGACTTTGCACCTTTCCTCTTTTATTCCCCATCCTCCTCCTCACTGAGAACTCAACCTGGTATTTCTTTTCTTTAAGGTCAACTCTCAATTTTCTTTTCGAGAAACAGAATAATTTGAGTGCTTTACATGTCCACTGGAAAGCTTTGGGAGTTTTCCCCCTGGAACACTGAGATCACTTGGCTCCTTTCTATATCCTCTTCTTCCAGCAATACTTTCAGACTGTTGTTACCACACTAGAGGTAGTGAGCTGGTTTTCTTCTTGCAAACATGCATCAAAGGTGCATATTACTTGCTTATTCATTATTCCCAGCCATATGTCCATTACCACCCTCTTTCCACATCTTTATGCTCTTAGTTCACATGCTGTCATGACTTCCAAAACCCCTTGCAGAGCCTCTGCTTTCCAGGTGTAGCATCTTAGGAGTCGGCCTGGTGTTTCTTATTCCAGGAACAACTTCTTGTAGTAAAATGCCATTTAAGTAGGTTTTGCTCACTGAACTGTAGAGATTGCTTTGCATGGTTGCCCTGTGCTCCTCATTATTCATCACTTTGAATCTCTTTGTCATTTATGCACTGTAACAGCACTGAGATTTGCATCTGCTTCCCAGTGATGAAAATGCTGGCAAGTGTCAGGCCTCAAGCAGCTCCCCAAAGAACCTTGCTAGAAACACTCCCATCTGAAGATGATTCACCACTGACAATTATTTCTTGAGATCTGTCAGGCAGCTCTTAATCTAGTTAACATGTGGTTTATTGATATTACGTACTGCTGATTTTTTAATCAGAATGTTGTACAGTCAAATGTCAAATGCCTTACAACAGTCCTCCCTAAAGTTGACTTGAAGCCAGCCTTAGAGTCAAGTGGTAGGTGTGATATGTGTCAAGTGATTTTGTCATCTCAGCAGAGAAGGCCCACAAAGAACTAGCTGAGCCAGTTAAATATATTCCTATCCTCTGCCATAGCATGAGACCCACCAGTAAACTCTCGGGAACTTCAGTGTCACTGGGCTTATTGCTGCCTCACTGTGTGCCCCCCACTTCCTTTGGAGCAGAAGGAGCTTTGCTGCAGCTTTTTTCCACATGGCATTAGTGTGGGGCCCTCTTCAGTCAGTCAGTGTACCTGAGGCTCAGGACTGGGCAGCCCCCAAGCCAAATGGGACGTGCAACGTATGGTCCTCAATACCCACTGTCTCCAGTTGAATGTGTAATTATTCATCAAATCCCCCTGCTCCTTCTGGTGTGCACAGAGTGGAAACCTGGGCTCTGGGGGAGCAGAGAGGATGCTGAGAAGCACTCAGTCCTGCAGGAGGAGTTCACTCATTCCAGACCTCAAGCTGAGACTGACGGGCCCAACCAAACACTTTCCCTCTGAAAAGACTAGTGATGCCGTGTGCTTCCATGGCTTTTGGTGGAGACTGGAGACACCATGTCCTGGGAGCTGTGGAGGTACAGAGGGGGACAGAGGGAAGCCTGTCTCCTCTTTGCACTGCCATCCAACTTGTAACTATGGTGCACGTGGTTGAAGTCAGCTGGCAATCGCATACAGTGATAAATAGTAAGAGACAGGAGTTCGTCACAAACAAATGAGCCTCAACTAACCTCATTTCCTCTTTTGACAGGATAACAAGCTTAGAGGATAAATTCTCCCCTGCCAGAATTTCTTTGTCTGCTGCCAGCCACCTCACCAATTAGCAAAACCCCATCCCTTGCTCCCTTCCAGGCTGCCTAAAGCAAAGGTGGGTTCAGACCACCCTTCTCAAGTTTTGGATTCAGTCTTACAAGCTTTTTTCCTGCAGGCTGGTATACTTGTTCCCAATCCTCCCACCTCTGGATATGCTTGGGCCTCCCCACCACCCACAGCTGACAGGTACACTAGGCTCCCATGCTGGCACTGAACATCAGGCTCTTGTACTCATTGCTGGGCTGGCTGGACAAAGTTATACCAACTTAGCCTGAAGTGTGAAAACTCTTGGAATTCTCTCAGGACACTGTAGCTTAGGGTGGGGATGCTGAGCAGAGTAGCTCTGCTAGGGAATGGACTGCCAAAACCTTGCTTTGGGAGGGCTGCAGCAAAGTAGGAGAGCAGATGTGTACATTCCTAGCCCAAGTGGCAATGAGCTGCTTTGATTGTGGCTCACCCTTGGGTTTCTCCTTGTGGCCCCTTGGTGATGCCCCCACAAGGTTTCTTCATCCCTTTTGGCCTCACCTTTTTGCCATGTGTTCCTGCTATAGCTTATGCAAGGAGACAACCCAAAGTCCCTCCACCCCTTTCTAGCAGTGTTATTTGAAGGCCTTTCCAATAGCCAGGACTGCTTGTGTCAGCTTAAGAGAACTAAGAGGGGCAGACCTGGGAGCAGACCCACTGGGACCCCTCTGTCTTCCCAGGGCCGAAAGAGCTCTTGTGATCTGAGCCCAGCTCACTGACAGCACGAAAAGTCATGCACCCTCAGTCAAAGCTCTGCATTTCACATCCTGCGCTGTGGCCAGCCCGGTGCTTGGAGATGCTCCAAGGTGTTTTTTGCCAGGCCAGGAGCAGGTAGTGGTACAGCACGTTACAAAGCCCCAGGGTCACATTCCCACCCCTGGCAGCAGCCCCTCACTGCTAGTTAAAAGTGAGAAACACTGCTTTAGCAGGTGAAGATGTTTCAACAATGAGCCCAGGAGGGCTCTGGGACAATGTCAGGGCAGGATGTCTTGGAGCCCACATTCCTCTGAGACCCCATGGCAGAACCCCTGTCTGCTGGTGGGAAAAACCTCAGCAGCAGGAAGGCTTGCTCTTACAAACCCTTGCATGGGGTCTGAAGAGACTGTTCCCTGGCAGCTCAGCAGCACTCGTAAGTAAATTGGCAAGAGAATGAGGGTGCTTGGGATTTTCCTTTGTCTATCGCCTAATTTTGAGACAGCTTCTTGGTGTTGGACACTTTGGAAGTGTCTTTCCTACCCCTGTGTAAGCCATGAAATCTCTTAGATGTGTGCTGTGCCTCTCGTTAAAGCAGCTTTCTCTCAGCAGAACTTAGAAGGCTACCAAGAGTCCAGAAATGCCAAGAAATATGTAATGTACTTAGCGAGAGAGGCCAGGTTTGCAGAAATCTGGGCAGACATCTCAGTGGCTGAGGGGTTTGGTATGCTCTGCCTGCGCCTCAAAGATTTTTTGAGTGCTCTGGATATCCAGCACTTCTGAAAAACCTGGCTGTGAGATGTAGAGCAGCAGGTACAACAGCGCAATGCTCCAGTAACCTGCTGTTTAGCAAAAGCCCGAAAGGACCTTCTTCCCCAGGCTTTGAGTTCTGGGTATGATGCTCACCTTCTTTGGTGGCCCTTTTCACAGCACCCTTGTGTACTGTGGCCAGTAAGAGCCTGGAGTCTTATCTCCTTTTAGGCAAAAGTACTGGGTAAGAGGACGTATTTAAATAATTAAAAAGTGCTTTTCTCCATTCATTGTCATGGAGTCACATCCTTGCTGAGCACAGTTCTGTGTGCCGTGCTAAGCGGAGCCCTTTGCCAATTTCTCCCAATTGGTCAAGGGCTTGAAGAGTGAAATCAGCATCATTGAAAATGAAGCAAAACTCTGCCAGCATTAGGTTTTGTTACGAAGTGAAATTCGCCCATGGTTTATTTTGAGGATTTGTTAAGGTTCGCAACATGGGCCCCAATCCAAGCAGTGCTGGCAGGAAAAAAATCCCCCTGACACCACGAAGGCATACACTTTGGGGGCACCATTTACAATGTGGTGGTGCCTCTGGATGAAGAAAACAGCTGGCCATTTCAATGCAGGCTGACCTACTGCCTGCTTAGAGATTTACGTGGCCTGTCTGTCTTTCTCCAGAAGTGCTGAGCATGTAAAATTCCCACTGACTTCATTGTGGGCAAGCTGTGGGTTTGACAGCTTAGATCCATAGTTTGGGGGATTTTTATCACGTCTGGTGACATCTGAAAAATGGCAGATTAAAATACAGTTCAATCTTAACCCTGCCTGCAGATTAGCATTTTAACCAAGTTCCCACCGTGCTGGAGGAACTGCATCAGAGCACCTTTCCTTGTAAGAAACTGCCGCTTGAGCGCAACTGTGATGCAAGAGCAGATCAATCTGCCCCTTCAGATTGCAGTTGCTCAGAAGTTTTGGACTTGTCCTGAATACTGAATTCAAAACAAAACTTGAGAGCCAGAAAACCTGTGTTGACTGAGAATAAGGTTTGTGCAAACCCCTGCCAAGTGATAAAGCGGCTCCCCCTGGCTCTGAGAGCTGAGCTTTCCTCCCCAGCGATGCTCAGGTGTGAGGGGAAGGTGGTGCTTCCGTGAAAACACCCAGTCCTGCAGCTCTGGGTTAAGTGGAGGCTCCCACAAAGTCCAGGCTGAGTGTCTTTCACCTGCAGTTTACCAGGGAGTCAAATCAACAATTTGCTCAAGAAATTATCTTTACAATTCAGCACATCTGTTATCAAATGTGTATCTAAAAGATGCCGGGTCTATGGCTTGGAAGGTGTTTGGGTTTTGCATATCTCGGTTTGGATCCTGTCTCCGCAGAGACAATGTGGTTTTCCCAAAGCTTCTTCCTGCTGTGTGTTTGCCTCGAGCTTAGATGGGTCACTAGGGCTTCAGATTGCAAAAATCAGGTCGGATGCTCCTATCTTTGTTTTCAACAACAGGGACAAACTTTGCCCTTTGCCTGCAGAGCAGTGAGTAATGAGTGTTTGTGGGAATATTGGTCAGCTGTGATAATAACCTGCACGACCTTGGGAAAATCCCTTCTGCCCTTGCAAGACAGAAGCGAGTCTCCATCTCTGTAGCTTGGAATCACCTGCTTTTGGGGCATTTCACAGCAGAGGGCATGGGGATGTGGTGGGGGAGGCTCTTCCCTGCCTGCCTGCTCTGAGGGGATGGAGTTGCAAGCTCTGGCGGGCTTGCTTGCTGCTCACATACAGCCATGACTATAGGTATAAGAGTCCACAGCCTGCTATCCATCCAAAACTGTGCTTTAAACCAGATAAATTTCCCTGTACAGCTGGAAAAAAGTTGTGCTCTGCTGTAACACTACCCAAGCTACCTGGTTTCAAACATGTCCCTAGCTGGTGCCTGTCTTGGTTCTCCTTCTGCTCCCCTGCTCTGCAGAATGCTCCCCCTCTTCTGGCTTTAGTGATGCCGTCCCTTCTGCAGCAAATAGCCACTTGTCTTCCCTGCAAACAGGAAACTCCACGCCCTCTGCTTTTGGGAACAGGTGGACAGTGGATTAGAGGGACTGGGGCAGCACAGCTCCCACCTCCACATTCCTGGGCGTGCTGAGGGCTTTTTCCACAGGAGGAGTGCGAAGAGGCCTTGCCAGCACTGCAAGAAGCAAAGCACTCCCTGGGGGAAGGAAAGAAATGGAGTGTTTGCTCCCTATGTGTTTCTCAAAGCAGTGCTGACATGCTGTCATCTCTGCTACCCCTCTGACTTCTATCTTCTGCAGTGCCTGTCTGGTCACAGGACAGGTACTTCAGCATATCTCCACTTCAGCATCTCTTCAGAGGCTCCTGGGAGGTTCCCATAGAAGGAGAGGGGTTTGCACCTGGAGACTGAGTTCTCATCCTGAGCTGCTCAAGGTTTTCCTGCTGGTGGAGAAGGTAGGAACTGTTTTCAGAGAACTGGCTCCTGGGATTTAACTTCAGGATTCCCTTCAGGTGCCTGGCTTTCCCTGCCCATCTCCACAGGATAGTGTCACATTGTACCAGTAGCTAAGGCAAGATCTCTGCCAACAGAGCTGGTGACCTCTCTTGTGAAGTCCCGGACACTGGGCTATCAAAAAGAAGTTAATGAGATAATCAGAGCTGACACGAGAACGAAACATTGCCCTCCAAAAATCCTCCCCTTGTCATCTTCCTGCACGTCTCTGTACATTTTTTGGTTTTCTGCCATCACGCACTGCTCGCGCACAGCAGCCTGTGTAGCTGAGTTACACACCTTCTGGGGTGGTTTATCCTCCTCTATTCTTCTTGCTTAGCCCTCCCTCATTGAATCTGATCGACTCTGAGGCCATTGATTTTAAATAAGGTCTTGGGGGAAGGTCTGACAGGTTTTGCTCTGGTTTTGTGCAGCAGGCTTTGAGTTCTGGTTGGGAGCCACTGAGCGCTGCTGCTGTATTAAATGATGGTCAGCGATAGCAATGCAGTCATCACTTAATACCCCAAATTGCTGCTTTTAAGTGGGCAGGGTTTGGCTTGTGGCCAGATCTCCGTGCTCCTGGTAGAATGATTCATTACCTTATTCTGGCAAATGTATTTTCATCTGCTAGTTTAAATCTGATTTCTAGTACTCTGCGTGGTTCTCACAGCTGAGGAATTTCCTGCCCTTTATCCGCCTGTTTTCTTCCAATCTAGGCTAAAATCAATACACTTAAATAAATAAAGCCATTGGGCTTGCGAGTACCTCCTGCTGTGTCAGCGGCAGAAGTAAAGCTGGGTGACCAAAGATTAGTTAAGCCATTTTCTTCTTCTTTAAGTAAATTTGCTGTTGTTGAGGCATGCCAGACCACAGCAGGGAGAGTTTGCCAGGCAGCAGATCCAAGAGCACGTCTCACCTTCCTGTCAGTGGCAGCTGTCTCTGTGGGGAAGGGACCCTGGACTGGTTTGTTGCCACCCCTACCCCTCAAGGTTTGAGTTGAGCATGGTTTTCTGGCATGAATGCTTTGTCATGAGGATGTTCTTCCACTGAGGTCAAGAGGATGAAGGCCATGGAGTGTAGCCCAGTCCTTAGAGCACTTCCTACACGTGGCTTTCACTTCTGCTCTTCCCTGACAGATATGATTTTCAGGTCTGCTTCTTCTAAGAGAGTTATACACCGTGTGGCAGAGACTCCTTTCCACAGCACCTGTCTGGTCTGCAGAGGGGGGGACACTGGCAGGAACATCCTCCACCAGGATTCATGCATCCATTCCTCTTGGTGCCAGGGGAAAAAGGGAAGTGTGGCATGAAATGAGGTCTTCTCTTTCTTCACTAAAGCCGGGAGTTACCCTGGACGCACTGAGTTCAATAAGGAAAAAACTGATCTAGGATTTCTAGACCAAGCCTTAGGGTTTCTGCATCCCTGCCCTTGTGCGTGGGGTGTGGAGAAATGGGGGTCGTCTTGGTGAGAAATGAAGTATGTTTGCTGCCCTGGATTCAGGCAGAGAAGATTTCAGTACAGGGGGAACAGATCCTCTCCTGCCTTCCTGGGCAGTGCCCCCAGTTCCTCACAAGCCCAGTAACTGAGCTTTGCATTCATATGAAGAAGAGCAATTGTGCTTTTGAGCCTCTATCTGGTACCAGCTTCCAAATTACAGGGTAAGCCCTGCTCCAAAGGTCTCCCCTTGATTCAGAGCCATCATTCAGAGATGTCTCTGTGCAGTAGCTGTGATAACACATTTAAGGATGCAAAGAGTCTTCCTTTCTACCATTTTTTGTTCATGCTGGGTTTTGGGGGTTTGTGGGTCTGGGTTTTTTTAAAGGAAAATGAATTTGAACTGAATTGAAAATGTTAGTGACAAACATCAAACTTTTTTATTAATAGACTCATAGAGGAGTTTGAGTTGGAAGGCACTTTTAAAGGTCATCTACTTCAGCCTCCCTGCCATGGGCAGGCACATCTTCAACTTGAACAGGTTGCTTAAGTGCTTGCCCCAACCCAGGTGCAGCACCTTGCACTTGGCCTTGTTGGACATCACAATATTCCCATGGGCCCACCTCTCGAGGCTGTCCAGGTCCCTCTGGATGAAAACCCATCCTTCAGGTGTGTCAACTACACCAGATAGCTTGATGTCACCTGCAAATCTGCTGAGAGTACACTCAGCTGCATTTTCTATGTGATTGATGAAGGTATTAAATAGTATCTGTCCCACTGCAGACCCCTTAGGGACACCACTTGTCCCTGATGTCCATCTGGGCTCTGAGCAATTGACCCTTACCCTCTGGATGCAATCTCCCCTTTGCCACTTAGCTTTGTGAGGAAAAACTGTTTCATAGAAATGCATCCCCCTTTCTCTTCCCTTGTCTTCTACCCAGCTCTGGCTGCAGCTCGCTCTGCGGGAGCAAGTAGGATGTGTTACAGCCCAGCAGTTCAGCACAGGCAGGGGAGTGCAAGTGCAATGCCTGCCCTCCCTCCTTGCCAGTAATTCCAGGGCCTGGAGATGGAAGCGATGGGCCATGCAACATCAGGCTTATGGCACAGAGGTAAGCAGGATGCTGTGGGATCTTGCTAATCCCTGCTGGGACAGTGGGTGGAATTTTCAGAGCGTGCCCTCCCTTGGTCTCTCTGGGCTGAGCTAGGATGGCCTCAGATGCCCGGATTGGTGAGGTCACCCCGCAGTGAGTCGTGCTGTGCACGGTGGAGTTGCCCCAGGAGTTCCTCTGAAGGTGAGTACAGGTATCACAAGCTGTGCCCTGGGCTGGAGAGATGCAACCAAGTGGAAAGGAGACAGGCTCTGTTTACACACAGATACCTGTGCAGCCAGCAGTGTTAGTGAGAGAAAACAGAAAAGGACATGACAGATACACTGGGTTTTCATTAAATATTAAATGGACTGAAGTTTTCTAGAGTGTGCCTGGGCTGTTTTCAATTGTCTTATCAGATGGCAAGAGAGAGAACCCAAGCGGGTGAACCCCGGCTCTGGAGGTGCAAGGCTTCCTGCTCAGGAGCCGTGATGACAGGCAGCATCTGTATGCTCCTGCAGCTCCAGAACTGCAAATGTCCTTGAACTGTCCCACTGCTGGTACGGCCCAGAGAGAAGTTAACTCTTGCAGGTGTCTCCAGCAAGAGACCAAGGGAAAGAGACAGCTTTGGTCCAGAGCAGCACTCACCCAGGCTGGAGCAGCGATGGCAAGCAGCAAGCACCTCCCTGGCTGCTGGCTGGGGAATTAAGCACTCATGTACCCCTTTTGGTCAGGTTTAACACAGAAGAATTCTCCTGTCCGTAGGGAATACTGAACAACTGCAGTAGCTCTCTTTTGTGCTCCCTTTTCTCTGCTTTCCCCCTGCGACAGGAGATGTGCAGCCATAACCCAGCCTGTGCTGGCCCTCCCATCCCTCTCCATCCCCGCTGTAGCCTTGCCTTTCCTTGTGCAGAAGCTTAGCAGGGCGGCAAGAGGGAATCTCCTAACTTGGATTGGGTTAATAAGTTAAAATGCAGAGCCTTAATCCCTGCTGCTAAATCAGAATGTAATTCATCTTATAACCACAACCCAATCCATGTGAATTACAATCACTTTAAATACAGCCAGGACTAGATGGGATTTAACATCCTCCCAAGAGATCCTGAAAATGAAAACTGGGACACAGCGGTGCTCTGGGTGAACCTGCCGTCAGAGGGAGCTGAGGCAGTGGGGCAGAGGGACTTTGTAACCTCCCAGGATGCCTGAAGAGAGGGAACCTTGGATGCAGCCTTTGGTCAGGGCACGTGGCTGAAAGATGCATGTGAGACTCCCGCAAGAGCTTATCCCCGGGGAGGGGGACGGAGCCTGCTGGAAAACCCACAGCACTTTTATCTTTAATTTAGAATGTTTATCTCCAGAGATTCTTCAAGCTTTAAAACAAACATAAGGAGATCTTCGTTTGCCCGGCAGCATCTGGCCTCTGAAAGCAGGCACGTACAGTCCCAGCAGCAGGGCTGATAGCGAGGGCTCGTTCTCTGCCTCCTTCCTCCCGACTTTAACCACTGGTGGGATGGATCTTGCTCTCCCTCTTCCTGTTCTGAGAAACCACTAGAGAAAATGGGTCTTTCCAGAGCTTGAATCAACAGTGGGCACCTGGCAAGTGGTCCCATTGGTGCCTAGGAATATCTTTTACTGCTTTCACTGTTACATTATTAAGCCCTGGCTCTCACAGCTTTGATGGGGAAAGAACAATTGCTCCTTGTCTTCCTGCACCGTCTAGGCCTGGGAAATGGGAGCAGCTGAGTCCTTCTGCCGCCACTGACCCACGAGCCTTTCAAGAGAGCCTCGGGCAGTGTCTGGGAGCGTGCAAATTCAAAGGTTCTGCAGAAATTTCGGGTCTTGATGGATGCTCTTCCAAACATTTAACTGGAAAGTCCCTGTGGGAATGAGGCATGACTCTTGTGGGCTGCCAGGCACAGATAAAGAGTTCAAGGAGTCCAAGTTACTACATTAGTGGGAAGAGGTTAGAAAAGATCTTCTGCTCAGACTGGTGCCTATGTTTGAATCTTTTTAGGAAGATTCTGATGGTGTGTCTTCCTGTTGCTCTTTATTTCCTTATGTTTCTCTTTTTCCAGCGGTGAAAGGCCGGTGCTGTTGTGCTAATACCTAGCCAAAATGAGAATGCACAGTAATTTCTCAAAGCCTGGCATGTAAAGTGCCTGGTGTACTGAGATGTAGAGCTTGTGAGTTTTCTGTGGGTGTGATGAGAGAATGGAAATGATCTGAGTTCTTGGGTGCTTTCCCAAACCCAAGCCAGCCAGTTTTCTATGTTTAGGTATGGTTTACTTAGCAGCGCTGGTTGAGCTGAGAGGAGGGCAGAGTTTTTAGGCACCAACAATATTTGCTGCTGCAGCCTGAGACTACTCCCTGCCCCAGCCAATGCTGAGGCCCTGGGCTAGAAGAGGGTGAACTTCCCAGCTCCTCAGACTAACTATCTGTGTAGCTCTCAACTACACTGTTCTTGGCTCCTTACAGGAATATATGATCAGCTGATGAATCTCCTCCCAGGCAGCTGGGCCACCTTGGCCCTACAGTTGTTTTTCTTGCATCCTCTCTGTGTCCTCCAAGATGTCCCTGTGCATCAGGGCCCTTGTCCCTCTCAGCAGCTGGCTGGGCGTTTACCAGACTTAGAGGAAAGGACTTCTTTGGGTTTTTTATCCACCAAGGTCATCACAAGATTTTGAATTTTTTCAGGGCTTCACAATCCCATTATTAGTCTCCCCAGAGCTTTCAGAGAAAGCTGTGAGCAATGCTTCCTCCTACTTTTGCTGGCCCAGCTGCAAGAGGGAGAGACATGCTCATCCGAGCAAGACCAGGATGGCACTGGCCTCATTCCTGAGGTAGGGGATCACACCACTTCCCACTAGGGCTGCCCATCCACGTGCACTACGTGTCTGAAAGGAAGGTCTCATCTTTCTATGGATGACCCACCAAATGTGCTTTGAAGTGAGGGTGGTCCCAAGAACTTGTACTGCATGAAGAGGCCAAGCTAACCCTGCCACTGGATATGTTTCTTGGCTTTGGCCCATGGGTCCCATCAGCAAGGATCTGTTTGTGGCAGGTCAGGAGACACAACAAAGTCCCAGGTGGCAGCTGATCCATGCAGCCACCTGCCAGCATCACTGTGTCATGGCTCAGGGCAGAGGAATGGGACCCCTGTGCTGGTACTGGAGCAGGCACTGGGTAGCTTGAACCAAGCATGGACACATCCTTCCTGGATGTGAGCCGGCTGCTGTGCTGGATGCCCAGGGAAATTAGGGTAGAGCCCTTCCCCATCTCAGGTGAGAGAGCTGTCCTCCCTCAGACCCACCCCGGTGTGTGAGGTCCTTGCAGCTGAGCCAGGAAGCGTAGCTGTTTCCAGATGAGAGAGGCCTGGAGATGCTTGCTCCTCCCAGGGGATGGTGGTATCTCACCTCAATCAAAACATTTGCTTTTAATGGGCTTGCTGCCCTGGCTGGAGGTTCGTGCTTCCTGGGGAACTCCGTTCTACAGGCCCTGGCAATTACTTCTTTGAGATTGCTTCTTCTGGGCATGTTGAAAGATGCCTGGCTGGAGAACAACCTGCAGCTGCCAAAGGGCAGCGTGTGGGGTATTTTTTTGGTTTTGTATGGGACGTTTATAGGCTGTTTTACTGAGTTGCTCACCTGAAGTCTCTTATTATTCGGTTTCCTCTCTGGGAGAATGTTAAAGGGTACCTCTTCCATCAGGAGACTCCCAACCTCATGGGCTGGCAGTGGGCAGGCTGGCCTTAGAGAGGGCATGGTACAGCATCCCCGTTGTGCAGTGTGAAACTATCCCTTATCCCACAGGCTGCCACACACAAGTGCGTAATGACAAAATAAGGCTCGCAAGTGATTCTAGCAGGGAATTAAAATATCTGTCCATCCTTTATGTGGGCGGCAATACCGGTAGGACTAAGCAATTTCATATGAGAGTCTGGCCCCAGCTGCAGTTTCTCCTGTGCTGGCAGAGATGTAAAGTTCACAATGAAGGTTCCAGGGAGATCATCCTAAAAGGGGAGGGGGTCGGAGATAGCGGGACCACTGTGTCCTAATCCCATCTCCCTACAGTGTAGTGACTGGAACAGAGGATAATGACAGGACAGCCTGAACTGCTGCTATTGCCTTCTCCAAAGATGCCCTCGGGACCAGAGTGCTCTCACCAGCAATCATAGTGGTCCTTGCTGATGCCGAGGCAGGGCTAAGTCCAAGATAGGCCAGGACTGGATTTGCTCTCCTCTGTTCTGGATGTACCTCTCGTCTCGGTCACCGCTCATCACGGAGAATACATTTGAGAATAACAAATAACCAAAATGCTTTGTCAGCGTGGAAGCCCATCTCGCCAGCACAGGCTGTGTCTGAAATACAGAAGCAGCACAGTTTTTGCTGAGGAGCTCCCCCAGAGACAGGCAGCTCCTGCATTATTAACAGTGGTGCTGATGAATCCCTGTTAATGAGACGTGCTCGCTCAGCCAGCCAGCCAAGCGGCCGTGGCCATGCTGCTCTCAGCTCCATACTGAAACACGCACCTTTGAGAGCAAGAGATGAGTGCTCTGGGGAGCAATTGGCAATGCTGTGCTGTAAGATTTGGCTACTTTCCCTAAAATTTGTGCCTGTCCTGCCAGACTTAAGCTAGGTAGATGTGGAAATCCAGCATTTGTTCTCTGGTGGCTGCAAAAAGTGACATAAAAGACTGCCATCCCAATGGACTTGTGACTAAAGGAAAAGATCTCTTTCTTGGCGTGCACTTTTTGCTCTGCTCCAGAGAGCAATATGGGCCATGTTCTCTAGTCTATTCTTAAACGGCTCAACCAGGGGAGCTCCTTCTTCTCTGGCTCAACAGATTTTGATGTTAGGAAAATCTTTATCCCCTTTTTTTTTTTTTAACTCAATTTCATCTTGCTCCATTTATCAATTCTCCTTTTGGTTTCTCGATGCAATTACTCTCCCACTGTGGTCATTATACCTCCTAGGATACTTGTAGAATAGGATTTTATACAGCCTCAGCTGATGTTTGGCCACGAAAGACATCTTAAAGTCTTTCAGTTTTTGCTAAGTCAAACCTCCTCTGAGCTTTCCTAGTAGTCTAATACTTTTCTGACAGTACAGCACATTGGAGAGTATTTACCAGCCTGTGTGGATACAGAAAGACTGGTCATCCTCCAGTGCATCATATAATGTCTCTACAGTCCAGCACACTGTCGCCTGTTGTGCTCATATTGCAAAGAGTGTAATTCCTCCAGCAGAGCTGCCAAGGTACTTCACCCTTCACTGCAGAAATTCTGATGATTTCCAGATGTCACAGATGATGTCCATTTCCTGTTGTCATTATTGCCTTATGCAGCATGAGTCTGATAACCTAACCTGTTTCTGCTACACCTTTCAGTCTGCTGATGGGTTTCTCTAATGAGAACAGTGTTGACCTCCAAAGTTTGTCAGTGCAAGCAGAGAGCAAAGCAAACCCTGCAGGAGCTAAGAGGGCTGGACAAGATTGCATAGGAGTAATTGGAGCAGTGCTTTTGTTGTTGTTGGTTTGTTTGTTTGTTTTTTGTTTTGAAGCCGAACTTCTTGCAAGTCTTGTAAGAAGTCTGGGGAATAAGGACAAGGTGGAGCTTGCAGAGTTGGAGCAAAGAAATAATTTAGCAGTGCTGAGAGGGCACCAAATCTCCCAACAAGATTGTGCAAGACCAAAACGACTGATAAAATAAAAAGATATAAGTTACCTCTTCTATACTTTCAGTTTTTAGGGATGTGACCAGAAGAGATGCTAAGGCAGCCTTTGGGCCCTGATTTTGGCAGCAGAGTTTTGCAAATGTCCCCTTAAGCTCACATAAAACACCAAGAAACCCTGACAAGATCTTGGAGAAGCCTGCAGTGCTCGCAACCAAACCCAGACGTGCTTTGGACTGAAACAGTGGGAGGTGAGACCGTTTGGTTTGGCACCAAGGAAGGCAGAGCTGAACCCTTGGAAGGGATCACACCAGGAGAGATACACTGAACGTGCTGTCTGCCACCTTCGAGGCAAAGTGGTGCAGCCTCGGGTAAAACATTACTGGTGTAGGAGTTGAATGGATCAGATGTGTAATAATGCAGAAAACAGCATGGATAATGCTCAGGCTGCAAGAACAGCACTGCACAGACCCTCCGATGCTTGGCCACACCTGAAGTGGAGACTCGTACCCCATGTCTCCCAAACAGAGGTGAGTGCATCTTTAGAGCAGTCCTGGGCCAGGCAGGGACAGTCCCCCTGCAGGAGAGGGGAAATAGAGACAGAGAAGGAGAGTGGGACAGGGAAAAGGGAGTGAAGCACTCTTCCTGAGCAGGAGAACAGCTTTCCTTCTTGCTTGCAGAAGTTCTAACTGTAATGACAGTACATGCTACCTGTTGAGTCCTCTGCAGAGTGGAAATATCTTGCTTAATTGGTGGCAGCAGGTTACGCTATCTAAATTTTGCAAGCTTGCTGATCCTGCATTAATCATCTCAAAAAAGGAATAGGTTAAAGTAAGATAAGGCCTACCACTGATCCCTAAAGTGCCCTACCACACATCTCCTGCAGTACCCTGCCTCTCTAATTACCATCCCCTTGAGCTGCGGTCATCCCGTTGGGTTTCTGTCAGTGCGGCAAAGAGTTTGGAGAAGCCCCACTAAATTCCTCTTAAAAGCACCACTTCACCAGAGGAACATGAGCAAAGGGCCATGCTCAGGAGAGCTGGGATCTTCTCCCAGCTCTACACCTGGCTAACCCAGGCCTTCACCTCTGTAGTTTAGATATTGTTACCCACAACCTTGGGCATCTTGTGCAGTGGGGCTGCTGCCTACCAAGGGTCACTGCCCTTCCATCATCCTCCTCTTCTTTTGGCACTATTCCCCAGGCTTTGTGCTAGGATGGGCCCCTCTGTTCAGCCAGGTGATGTCGTGGGTGAGCAACCCTGGTCCCCAGAACATCACCTGTGAGGGATGCTGTGAGGCCACCTGGGCTGTGAGAAGGTTTTGGGGCCTGAGAGCCCCGCTGGTGCTGGTGAGTGAGCTCCAGTAGTGCCTTTCCAGTAAGGACTGTGAGCCTGCTGAAGGAAACCTTGGCGTGACAGTGCAGGGCCCCTGTTTTCAATTAGCGTTGCTATTTCGGAAGGGAATATCTACGGTGCGGATGTAACCCATGGCAACCATCCATGGAACCGCCGTTCCCGCTGGTTGGGGAGTGGGAGTGGGGGTGAGATGGGGGCCAGGGACAATGCAGGGGGATCCTTGCAAGTATTGGGAAAGGCAGTATCTCCTCCCTCCGGGCACCCCTCCTGCCGCAACTGGCGCAGGAACGGCGGGAGGTGTCGGTGAGCCCATCCACATCCCACGCAGCTGGATAATTTATGGGCAGCAGCAGCAGCTCACCGTCACTTTGTTTGCAATTTGCCTCTAAATATAGCTGTGCTTTAAGGGAGGAAGGCGAGCTCCTGCCCGCTGTCTGCCCCGTCTCCTACTTGCTGATGAGGGGTCTCTCCTCGCCAAGGATCGAAGGACCGTGCAGAGTGCACCGGCGTGGCTATGCCCATGTGGCACCTTCTCCATCCCACATCCCACACTGGGAAAGGGCAGTGAGGAGACCTGAGCCGCTCCAGCTGGTGGTTAAACACCAGCCCAGCCTGGCGACAGTGTCCTGCCCAGATGAGCCTGGCGGCTTGCCTGGGTGCAGTGAGCCCAACCACCTCCCAGAGAATCAGCTTTCATGTGAGGATTTCTCTCCACGCTTTCTCTTTTTCCCTTTTTTAGCAAAAAGTGCGCTAATTGCATTAGTCCTAGCAGAGATACAACACCAAGTGAGAAAGCATGGCCTGGAACTCGTCATCTGCACTTGTACAGGTAAATGCAGGGCTCCCCTTTCCAGGCTGTGAGTTACCCTAACCCTTGTACTACAGGTGCCAGTGTTGCAAACCACAATTTTGACCAGGGCTAACACATCAGGGGTTGAACTCAACTTGCAGCTGACAGGAAAGGAAGGGAAAGGCACTGAAATGCTGACAAAGCATTATAATAAGTACCGAGCAGAAATAAGAACCTACTTATATTTTAAACATAACATTAATTAATAAAGAAAAGGGTGCACTGTAGATACTAAAAGCCTTCAGATACTGAGGAGGAAAAATCTCTTTCGCCTATAATGTAGAAACTGCCAGAGCATGGTTCCCTAGACCTGGAGAACAGCAGCTGCATGTGACATCTGGGGAGGAAACCCCTCTGCAGGGGCACACAGACCAGCTCTGCCCCACAGAAGAACATCTTACAGAGAATAACGTGAGGATAAAAGGAAAGGGTCATTTTCAGACTGCACCACTCCATCACATCCGCATTAATTCCCATTGCTCCGTTACTTTTGATGTAGCCGAATGCAATGAAAAATGACTCCGTCCCAGTCTGGCAGTTCACTTCAGCAAACCTATCTAATAAGTTTATTATAGTTTATTGAGCAGGTGTTAGCCCAGAGTAGATCAGAACAACTGCCAAAATGTTACACGGCCTCGAGAATGATGGCATTCCTGGCAGAATTATTATGGCAGGATGGGTAACTCAGTGTCTAGGGCCCCATGCTGCCTCCATCCCTGTCAGAAGAAATAATGGCCAAATTTCCTTCTGAGCCTCATGGCCCATTGGACTAATACGTAGGGGCCAGTCTGTCCAGCACATACAGTACTTTCAGCTCCACCAGTCTGGAGAGTCCCTTTTTATGAACAGCTTATTCTCAGAACCAGAATCCATGCTCCTGCCTCTCCTGCTATACACTGAATGGAAATTCCCTTTTCATGGTGTAGCAACAAATGTTACTGGGTCCCAACCCCTGTGGGAAAATGTAAAACTTGTCTCCCAGCTCTTGGGAATGGCACAATCAACTCTGGCTGGGAAAGACTTGGGAAACACTTTACTCTTACTGAAGAGATTGCTAAGCCCTGTCGAAAAAAAAGAAAAAAAGGGAGGGAGGCAGTTGTCTTGAAAATCTTTTTCATGTAGAGACTGTATTTTATTACCAGACAGAGTTAACAACACGGTTAGTTTACTGCACGAAAATAGAAGTTAAACATCTGATTACTATCTCTGGAAACAATGTTAGGGAGAGAGAAAACAGCAGAAGGCTCCACCAACAACTGCCTGCAACCTTAACACGATCCTTCCCACCAGACAGAGAATTCTTTCATTCAATGTCCAAACTAAGGGTTTATTCTACCAACACTCTCCCTGCAGAGCGAAGTTGCAAGAAGCCACCCCTCCTTTCCTCACAGTCCATTATTTATGTCCCTATCTTTTCAGGAGAGTTGCAGAGTGAAAATAGAGTGCTGAAGGGCATCCTGGGGATTTTACGGCAGCTTGTGACGTTTTAGTGCAGATCTCCAGAATTCCCTTATTTTATGCTAATGCAGGGTGTCTCTTTGTAGAGTGGCATCGCTTCAGCCACCTGGCATTTGTGAGATGACTAATGGACTACTTGCAAGCTTATTTGAAAACAGAGAGCTCTGCTGAGAGGAGGGACTCTGCACTCCTGATTCTCCAGCCTCTTCTTCCATCTCTCTTCAAAGTCAGTCAGTTGAAGGGTACTCATAAACTTCCATTGCACCATTCTCCAAATTACTCCGTATATGAGTTCTTCAGCATCCTACAGCAGTTTCTCTTTTGGGTGTTCTGTTCCTCAGCAGAATGACTTGCAACATGTTCCCTTAAGTGATTTCATAACAACCTGCAGAAAAATCCACTACTTTTTTTCTGATTACAACCCCACCCCCCATAACTAAAGCACTATTTCTGACACCCACAACCTGAATTACCCTATAGCACTCCCACAGAGACTGTATCAGATGTATTAATGATGACTCTGACTTATTCAGCCCCTGGCATAGGACCATCTTCCCCATTGTCAAGTTCCAAGGAACAGAGGTTTCCCTCGCATTGTGTTGATGGACCAGCTGTCAGCATCATCCTGGAGTGAACTTTAAACTCACAGTCCCATTCTGTGGCTGCCTCCTTTTCAGGAAAGCTCTCTCTGTTTTCATGCCACCTTTCCCTCTCACCTCAGGTGCCATCTTTCTCCCAGCCTTTTCACAACTCACAGCCATGCCCCAAGTCCTCTCTGGCAGAGCATCTCAGTGTTCAGTTTTCTCATACCCAGCTGTTGTACCCTTCTCTGTGCCCTCACCCCATCAGGAATGCAGCCCCTTTGTATGGTACACTGCAAACACTGCTGCTCAGCACCACAGCTTCCACAGACCCCATGTCGTACCCCGTGGGCTGTCAGACACAAAAGTGGCCCTTAACAACGTGCAATCCTGCCACGATGTCAAATTGGACCATGGCGGAGACAAATGTCAAATGACAAATTTCAACCAGAAAATGGCACTGAAACTGGCACGATACCAATCTGGATCATTCACCAGCTGAACACCCGTGCATCTGGGAAATTCCTCCCTGACTCTCCCAGTAGCAGGGACATGGTGTGCATGTGCTACCCAAAAGTATATCTCTCTGCCTTGAGAAGTTTCCATTTGACATACACCAAGGTCAGACGTAGTTGTACACAGAAGAAATGCAGAGGATGGTAGTACCATATACACATATATATTCATACACATATAAAATTCCCAGATAACAGGAGAAACTCAACTGATATTTGTACCCAATGATGTTTCTAAGGAGTACTGCTGCTGCTGTTTGCAGATCTGGGGGTGCCAACAATGGGTGTCATTGAAGTCTCTGCTTGGTGTGCCAGACCTTGGTGAGTTATTCCAGGGAAGCAAAGAAGAAGGAAGAAGGCCAGAAGAAATCAAATGTGACCATACTTTTCTCATGTATGACCATCATTGTTGATGTTACTTGAGCAATCTGTTGATAGCACAGGGCCTGATGACTTTTAGAGCAACTCTGTGTCAACAATTAAGTTAA
This sequence comes from Sclerurus mexicanus, assembly GCA_013396755.1. Taxonomy (NCBI): domain Eukaryota; kingdom Metazoa; phylum Chordata; class Aves; order Passeriformes; family Furnariidae; genus Sclerurus; species Sclerurus mexicanus. The sequence goes on from VWZF01005014.1 coordinate 1,719,932, forward strand.
GGACCTTCAAGCCTTGTCTTATTCATCATGTTAGCAACTAAAGGTCTCCTTCTCCTCATTCCACCTTTTTTTTTCTTCTGGGTAAGCAAAGAAATTGCCTTTTCACACCCTGTTTTAATTACAGGAGCCATATGACCCTTCCTGGAGCAGCTGCCAGAGCCCAGACTACTGCAATATCACCAGGCCAGCAGACTCACAGAAAATATGTAAGTAGGTTACATGGGGGTGGGGGAGACTATTAAACACAGCAGGATCCACTTAACAGAGCACCTGTTAGAGGAACAGAAAGCGGTAAGAGGATGAATCTGGCAGAAAGAGCAGTAACTGTGCAACTTTACTCTTTCTAGCAAACCCTGGTTGGGCTCATGGAGGAGTGCATGAAGTCAGGCAGCGAGGGAGGCTGGAAGAGGAGCTGAGGGTGTTTGGATGCTCATTAAGACTAGTGCTGCTAATGACTGCCTAGAAACCAGAGAGCTCAAAGGTGCTCCTACAAGCCATTGCTCTGGGCTGGCTGGCTGAAGGGCTCACGCAGCTTGTACCTTTCTGTTGCTGGTGGAAAGCCTTCACTCCAGGTGAGCTTGGGGCAGTTGGCCCCTGACCCCATCCCTTCTGCGTGCAGAGGGGTGCTGTGTTTAGCCAGCTCCCGCAGCACCCAAAATGTTGGGAGGGAGGAATGCTGCCTGCGCATGCTGCTTCTGCAGATATGGGGTGGCAGTGGGTGCTGGGCCATGTGGTCCAACCATCCCTCCCCTCCTGGCTCCACCTGGTCCTTGCAGCCTTGACTGTGCTCTGGGCCCTGCAGTGTCCCAGCATTTCAACTGCTGTGGCCAAACCAACCTTCTCCTCCAAACCTGTGTGCCATGGCCAAAGCCACTACGTGCTCTGTCCCTTGGGGCCAGGGCTACATGCCCATCAGCTGTCCTCCCTCAAGGGCCACTGAGAGCACCCCTCCAGGCAGGGGCTCACCTGTTGGCCAAACCACCTGGCTTACATCTGACCTGCTCGGGGATTTAGTCTAGCAGATAAAGACCCCTCAAAACAAAAGTGCATGTTTTCCTCAGGGTTTCTTGTGGTGAAATAGGTCAAGGAAGGTGCCAGAGGTGCCAGGCAAGCTCGGGAGACTGGACAGGGAGCGCACAGATGGCTATTGGACTATTGTATGTGTGTATGCTAAAACCTGCAGCTGCTGCTGGTGGCAGGTGGGTGAGAACAGATTTGGGTTATATCTGTGCTGTTGTGGCTGTTTGGAGAAGAGTGTCCCCAGGGCAAGGGACAGCAAGGGAGGAACAACACACTGGTGTTAGACCTAGTCTCCTTTGTGAAGGCTTTTGGGGAGTTCAGGAAGATTTAAACTCTCCTCACGAAGCATATTTAAATTCTAGGTTGTTAAGGGTGGTGGTGTGATGTTGCCCTAAATAGCCTAAGGATTGCCCTGTCTTTTGAAGGGAGGTTCCTGTGGGCACCTGGAGAACATCTCTGCCATTTGATTAGCTGCGTAGTGTTTTTCTTCTCTTGACCAGGGTTAAAACTGCTCTTGGTTATATGCCAGCATGAGGATTTTTTTCTCCAAATATTGTATTTATATAATCTGTCTCCTGACAGATATAGCCAAATCAAACATCTAAATAGGATTAATGTGGGCAGCTTATTACTGGCTCTTGAGGAAGACCAGGAATTATGGTTATCAACCGTAACAGTGAAGTTGGGGTGTCTGACCCCTACAACTTATCCTTGAAAAATACTATACAAATATCTTCTGAAGTCATGAGAAGTAATTTCATATTCACTGAACAGCAGAGAAAAGTGCAAACTAAAATAGGCAGATCTGAATATCAGAATGTATTTTGGTTTTTTCTTGGTGACAGGAGGAGGAGCATAATCATAAGTGAAATAAGTGCTGAGCCATATTTAACCCTCTCAGCACTACAGCAAGACCAAACATAACTGTTTCCATCTTTCCAAACATAAAAATTACCACAGAAAACTGCACCCCCTGTTCAGTTTTGGGTCCACTCCCCTATTGCAAAGGAAATATTCAGTGATGTCTCCTGCCCTTGGATAGGATTTAGCTGCAAACCCAAATGAACCCTGTGCAAAAGCTGCCTAGATGCCTCCTGGTTTACAAGGAGCCAGGTGGGGTGATGTGTCAGGGACACTCCAAATCAGGCTTATGGCTGGACGTGATGGTCCTGTACAATTTTGTGCTAGGTAATGTAGTGCAGAAGGGCATGGTAAAGGATACACACTTTTTCCACTCCAGATGGTTAATTCAAATTAATCCTGTGGACACAGAGACTGGAAGTACAGTTCTTACCTCCTGGTGCTTACCAGCAGCCTGTTTGAACAGAGTTGATGAGTCCCAGTGGTGTTCTTGATGGGCAGTGTCTCTATCTTTTAAAATCATCCTTACAGACAGGTGATTAGCGCTCTTATTGGCATTTTCACCTACGGAAATGAGAAATGAATGGGCTGGATGATCATTTTGCACAGTAATTATGCATGTAGTCCAGTATAGCTCATACTGAGGATCTATTCCTCCCTTATAATTGGGACAAATTCCATCTCCAGAAGCTCTTCTTCCAAGAGAGGACGAATTAGCTAAGCCATCACCTGTCTAACACCATTCAGCTGCTATTTATTTCTGACATGTTCATGTCAGTAGAGGGCTTTCCAGCCTCACAGAGATATTGGGAGGTTTCATTTATACAATACTGTGAGATTGTCTGATCAAAGGCATACAAGTGGAAATCATTACTGTTATTTTCAGACATGTCTTTAATCACAGACTCTCCCTATTCATCGCAATCATTGCAATTGTAAACCAGAAGTGAGTTCCCTTACCACCTGGCCACTTGGTACTCTTTTAATTTCTGCCTGTTGCCTGTACAGTGAAATTTCTTCTGCATCCTCCCTCCACCTCTCTGCGATGCAAACAAGTGCACTAAAATTTGCTGTGATAGCTTCACTTTATGTGGATTTGTTTCTGCAAAGAGAGGTAATATGGAACTTTCTGAATCTCTTCTACTAGGAAATGGGGGTAATGCTTTGAGCTGTCTTGCATGGACCATTCATGGATGACCTTGCTGAAATGACTGAATTATATTCCTATCGGCAGAAAGTATGAAATGAGTTAAAGTGATTTAAACGTGGGCCTAGAGGAATTTGACCTAACTACAGAAAGGAATAAGCTTGTTAACGCCTTGTCTTCTTGATAATAAGTATGGGGTTTTTTTGTCTGATCATGCACTGGCTCCCAGTGCTGTAGCAGCTTTGGGCCAAAAGAACTGAGCTATGATCTGTCTGTTGTTTCTATGGGATTTTGACACCTGATATTGTAATAGATCTGGTCTGTAGTCTCTTCCCAATGGACCCCTCACTTCAAGAAAGACACTGAAGAACCAGAGTGTGTCCAAAGAAGGCCAACAAAACTGGTGAAGGGTCTGGAGCACAAGTCTGATGAGGTGTGGGTGAGGGAGCTGGGGGGGCTCAGCCTGGAGAGAAGGAGGTTCAGGGCTGACTTTATACAACCACCTCAAAGGAGGCTGTAGCCAGGTGAGGATTGGCCTCTTCTCCCAGGTAGCCAGTGACAGGACAAGAGGACAGGGCCTCAGGCTGCACCAAGGGAGTTTCAGGAAGAATTTCTTCACCAAAAGAGGGGTTAAGCATTGGAATAGGCTGTCCAGGAAGGTGGCAAAGTTACCATCCCTAGAAGTGTACAAGAAACGACTAGGTGTGGCACTTAGTGCTGTGGTTTGGTGAACAGTCAAAGGCTGGGCTCGAGGATCTTGGAGGACTTTTCCAGTGTTAAGGATTCTGTGATTCAGTGCACATCCACTTCTTCTTTCTTCCATCTCTCTGTCATCTGTAAAGACGTGTGTCAGGTGAGGGTGGAGCACCTGCAGAAAGACCTACTTGAAGGAGGCCCACTAGAATAATCTGAGACTTCTGCTGGGGACCTCAGATCCACTGGGGCAATGGAAGACCATCTACTGCACTGTTTCAGAAGTTTTTCAAAAGGTTGCAAGCTCACGGGATGGGGTGGCTTTGCCCAGCAGCTCAGGTCAATCCAGCTTGACAGCAACAATGGAAATCTGATTTGGTTTTGAGCATAGCGATTTGGGGTGCTGAAAACCATGAGAATGCCAAGAAAATGTTGATATTGCCTCAAATGACAGCAAATGTCATATGCCTTGACCAAGGACGTACCTTCATTCCAGCAGCTGCAAGTACTGACGGTTTCCATGTGTTTGTCTCGTTTGCCTAAAGTCCCCTGTGCAGCAGCTCTTGGTGCTTTTATAAAGGCTAAGGTGTTTCCCAGTTCCCATGAAAGGGTTGGGAGGTGGCCTCTTCCCATCTGAAATCACAGATTCTACTCTGGGCCCAGGTCATATGAAAGTTGTCATCACCTAGAATTTCAATCTTCTTGTATTTGCCCTGCATGATTAAATATTCATGCCAGGATATTGTGCCATGCACGATGAGAATATTCAATGTAACCTCACTGGAAAGCCTATGCTGCAGATGCAGTCATCCTGCTGCTTTCTGAAATGAATTCTACATTTCTCTGTTGTCTAGCTTCCCTCTGATGGATGTCAGACTAGTCCCAGATGTCCACATGATCATCCCATTCCCAAAGACTGATGGGTTTTTTTACATACAAAAGCAAAAAAAAAAAAATCCTCCTTATTTTGCCTGTGATAAGGCAGAGGGTGTAACATGCTAAATATCCTCACTCCCAGAGGTTGATGAGCCATCTGAGAATGAAGAGGCTGCTGAGGAGCAAACCCTTTGCTAAGGATCACAGCAGAACAGCTTCTAGTGCAACTAGCTGATGGCTAATTTGCTTGGGGCTGGCAGCCTGGCGCTTTCAACAGCCTGAACTTCACTTAAAAAAATTATAGTGATTAAGTAAACACAGCTATAATGGAAATCTTTACTCTGCATATTACAAACCAAAATGGCCATGAAGGGAGCAATTATGAAATCTCAGGACTGTGGTGAGGGGAGGATACATTTGAGCTGTGCTGTTGTTTGTTTTTGTTCATCATTTATTTCCCCTGGGAGGCTTGGCTCTGAAGCAGTCTCTGCTGTATTGAGAGGTTCTGAACATTTTTGTTAACCCAATTTTCCATCCAGTCTTAAGCAATATGGGAAGAAATATAAGGGGTTTACATGAAACCTCAAGACATGATGGACTACGGTGGGGAAGGATTCCCAGATCCAGCTTTCAATTGCCATTATAAGCCCATACCACAAGTTGCACAATCTCTTTTTCCGTCATTCTTCAGTGACATGACTATTTTTCCAAAGACTTGAGGGAGTGGTGAGGATAATGCAAGAGTGGCAATGTTAAAGGTCTACTAATGGGAACTGCAATGATGATTCAGATGTGGTGGTCTTCTACCCTTTCTGGAGATATACGATAGGTCCTAGCGGGTCTTTGTACTTGCCTGATTCAGGAAAATTATAGTGTAAAGCTGCACCAGGCTTTCAGCTTCAGCTGATTTTTGCTGATGTTTGTTCAAGACCAGAGGGAAATTAGCTGGTGGAGTGGTGGGCTTTTACTAGAAAATTGACTGAGAAATGGAGAACACAGCAGAGAAACAGTTGGCAAATGATGGGATGAGTGGTAATTCCTAGGTAGCAAAAAGATTGATGCAATCCAAAAACCCAACATACTTTCCAAATGTAGATAATAATACAAGTACAAGGGCTGCTTCAAGGGCAGAAACCAACTTGGAGATCTTTTCCTGACTGAACAGGCTTAAACAAAGAACGAGGGACTAGCATTCCCTTTTGAGCCCTGCTTGATGCTGCAGATCTATCAGCACAGGTGCTCAATGCTGGAGCCAAGTGGTGTATAGACATGACAGCTAAGCAAAGCAACCAGCTACCAAATGAGGATCGTTCAAGATCTCCATATGAGGACAAACATTTCTGTTAATGACTGAGTGTGCTTCAGGAATGGAGAGCAACTCATACGCCCTTGAAAGAAGGGAGCAGAAATGTTTGGCAATTCCTATCAGATGGCTGTGTATTAGCCAAGGAGGAAAATTGCCCTGGGAACCATCCAGACTTTCTCCTGGTATCATGGTGAGCACATCTCAGAGACATGGTGCGTGAAATAAGAGAACAAACTTCGTTCTTCCCAGGCGAAACACACTCACTTCAGGTTACAAGACTTCAGAGCTGAGCTAGCTGGCTGCCAAGGCAGTCTGGAACAGCAGCAAAGCAGGTGGTGAATAAGGAAAAAGGGACTGAGTTTGACCGAAGAGGGAATGGGGGATGAAAGAAAGGACTGAGTTTGGAGGGATGGGAGTAAATACCGCAGGATTTTGACAGCAGGCTACAACTATTGCCCCGACAACCAACCAAAGAAAGGTAACCACATCACACACACAGAGAAAAGGAATTTTACTATTACTTCTATTCCAGGGCGATAATAAAATACATACCTGCAGTTTGGTCTGAAACCATCTCCCCTGTTCATCCTCCCTTCTCCTGGAAGCCAATTAAGTCCTTCCTGAAGAGATGCTACATGAAACAGGCTTCTCTGAGATTGGTAATGGCTGTCACCCCAGCAATAATCATAATGAATCACACTTGGGCTCCTGTTGAGCTCATATTTTCAAGGAGATGCTCGTTCTCAATCCATTCATTAATATTAATTAGCATGAAGTCACGTTTTGTTTCGCACTTATGTGCCCAACCTGCTGCATCCTTGTATGTCCTGTGCTAACGAACCAGATGCCATTTACGGCTGGCACAAAATAATTAGCTAATAGTTGAAGAATACGTATCTCAAGTTAGTTAAATATTTATGCCAGACTTTTTACATTTTGGCTCCCAGCCCTCATCTGGGGGTTGCAGTGCAATTGAGGGAGAATATGAGAAAGTTTTCACAGTTGTATGCAGAAAGCTTTAATTATACATCCTCCATATGGATGCAAATGTTTGATGTTATACAGATGTTGGCAACAAACTGACCACCGGGTACCAGAGCAGAAATAGCAAACTTCAGCAAGCAGATCAAAATCTAACTCCCTTGTTGTGACTGGATGCTGCATAATGCAAGAGTCACTCTTTTGCTTCTGATTCAGCCTCTTTTGCTCAGAGACCTCTGCTGAAAAATACTTCCAGGCAAACGATGAAAAAAAATGGACAGGGCTGGACAGAGGGCACATGTGGCTGGTAAATGACTGGAACTTACATCATGCGTCTTTCTCTAGAGCTGATTTCTGGCAGTGAGAGAGGTGTCTGCCACTCAGAGCCTTAGATTTTGTCCATAACATCCCCAGATGCCCAGGGGTACCCAGATCTTTTGCTCTCTCCCTTGGGAGCCCTCTCACAGGGCCCGGTGCTGTACCATGCAAGAGCCAGGGCCATGTTATGAAAAGCAGAACAGCCATGGTTAGGAATGAGATGATAACTCCAAGTTGTTGCTTGGTGTGTTTCTGCCAAGCCTCTCTCATACGATGCTGCATTAAGCTGCTGGGCATAGAAACATGTTGAAAATTAGCTCTGGCAGAGACATTTACCACCCTGCTCCTGCTGCCCCCTGAAGAAGGTTGTGACCACGGAGACATTATCAGGAAGAACAAGGGCATCCAGCACTCCTCTGAGCTGTATGGGAGCTCAGACTCCTGGTGGTGTGAGAAATTAAGGAGCATATTCCCCCTTTTGATTCCTGGTGTCATGAAGAGATGTTTGTGTTTGTAATCCCTGGTGCATCTCCCACTGAAGGAGCAGAGAGGGAAGCTGGCAGACAGGGATGACACAGGGCTGTTAGCTGGATTTCTCCTTGAGGATATGCGTAGAGTATCTGCTCTATTTACTACTTCATACATGAATGACATTGATTTATGACATCTTAATGAAGGCTGATTTTTGCTTAACTAACATACCTCTCCTGTGTACTGATCTTCCAGTCTTACCAGTGTAGAGAGAGTTTGCTTTTGTATATGCAGAAGCTCAGAATCCCCAAATTATCTGTAATGTCTTGAGCACATAATTATATTGAACTTATTGTTGTGCTATCTAGGCACTTTCACCTTACTGTTGCCTCAGTTAGGTGCAGTCCCTGAGCCAGCTCTGGTGCAGATTCAGTTCTGCTAAAGCTTTTATTTTCTGGAGCAGGTTTGGGCAGGGAAATGGTGGGAGGTGGGAAAGGGAAATGTTGGTTAATGTCTATGTTAGATATAATACCAGGAGAAAAAGTGCTTATGATCAGTTCTCACATGAGTATCGCACCCTTCAATTGGGTAAGACAAGATGGCAGCTTTGAGTCTGGGTCCTGTTAAGGAGAAGCGATCCACACCTTTCTTATTTCACCTGCAACCCTTGTGCTCCTGCCTTTGAGATTGTCCATTTTCACAAGTAAGCAGAAATGGGCTTACTCATTAGGTAGATGAAAAGACTTTCAAGAAATACGTGGGTGCCCCAGTAGGTAGTGTTGCACTTCACTAAACAGAGCCCTTCCCTTTGAGTCAGCCTGTGCTTTGGCGATTCAGCCTTTACAGGCAGATCTTTTTTTTTTTTTCCCTTTGGGTTAAATTATGAAAACCATGAAGGATGTCTCAAGGTTCCAGCTAAATTGCAGTTTTTGCCATTCCAATCCGCTGTTCCATCTCTGCAGGCAAAAAACAACTGCATTTTCCCTGCCGCTCCTTCTGTGCTGTGAAATAGCTGTCAAGCTCTACCCCAGAGTTAGCTGCATTGTTGCGGGGGAAGAAATGTTTTTTTCTGTCCTTGCACGAAAGTGAATAGATAAATCTCGTTAGATGAAGAGGCAGTTATTTTGTCCTAAAGAGTGGGAAGTGAATGGAGAAAACAGTGAGGAGCCTACAGTGAGCTTAAGAATCAGTTCAAGATATTTATTCCTTGCAGAGGCAAAAGAGAGCAGTCCCACAATTTTTCTTCTCCTAGGTCAGGAACACAGGAATGGCATCACAGTAACTCACTTCTTCCCTCTTGAGGGATGGCTGTAAAGGCAGCGAGTTTAACTTATTGTATTTAATAAGGAGCTGAGAGACAATAAAGCAACAAAATGAAACTTCGTCCCACAACACAGCAAGAAGAGGGAAGAGGTTAGACAAAAGTCCAAATGCCAGGTCTGAAAAGTGGGAAGCAGGGGTGTACTGGTTACAAAGCACTTACTCCACAGATCTGGCCCTGAACATGATGGATGCACTCTCTCTTTGTTTGCCGACAGCTAACATTTCTCCCACCGAAGTTTTCTGCCATGGCAAAAGCTGTGCTCTTTGCATTGCAATGCAGAAGTGCTGGCACTAGGAAGGAGGGAACCAAAGTAGTCTTGGCAGAGGGGTGAGGTAGCCCCTGCAGGGTTTAGTTCTTAAGGACCTGGTTTGCGTCCTTTAATACATCCATCAGTAATTTGTAGCGCCTTGCTCGAGAGGATGCTTATGCTGGAGCACTCATCAGGGCACCGAAGCAATGCACAGGAGAGGCTCCTCGGGCCTTGAGAGCTATTCTCTAGATAAGGAGGTAGTCAAAGAATAGGGAGTGGGAAAACCTGGCAATGCTGATAAGGCAGCTGCTTCTTTTTTCACTGCTCTACAAACTTTCGTGAGGGTGCAATACAGGTATTAGCCACACTTCTCACGGCATAAGGGGCCAGGTTCTCATTTGCAGTGAGGCTGACTGGAGGGCTGTGCGTGTTTCTGCTATCTGTGATCTGTGCTTGAGGGCAGAGGAGCTGATCTGCATCCCCAGGACGCTAGTAAAGAGCTAGGAGGAGGGTATCAGTCGGGTATGTGTTTTCCCTTCTCTTCTGGAGAGTGCCTACGCTGTTCTTTGTTAAGTTGGAAAGAAGAAAGCATGGAGGGCCAAAAAAAGGAGGTGACCAAGCAGTTCTGTAGCAGAAGTTCCTAAGTAAAGGAAAAATGCTCTCAGTTTGGTGAGAATAACATGCGGCGCTCTAGTTACTGAGGGCACGGGTGAAGGGAGCTAGTGAGGATGCCAGAAAAAGAGTGCAGCAGGCGTCATTGCATGGTGGTGATCTACTTTTAAGTGATACCAGAAAAACCTATTAAATATATAACCTCGGTGCCCAGAAAAATGTGTTAAGAGGTTTATTCGTGTAGGAAAAGCTTCGTCTTATAAATATAGATAAGGGCTGCTTTTTTTTTTTCCCTTCTTCTTTTGGATTTCCTATACAGAAAACATATTTGGACTGCAATTTCCCTTCTGGGAAGCTCTACCTAGTTACGCTGCTCTCTGTCTGGCATGGCCTGCAAGGTCTGTGCTGCAAATGGGATAGCTCAGAGTGATGAGTCCTTCCTAACATGTATCCCACTACATCCCGTTCCAAGCCCCATTCTGCAAAACTTTCTGCATGTTCCACCCTGCAAGAGGACTGGTAGTTTCACCGAGCTGAAGTAGGACTGCTGTATGCTGAAGGTGAGGGATAGCTGCTGTTCTTTTCAGGACGGATCTGCTGCAGGGCTTCTGCTGATGGGAAAGAGAGAGAAAGATACACAAAATATGGAGCCATGGATCCCACTCTTTCTCTTTCTCAGCATAGACCCTGCAGAGCACCTCAGGTGAAAATACTGTTTTGGAGATTAAGTAAATCTACTATTCTTCAGGCTGCCACCTTCCTTCCTCAGCGACTCTCTTGCCTCCTTGAGAAGGTAGAACAGACCTCCCTCAGGTCCCCCAGCCTCATCCAGACATTCGGCATCTCAGAATGGCCCATGCCCACAGGAGAGCTTTGAAAACACCCCTCAGAATGATGCTGGACTGAATCATCCTCCTCATGCTTGGCTTTTTGTCTTCCTCTCGTTTGCCTTGACTTCCCATGCCTTGACAGCTCTTCAGCTGTTCTTGGGTTGCCCTTTTCTAAATTGGAAGGCATGGAGGCCTGTGCCAGCCTTCCCTTCACAGTTCTTCAGACAAACATTGTTGGGCTGTACCTGTATGACCATTCTTCTCAGGGAGGAGCCCGCTGAGGATATGCATAATACTCTGTTGTCATCCCTTTTCACATCTCCTCTAGGTTCCTGTCATGTGTGTCTACAAACAAGTAAACTAAATAACTGCAAATGTAGACACTCTTGGGGCTTAATCATGATGACTAACATTGCCTCATGGCTTCTTTATGCTCCTCTATCCACAACCATCTGCTGTTGCTTTGCTTACCAATTGATAACTGTGATTCAGGGCATTTCCTCTTCCCTTCTCTGCCCTGCCTGCTTGGGAACTCCAGTCTATGCCTGCTGCTCCTAGGGCTAGGACAGCTTGCAAAATCACCCCATTCCCCACAGGCAGGGCAACTCATGTCCTGCTGGTACAAGGAAGCTTCCTCTTATGAATGTTAAGGACTATCCCAACAATGTGAGTTGTGAAACAAGATGACACCATGCTTTCATTACAATGCCATTGTATTTGGCTGCTGAGGTGAAAGTGGAGCTAGCTTATAACCAGGTTGTAAAACTCTTGCATTGCTCCTTCTGAGGTGCTGTCACTTGTCTGTGACGCACTTCCAAAAATCTCATTTTGCCGTATTCCTACAAGAGTGCTTTGGGTAAATTTTCTGATTGCTTTTTGTCTTGGGAGTATGATGATATTAAATGTGGTCTTTCCCGGCTTTGTCCAGAAATCTGAGATGAGGTCTGTCTCTGCATCCATGCACCCTGGACCAAGTGCTAGTGCAGGTACTGGCAGCTCTTCCCCTTCTGGCAGGGGTGCTTGCCAGAAAATTCATGGAACGCTGCCCAGAGTATTACTTTTTCCTACTGGGGTGGAAACCAAGGCAAAGAGGGGTGCAGTAGCCAGCTGATTATCTTAAAGTGAGCCAGGAGGAAAGATAAGGTTAGAGCATAGTGGTTCGGCTGTCCTCTTGCCATCTCTTGGTGCTGTCTGCTGCCATTTCTGCTGTCCCTCCTGGGCTGGGGGCTGGTGCTGGTGGACAGGCAACAGATGACCCTCTTTCCTCAGCTCTGGCTCCAACTTGCAGGGTTAGCTCCAGCTTGACATGTGTGCCTGCAGAGGAATTCAAACAGTACTTGAAAGAAAACAAAGCAGAGCAAACGGCTCTTCTTGAAAAGCAGCTGGTGAATGACACTGGCTGGAGCCTGAAGCCTTTTTAGGGCAAGTGATGGTTGCCCTTCTATCCTAGGGAAGAAGGCTCTGTTACACTTAAATGTCATGGGAGGTTAGCAACAGAATCTGGTACGTTTTACCAGAGTAACGATCCAGATTTTCAGTTTGCAGCCCTGCTCTAAATCACATTTCCATGTGGGTGGGAAGATCCGGATGGCTCCAGCGCTGCAGAAGAAAACCTGTCCGTGCAGGCTGGCCTGGGTGATTTGGGTGATAGCGAGTCAAAGTCAGCATCCCTTGGGTGTTTGTGACAGGGCCATGACTGGGTTCTGCCTCAGCGGAACCCAAAACCTCAGTTCTTTCCCGCTGTGTCACTTGAACTGTCTTTTCCATCAGGGTAAAGCTGGAGGAAGATAATATCCCTAGGATTTGGTAACCGCCTGTATCGGGGCCAGCTTTAGTCACAGCAGTTGCTTTCAGGTAGGAAATTGCTGAGGACAGCAAATCATCCTGGCAATAAGCATCCTGCAAACTTGCTGCCTCTCCTGCCAGCTTCACCCTGCACCCGCTTCATCTCCAGGGATGCAGCCACTGCTGGGGCAAGAGGCAGAGTGTGGTGAGGGCAGAAGCAGAAGGCTCCTCTGGGCTCCCTCCTCCACAGCGCCAGGGCCTCTGTGAAGAAGTGACAGGGTGCTGGGGGGGAATCACACCAAAGAAGATTTTAGACTCAGGAAGTTATTTTTTCCTCATTCTTGAGCAACAAATATCCCATGACCCGTGTGGTGGAGAAGGTCTTCTCAGCACGCATCAAACAGCATTGGGAAGTGAAGAATCGGCATAAAACCATGCTGGCTGTTGACATTTCAGGAGCACACTGCCAGCAGGCTCGGCTGAGAGAGCCGAGGAAGCCCTGGAGCAGGATGGCCCCTTTGCCTCTCCCAGCATGATGCCTCTGGGGGTGCAAGATATTGTCATGTGGGCAAGACTGAAAGCTGTGAAGCAAGTCACCCCTGCTCCGTACCAAAATCAGTGGCTTTGTTCCTAGCATGGTTTCTTGTTTGCACAGAATTTAAAGGGGTGACTTCAAAGCCTAGGGGGAGAAAGGTATTCCTGGTCCTCTGGAAAAGGTTTTTAACTGCATTTTGTTGCGGAGGCGTAAGTTTGCTTTCCCATCCTAGCTCTAGTGTCGTAAGGGATTCTTGGACAAGCTCCTATCTCTGGCTTACTGCAAGGAGAAGGGGTAGTGTTTACTCTGCCAGTGCACTCATTTAAAATACCTGGCTGCAATGCTAATGCACAAAACCTGCTGTCTCCCTTGGGAGACTCTGGGAGCTGAAAAGTTGGAGGTGATGAGTCATGTGCAGTGTAGTAGAGAAGCCATTCATCGCCTGTGCACGCTGGAGGCAGATATCTGGCTGCCTGTGCTGTGTGCTTTCAGTTCGGGTTGGAAGCGGGATAGCAAAGCCTGCTATGTTTGGGAATGGCAACCCCATGGAGGCGTGCTCCTTGGAGTGGGAGATAAAATGCTGAGGGAAGAAAGAGAACAAGCTGGGGAAGGGGGATAAATGGGGGACCAAATCTCGTAATTTAACGTGCAGGAACCTCAGTAAAAGATGAGTCTCCTGGGCTTTCGTTCTTGCTGTCATGAATATTTCAAGGTTTATATAATGATTCTCAAATGTAAAATGCAAAACAGTCCTTAGAGTAAGGGCATGGTGTCCTGGACTTCTCCCTCCTAGATGAGTCCCAAGCCATTTCGTTATGACATAAAGGTGACCAACACCCACAGTAAAATGCAAGCAGAATGCTGCCACCTTCCAATATCAGCTGCTAGCTTGCTGTCAGGCCAATATTGAGGGAGGTATGAATTGGCTTCAGTCACAGAAATGGAGGTGTGGATTCTGAAACCTAATGATAACATATTTCTTCCAGAGTAACAATGAAAGTGCTTATCATAGCTAACTGGATGAAAGAAATGTTTTAAGATAAATGACAGCAGCTGAAAGACTGCCTTTTTTTTTTCTTCCTTCTCTCTCTTTTTTTTTTTTTTTGTACAGTTGCCCAGGACTGTTTAGAAAGAATTCAGACACACCCAAAGAGTCTCTAACCCAAGAGATTGTTAGATCGGGCCATGGTGTAGATTTTCTTTCCTAAAAATGATGCTGTGGAAAAATGAGAAGTGCAACCAGGAGCTGAAAGTCTTGTGGGATGAGAGGTCTAATGTGTATTTGACAAAGCTGATTTTTTTTTTTTTACTGCTGAAACACCAATTTTTTTGCTGTTTGCTATTGAAAAAAAGCTGATATTGGAAATGTCCATTTCCCCCTTTCTCTATGTCACTTTTCTTCCCAGGGTGGAAAGAAAACAAAGATAAACCTCTGCTCCATCAGTAATCGTGAGGCTCGGAGTCAACATTTCACTCACATACCTTATTCTGGCACACACTCTAAGCATGCAGAGGTCTGAATTAAGCAGCAAAACATCAGAGAACTGGGACTGGAGCTTGATTCTGGTAGGTAGGATTAGAAAGCAGAAAAACAGTGTGTTCATTCCTGCGTGCACTTCATGCAGAGCCCACAGAAGCTTGGAAGGTCCCAGCAGCAGCTGCAGGTCTGGCTGGCCACTGAGCAGAGCCTACAGCAGCTTGCCAAGGAGTACCTGGGACCTCGCCTCTGTCATCTGTGCTTAATGAGCCCAATCTTCTTGGCACCCAGGGGCTCTCTGCCCCTGTAATTTGTGAGTGCCCATGTCAGGACCAAGACGTTTTACCATGGCAGTGCAGAAGAGTAGTCTTATGGGCTGCTTTCTGCCTATCCTTGGAGATGAACGATGCAGCGCTGCAGAACACAGCGTTTTGGAATTAAATCAGGAACAAGTGAAGCTTTGCCTTATTGCAGTTCTTTGCTCTCGCAGATCCCAAAGTGCGCACCAAGGTGCACTGCTGCTCCGGCTGCATTTGGAGGGGACATGCAAGAGAAGTCCTGCAGCTCTCTAGCAGGGGTTTGAAGGCAGAGCTGACCATCACCCTAGCTGGGCAGCACCAGCCCTGGCTTTGCTCAGCCAGGGAGAGAGCCAGCAGCCAGCAAGGGTGTTGGAGAAGGCGGGAGCACTGCGGGTGTCTAGTCAGGTAGCCACCTTGCCTCTGGCCTCCTTCATCTTCAGGAAACACCTTTCACTCTGCACATATTCCAAAGCTTTAAGCTGCTGTGTGTTTCTCAGTGAGATGTTTCCCTAATGTCATTTCCCAAGCTGGTAGTGTAATGTTTTCCCTCCCAGATAGATCATAACCTCAGGCAGAGTGCAACTTCAGATATGGGTACATTTATGAAAAAATTGGCATACTCTTCTGTCAAGCAACAGTTAAAAGAAAATCTGCAAAGGGATTAGCTGCCGTACACTCTGGAGCTTGCTGACAGATGTCCTGAAAATCTGGAAATGTGTCGATCTATCTTTACACAGGGCTGTTTTCTTTTTTTTTTTTTGGTGTGTGTTCTCTCTCCCTCTCCCTCTCCTCGTCTCTCTTTCCAGGGCACACAAACGGGAATTCCTTCAAATCCACAGGGCTGCCTGGGAACTGCCTTGGTGCCATTCGTGGACTGGCACACTGGTCCTGGGGTGCAGTCTAGGCTGAGCTAGACCCAAAACCTCGGTCTAGTTAGATGCCAGCTTCCCTGCGTTGGCAGCAGTGCTGCTTTGTGCCAGGGCAGTAAGGGTTTTCTTTCTGTTCCAACTGCAACCTCTCAGCTCATTTTAAAGGAGCTTAAATGTTGGCCATTAAATATAAATATCTTCTTTTTCCTCTGGGTGAAACTGATGTTCAAAACTTCACAGTGTAAATAAGGTCTGGAGAAAATGTTTTAGGCAATGATTCTGTCAAAATAAATGGCTCTGGCCATTCCTCCTCACTTCAGACCAGAGCTCTAGGTGTGTCCCCTCTCCCTTTCCAATGTGGAAGAAGAGCTTTGACCTGATTGTGATGTTCCCCCAAGCACATCTTCAGGCTTAAGACCTTGAGTTCTGTGGATTGTGTTGCGTGATCTTAGGCAAATCACATAGGACAATTTTTTTTAAAGTGCTTTCTGTTTCTGGATGGTTTGATTCTGATTGCTCAATCTGAAATGCTTAGGTGGCCTCTGAGGGGAGGGGGGTGCTGATATAACCCCTCCTCTGCGAGCCATACAGTCTTTTCTGTTCTCCAGCTCTGGCCAGTCATTGCCTTCAGGGAGACAGTAAGTCCTGCAACTGTGGTTAAATCTCCCCCTCCTCTGCTCCCTCCCACCACATCTTTCCCTCCCCTACAGGAAGGAAATCATTCATCCTGACTTGCAGAGGCATCAGGAGTCTCCTGCCTGGCTGAAAACACGATAGGGGCCTCCCTTGCTCAGTTCAGCCCAGTCCCCTTTTTGCTATAGTTTGTTCCCATTAACCACCCAGGTTACTGCCTGTTCCAAAATCTAAAGGATGCAAATCTGTTTTGTGATTGTTCCCTCCTCTGCCTGCTAATCAGCAGGGCAAATACCCACTGGGTACAGAAGTTGAGGCAGTGCAGTTTTTTGTCCAGAAGAAGGACCGGCGTTCTTCTTTTATAATGTACATATGTTGCATTTCTGCCAAACCTCTTTGCACTGAGGGCCAGACAACAGTTTCACTTCACTCATCATCTGTGGGTCACGGGAATCCTGTGCACATTGTGCAAGCAGCATGTTCAGAGCCTGGATGCTGATGTCACTCAGCTTCCCTCGGGCGAAGGACGCAGCTCTCAGGCACAGCTGTTGTATTACAGCAGCCTCTGGCAGCCCAGAGGTTTGGGATACATCTACCCTGATGGCCCTTGGCCACACAGCAGCCACACGGCCATGCCTCTCACCCGGGCTGCAGGCACCCCTTGGCTGTGCTGCTCCTGCAAAAGAAAGGCAGGACCAACAGGAAGCGCCTGAGGCTTGGCGTGAGCGTGGAGCAGCTCCGCAAAAACGGCAGCACGTGGGATCATTTCCCCTTCTCCCTAAGAGCGAGCTCCAGCTGCCCAGCCTCAACCCCTGCCTGCCAAGGCGAGCGACTGGGAAGTAAGTCCGAGCAGACCGATGGCAGTGGCCGAGCAACAAGAAAGACCATGGTGTGGGTTGCAACCCAGTGAGTGTATCACCAGCAAGCCTTGAGTCACACCCGTCTGCCTCCAGCTATTACAGCTGCCAAAGAGCAACCGCGTGGCCCGACCGAAATGATCTGGCTCCTGAATGACTCAGTTGTGCTGGGAGTACAAGGCAGCCCAGATCTGTCTTCCTGGAAAGCTACTTCACAGTAACCTTGCGCTTGGAACGGTTTTGTCTTTGAGGTGACTGTGGTGTTTCCATTCAGGCGCGTGAATAAACCACGCGGGCAGACAGACAGACATTCGTGGGGAGTCCCACTGTGCGAGCTTGAAACACCAGAGCCGAGCCTGAGGGAGGGCTGGCTGCCTCCCTGGGCTCGAGAAAGCTGTCCTGCCTGAGCCTCAGTTTCTCCACTGATGCAGAAGTGAGGCCAGTGTTTTCCCCGGAAGACTAGAAGGTGTTTGTGAAGTCCTCTGAGGAAGGGCGCCCTCGTGAACACCAAGCTATTTTTACTATTGGGGTCAGGGAGAAGAACACGCGCAAAGGTGATGAAGCTTTTGAAACACAGGTTCCCATTAATAGTCTTTAGCACGCACAGTTCTTATTATAATCTAATTTGACTGGAATTGGATTAATCTTATAATGCTATAATGTCATTTTCATGGTCTTTTTATATTTTTATTGTTACTATGCATTAATGCAATACTCTGCAAGAGCTCTGAGAAGAGGATGTGAGTTTCGTGAATGTCTGATAACATTTTTGCAGGGCATTTTTATGCTCCTGTTATGCTCGTATGCTGTAAAGTCACACAGTGTCTGGAAATAGCAAGAATACACACATAAATTCATCTTGAATTATCTTCTAACAGGCTCCACTGGCAAAAGCAATGTATTCAGGGCCAAGAAACTGGGCTTGTCCCTGACCTGTCCTGGGAGCTCACCTGAATCATGCCAGTTTTTTTGTCTCTGCCCCTTCATCTGGAGATGGAAATCGTGTGTCCATACAGGAATGTCATGAGTCTGTCAAGTACATTCCTTGCCATTTAGAAAAACTATCTAGTGTCACCAAGCTTTAATGATTCCTTTTTATTGAGTTTATCCTGCCTGTGCCCTGTATTTCTTAATATGCCTTTTTTTCCTTTTGCTGTTATTTATGTCTCTAGTTATATGTTTTTTGAACCATTAGAGTAAATGATCTTTATCCTGCATCCATTTAAAGATGTTGGACATTTACTTCAAAGTAGCCCCACAGTGCTTGCTCTGAATACTCATGGACTTAAAATAGGAGGCTGCACATGAAAAATACTGGGCAAGCTGGGCAATATTACACTGGATGACATTTCAACCCTCAAATCACCTAAGAGAAAAGCCAAATAGACTGGCATTTTCTATCAGCTCTTATCGTTACCTCTGGTCCTTTTCCAAGTCTCACTTGAAGGCAGTCTTGATGCAATTAAAGCTTAAGGGCCAAAGCGTGAGTTTCATTTTCAGTGCAAATACAACACTAACCCTTTCTGTCTCACATCTCTGGCTATTCTGTTCTTTGGTTCCTCTGTTCAGACAGCACGGCAAAGCTGAAAATTAAACCTTCCACTCTGAAAATGGCACGCTTAACATTATTAGCCTGCAGAAACAGAATTTGCTGGGTCACTAAGAGCTGGCTATCAATGCATCTGCCGTGACAGCCACGTTGGGAAGCAAGACCATATGGTAATACAGACAGCTTCTGACTTCTGCTGGGTACAGCTTCTAGGGACTTGGCATGTTTTATTAGACAGTTTGGGACTGCGCTGGTTTCTGTCTTTCTGTGGCACGGAAGGGTTGGGTTCCTGCATTTGCATCACCAGCACTTCACTGGGGTCTCTGTATAGGCAGAAGGGTGTCCTGCAAAGGGTCCTTGCAGAATGGGAGCACTAGGAAGGTACCTCATTCTGCTATTGCTGTTGCTCCTGGCCTCTTTTCTTATTTTTGTAGGCAAACATGCAAATGGGGGGTTTGTTTGCAAGGACGTTTGAACATCTGCGTCCTTGAGAAGGGCTTTCTCATCAGTCTTTTACTTATAAACAACCTAAACCCCAGTGCGCAGTGTTGCCATATTTATGCATTTCAGTGTTACCTGGATGTGCTTCTAATGCATTTCTGCCATTGACACATTGCACTGTTGATTGCCTGGGCAGCCTCCCAAGTGCAGCAGTGCCTGCACATTGTAGGGGGGGCGGGTCTCACATCTGGCAACCTGGCATTGATACCAGCCCCGGGCTCGGGTCTCCACAACAGCGCATCGCGGCGGGGCAGCCACGAGTTGAGCGAAACTTAGCGAGCCCGGCTGTTTTTTTTGGTTTGCACGGGAACAAAAGGGCGCTTTTATGCCATGCCCCAAGTACGCCGCGTCCCAAGAAGCCGGGTTTCCGAGGAGCGCCCCAGGACTCTCTTTTTATTTCTTTATTTCCCTCCCCCTTAAAAGAACCCGGTCTATCCCGGCAGCTCTTTCTCGACCCCTCCGGAGCCACACGCAGCTTTCCCCTGAGCCGCGCTGAGCTGCCCCGTCCCGGCGGCGATACGGGGCGGTGCGGGCAGTGCGGGGCGGTGGGGGGAGATGCGGGGCGGTGCGGGGCGGTGCGGGCAGTGCGGGGCG